>CM021104.1:488576707-488841419 GCA_007115665.2 Sequoiadendron giganteum
CCTAGCAAATTTCAAGTCAAACGGAGCTGCAAAAGTCAAGCAATTTTAGGGTTTCCTAAAAATAGCAAGCGGGCTAAAAATAGAGAATGAGCTTGGGCAACAGGTATAAACATGGTAGCGAGGTCACGAGAAACATATCACGCCAGCTCCAGAGTCAGAAAATACAAGGCCACAATAGTCTCACTTCTCCAAAAAATTACTAAAAATAGATGGCAAAGGTAGTGTTGTGACCTTTTTTCTTGTTGAGGCCCATTATTGGTTCATACATTTGCCAGTCGGTTCAATCAGAACATGGGAACAGATGAAGACGGCCTTCATCGGAAAGTTTGGTATTCCCATCACTCCCGCAGAATTGTTCAGACAGTTTGTAGAAGTAAGGAGGCAAGAAAAGGAGCCCATTCATGTGTTTAACAATAGATTCCAGAAGGCTCTCACAAGATTACGAACTCCTTACACTATCACGGATGCTAGAGAAAGCTACTACGCCGCATTGGACCCCTTAACTGCAATGTTTGTGAGAGAAGCTCACCCCGCTCCCGCCGATATGAACTTAGCTTATGCTAAAGCAGTTGAAGTGAGCCAGAACATGGGACAAAATACAACTGGCCCCTCACTATACACTGGCTTAAGTTCTACGAGCGGTCAGATACAAACCTGGAATCAGCAAATTCCAGCATTGAATCCAGTTCCACAACCATCTTACCAGGCAACCGCGCCATCAAATCAGTTGGTTCTCCACCCTGGAGTGCCTTCATCTCAAGCGTCAGTCGCACAGCCGGTCTATCTGCAAAACACCGTACCATCGACACAGACTCAAGAGGAAAAGATGAAATAAAAGGTCTGGTGGAACAAGTAAAGAAGCTGTCAACTGAGGTGACATACCTCAGAAATCAAAATAATCAGATTCAAGCCATGCAAAGGAACAATCAAGCACACCAAGGTGCTAACCGAGGATATCAGAGTAATCCTCCGAATCATCACCATGATGCTCATCAAGGATACAATCAGGAGAACAATCATGGGTATAGAAATAACAATCAAGGATTCCAGAAGAGATCCTGGAATACGGGACCCAACAATGGAGGGGTTCCTACACCACTGGATAACCCACCGCCTCCTGAGAACCGTCCGGCAGACAGAGTATACCTGGCGGAGGCCGCCTTGTCAGGATGGTGTAGATTGCACAACACTAGTCAGCACTCTGAGTTGCAATGCCACGAGTTCCAAGTCGCTGCTGACATCTTCAGAGGAGAAGTGAAAAATACAGAACCAGTGGAGAATCCTCCAATCACGGGGTATGAAATAGTTCCAACACCCCGGTATGATCAAGCCCTGATCTTGGAAGACTTCAAGTTTCCACCTGAATTCCAAAGTTATACACCTCCGTCGGTTAATCAGAGGTTTCCACCAGCTTCGGCAAATGGTCCCGTGGGGACGCCAGAGGCTCAAACGCCTTCAGAGGCTCATGTCACGTACGCATCACCAGATGAGCCCCTAAGCAGAGACGGCTATAGTTTCCCGCCTCTTAACAACAGTGTCTTGGTAGAAGGAATCAGGGAAGTGCAAGCTCTCCAGACTACTGATGGTGGGCCCCCTAAAGTGTATCAAAGAGGTTATCCTCAAAGGGAACCATTAACTTCGTCAACGCCACCAAACAACTTTACCACACCGCCGCATCCTAATGCGAGCAACGTGCCAATGGCACCCAAGGACTCCCCGGAATATAGACAGCAGGGTCCCACACAAACAAGATCAAATGGACCGCAGATGCCTCAACAGCCAGTTTACCAGTTAATCCGAGGACAAAAGGAGAATCCTCCTAGAGAAGATATAAGAAAGCTGAGCTCCTTTGTACTGGAAGAATTTAAGAAGATAAAGGTCAGTTTACCACTCTATGAGTTGATGAAGGTCCAAGAAGTAAGAGAGACTCTCTTAGGGACATTGACTGAAATCCCCACCACAAGAAGCACTTCGCAAGAGGCACCTAACATGCCAAGACACCCCCAGGTTGTCACGCAGCCCCGTCCTGCACAGAACACAAATGTGGTGCAAAGTGTGCCACAAACCTCCTACGATTCTTGGGAGGAACCACGACAATATCAGAACTTTGAGGGTATGGTATTAAATTCTACAGGCACTCCCGGAAAGGCCGAGATTGAGAAAAGCTCTCAAGCTGATGATGCCGTGAAGCAGAAACAGAACGCGAGAAATATGACTCAAGGCAAGCAAGTCCAATCGGACCATAAAGATGAAAGGAAAAATGAAGTGGCAGATGAAAGAAGAAAACCAGTAGTGTTTTATCAAGGAAAGGATGAACCGGCCCCATTCTTGGTTTCAGTCAGAATATTCGGAAAAATGTTACACAATTGTTTGATCGATTCTGGAGCTTCAAGCAACGTCATGCCTTTGAAGGTATGCGAAAGATTGGGCCTAATCCCGCTCCACACCAACAAGAAAGTAACTCAATTGGATAAAACTGAAGTTCCTGTTGTTGGGGAACTAAACGACATTCACATGCAGCTAGCCGCGGATCCTAGAATCCAAGGCCGTATTGATATTTCTGTTGTAGATATACCAGATGGGTACGGCATGCTGCTTAGCAGAGACTGGTGCCGAAAGTTGAACGGATATATCGCCACCGACTTTTCTCACATGTGGCTGCCTTGGAGGGGAATCCCTAACCAAATAAGAGTGGAAAGCACACCACGGCTCCGGTTGATGATTACTGAATATGGTGATAACAATGAGGTATTGTTTGCAGAGACTGATTTGGGTTCGTACAAGCCCGTGAAACAGGAAGTCCTCATGTTGCAAAGTGTAAATCAAGAAAAACACTTGGAAGGTACGTCTCCCTCTACTGAAATATTGATTGAGGATGACTCAAGCGATGGTGAGGGGATGTTTGAAAATTTTAGAAACTTTGTGCTAAAGAATGTCAAGCAAAAGATGGAATCAGGGAAGAATGTTTCCATCAGCAGTATGTTAATGCCCAATTGGTGTAGGATCCATGAGGCATTCCACCCAGAATTCACATGCGCCATGTGCAGAACGGCCATTGAAGAAGTTTCAAAGAGAGTTCCACAAGTCTCTTTGGTGGAAGAACTAGAAGAAATAAATGAGAAGAAAAGCTCCCTGACAAAGGAATGGGTAGAAAGTGAGAGGATTGAGCCCGCAATGGAGAAAAATTGTCCCAATACCCATAGCGTTCATATAGAAGATCAAGTTTGGACTCTGAGATTTGATGGATCAAAGTCTAACAAAGGGAATGGAGCAGGGTTTGAACTCATCAGCCCCAAGGGAGAGGCATATCTAGGTGCTTGTAGGCTCCAGTTCCCTTGCACCAATAACGTTACTGAGTATGAATCTTTGATTCATGGGTTGATCCTCGCTATAGAGAAAGGTGCCAAAATTGTACATGCCATTGGAGATTCCAACATAGTGGTCCGCCAAGTAAGAAAACAGTATGCTTGCCACGACAAGAGATTGGGACGGTACCGGAACAGAGTCTGGGACTTGATCGAAAGCTTCGATGCATTCAATATCAAGCAAGTATACAGAGCTAAAAATCCAGTGGCTAATTCTCTCGCGCAGGCGGCCAGTTCACTAGAGCCATTAGAGTTGGAAGGTCTAAAGAAGTTCACAGTTGAATTGATCTCCACACCTTCAGTTCCAGATAATATAAAGAATTTCCAGGTGTTTGATGATGATAAGCAGATTTTGGAATTCTTGACTAACTCAGGGGTGTTTGAAGCACAGATTATAGACGAAGAAGAAACCGAAGAAGCGGAATTTGACACCGAAGGGATCTTAAATTTGAAGACAAATGTCATTCCTAGGGGCATGGTGGAGTTAGAAAGACTCTTTGACCCTGATAAACTAAGTAGGAATCAAAGCACCCAAGGGGATGAATGTGAGACAATCAACTTGGGAACTAGTGAGCAAGTAAAGAATGTATTTGTGGGGAAAGTATGCACCCCAAAAGAAAGAGAAGGAATAGTGCAAGCATTGAGAGAGTTCTCTGATGTGGTAGCCTGGGGCTACGAAGACTTAAAGACATATGACACTACCTTGATCACGCACACGATCCCGTTGAAGCCGGGAAATAAACCATTCAGGCAAAGACAAAGGCCAGTAAACCCGCTATTGGAACCGTTGATATATCAGGAGGTAAGGAAGCTCCTTTCGGCCAGAATAATCTTCCCAATAAGGCACTCAACGTGGGTCGCCAATCTAGTGCCCGTCAGGAAGAAGAACGGAGAGATAAGGTTATGTGTTGACTTCCGCAACCTAAACAGAGCATCCGAGAAGGATAACTATCCCTTGCCCTCGTTGGATGAGGTTTTGCAGATTGTAAATGGTTCCCAGATGATGTCCTTTTTGGACGGTTATTCAGGTTACAACCAGGTAATGGTTGAAGAAGCAGATAGACTAAAAACAGCTTTCACCACTAAGTGGGGAACATTCGCTTACAGAAGAATGCCTTTTGGCCTAATCAACGCCGGGGCCACATTTCAACGAGCTATGGACATCGCTTTCAGAGACTTAGTTGGAAAATGCATTATTATATACATGGATGACTTGACAGTGTTCTCCAAAAAGAGGGAGGATCATGTTGAAGACTTGAGAAAGATCTTCCAGAGATGCAGAAGATTTGGTATTTCTCTCAATTCAAAGAAGTGCGTATTCGGAGTCACCGAAGGAAAATTGTTAGGACATGTCCTCTCAGAACAGGGCATATCAATTGACCCAGACCGCATTGAGGCAATTTCAAAGATCGGCATGCCAGGGAGTCAGAAAGAGTTGAGGTCGTTCTTTGGCAAGATTAATTTTGTGAGAAAATTCATAACTGGATTCGCCGAGATTGTCAGACCACTAAATGAAATGCTGAAAAAGGATGCAAAGATAGAATGGACCCCTCTCACAAAGAAGGCGTTCGAAGAAATCAAACAAGCAATAGTAGATGCTCCGGTGCTAGTTAGTCCGGATTACTCAAAACCATTCTACTTGTACTCCTTTGCTTCAGAACACACTTGCGCAGCGGTCTTGACCCAGAGAGCGGAAGAAAAGGATGAACACCCAATTGCTTTCATGAGTACCCCATTGAAGGAAGCAGAATTAAGGTACGCCAATGTAGAAAAGCAAGCTTATGCTCTAGTAAAAGCAGCTAAGAAGTTCAGGCACTACATCCTAAGGAGCAAAGTACATGCAATAGTTCCAGATGCCACAGTAAAGACATTACTAATGCAAAATGAATTAGGAGAAAGAAGAGGCAAGTGGGTCGCCAGCTTGCAAGAATATGACATAGAGATACAGCCGATGAAGTTAGTCCGAGGACAAGCATTGGCACAAACGATTGCAATGGCAGGACCTGGGCTGGTACAACAAACATATATACTGGAAGAGGTGTCCCCAGGGGAATGGTACGATGACACTGTTTACTATTTGTTGAACCAAAGGTGTCCCTCACATTTGAATCCAGTGCAACGAAGGGCTTTAAGAATGAAGAGCCAGAGATTCATGCTGCAGGGATCAGTACTTTATAGAAGAAATCACGAAGGTATATATTTGAGATGTGTAGGAAAAAGAGAAGCTAAGCAGCTTATGGAACATTTCCACGAGAAATTCGGGACAGGTCACGGAGGTGGTTTGGCCACAGCTCATCAGATTTCAAGGGCTGGGTATTATTGGCCCACACTTTTTAAGGATGCTTATGAGCATGTGAGGGCTTGTCACATTTGTCAGACAGCTGCGTACAGAGAAAAGAATCCGGCTATGCCCTTGCAACCAGTGATTGAAGTCAGACCATTTGCCAAGTGGGGGTTGGACTTTATTGGAATGATTAACCCACCGTCCTCGGCACAGCACAGGTACATACTGACAGCCACCGACTACTGCACCAAATGGACAGAGGCTCAAGCTCTCAAGCTTTCCACCACAGATGTAGTCATTAAGTTCCTCGAAGAGAATATTATTACAAGGTTTGGATGCCCCCACGCTTTGGTGTGCGACAACGGCCCCGCCTTTTCATCATTGAAGTTTTCAAATTGGGCGTTTGAGTATGGGATTGCACTGAAGTTCTCATCCAACTACTACCCCCAAGGAAATGGACTTGCAGAGTCCACAAATAAGAATTTGCTGAATGCTATCAAGAAACTGTTGGATAAGAACCCCAAGGATTGGCACACACAGTTGAGGTTTGCCTTGTGGGCAGACCGGATTAGAACGAAGAATTCTTTGGGAACATCTCCCTACCATTTGGTGTATGGGCAAGACCCCGTCTTCCCAGTTCAGTTAAGGATCCCTACTCTCCAGTTTATTCAGGAGTATCTGGAAGGCGAAGACCGAATTCAAGTCAGGTTGTCTCAGTTGATGCACTTGGAGGAGAAAAGAGATGAGGCATTGGAAAATCTGGCTAAGCACCAAGGAGTCGTGAAAAGATGGTTCGACAAGCAGGCCAAGGTCAAGGCCTTCAGGATTTCAGATTTAGTTTTATGTTGGGATAAAGCCCACGAAAGAAGAGGTGATCACGACAAGTTCGACAAATTGTGGTTGGGCCCGTATCAGGTTTCTGAGATCCTGGGAGATAATGCATTCAGATTGAAAACGCTAACAGGAGAGGATATCCCATTGCCAGTCAATGGGCAGTTCCTCAAGCATTATTTCCAAGCGTAGGGTCCCTCCTGGATCCTACTTTGTACATAGTAGATTAGGTTGTTTTGTTCCCGTTCCCTTTTTGGGTTTTGGTTTTGGTTTGTTGCCCTTTGGGTTTTTGGTTTTGGTGTTTCTTCCCTTGAGTTGTCCGCTCAAGTGGTTTTGGTTTGGGTTCAGAATGGACTTGATTTTAGGGTTTTCCGTTGCGATGGAAGTGATGATATCTTGTCTTGCGCGAATTGGTCTACTGCCATGGGGTTTTTATGAATTTATGCAAACAATAGAATGCCAAGGTTGTTTTCCTCTTGTCATCATCCGGTCTCATAAAAGCTCGACTCGGGAGTTTAATCAGTTATTGTGTCTTAACACATGAGCCTGAGATCATCATGTCCTATTGGTTCAAACAAGCTGCTTTGAGTCATTTTGATTCCTTGGGAGGGATTACGGCAAGTGAAAATTTTAAATCTTGCTTCAGCGCCACTGCAATTCTCAAACCCATTGGTAGCTTCATTGCTTGCCAACCAATTATGGAATTGACGGATAATCAAGAGAAAAGGAGAAAATATGCTAAAAAAGGGAAATATCAAAAGAAAGAAAATGAAAGAAATATCGTACTTTGAATATTGGTTTGGGAATATACGAGTAACTCCACCGGGGCTATGGACGCCTGGCTGGCAGTGGAGCAATATTCGTGAGAATTGTAGCGACAACCTCGTCGGGGCTATAGACGCCTGACTGGCAGCGAGGCAATGTCCGGGATGCTTTTGAAGTTAAGATACTTGTATAACCTGCCATAATCGATCTCGGGAGTCACGATGGTTTAGAGATAAGATAAACGCATAAGTCAGGAGATCTCAGATGAAGGTGTTTTGATCCAATATTGGATTCTTCTCCCTTTTTGAGTAAGTATCCTTTCCGTATGATGGTTAGAGGGATTGACCAAGGTTTAATTTTCAAAGTGTTTTTCAACACTTTCCCGTGGAGTCGCCAGATGTTGTGACCTTTTTTCACACATCACCCCATCAAGATGGGGACCCCCTAAATCTTGCTCCAGTCTGGTCTTTTGGCTTTGGTTCGCTCTCTCTCTGGTCTCTGGTCCTTCCGGGGATTGTCCCGTCGTTTGACCCAGGTTGAAATATTGGTCAAGTCTGTGTAATTAGGGTTTTCATCCTTCAGCTTATTTAAGGTCAAACTGAGTTATAAAATTGAAATCCAAGCTTAGCGCAGCAGTCAGAAGACTTCCAGCAGAGTCCCCCTAAATTTTCACTGTATTCTGGCAACTTACTATTTTTAGTAAGTATTCGATTTGGGACTATTTTATTGAGATTTTGGAATTCTGTCAGTTCCACTGCATCCGAGTGACATCAAGCTGTCTACACGTAAATTTTGAGCCAGATCAGACGACTTACTATTTTTGGCATTTCAGGCTTTAAGAGCCATTTTCAGGGTTTCCACATGGGCTTTTCAGATGCATGTCTGGAGAATCCTTCTGGGTTTTCCAAAACCTTCGCAGTGATGTAACATGCAAACCGAGACAACCACTTTCAGAGTTCAGCCTTCGGGGGCTATTTTTAGGGTTCGCATGCAGTGTTTTTCAACGCATGTCGGGGTTTTCTTCATGGGTTTTTCGAGAGCTTCGCAACGGTGTGGCTTGCAAGCAGTGAAGATCGAGTTTTGCGGACTTACTATTTTTAGCCAGTACGTGCATGCAGACCAGTTTTCTGGGTTTTTCTGGGTTTTTTGAGATCCCGCAGGCAATATGACATGCAAAACCATCCGGCAGTGGATGAGTCACTTGTCAGACAGTTTCTATTTTTAGCAGGTACACTCCGGCAGCCGCCCAACACTCCAGTCCAGCAAGCAGAACGACATGCAGAAGGAACGAAGTCAAACGGAGACCGTTCGGGATACATGCAAATCAAATTAAGGTTTCCACTTTTATAGGGGGTAAAATCCAAAAATAGCCGAAACAAAGTACCCCACCCATGTCAGCACACTTCAAGGTACCTGCTGGCAAAATTTGAGCAAAGTCGGAGAACTTACTATTTTTAGTAGGTCAGGGCACGGCTATAAATAGCAGGTCTGCACCCGAGGTTGGCGTCCGAGTAACCCTCAAGCTATCAAGATCAAGCGTTGCAACTTTCAGGCAAAACGGAGCTACTAAAGTCAGAAAGTCAAACTTACTATAAATAGCGGGTGGCTATAAATAGCAGGTCAGGGCAGAGGACTGACAAAACAGGTTCACAAGGCAGAGAATATCATCTGATGAAATTTTCAGGCAAAACGGAGCCTTAGAGGTTGAAAATCAAGGGATTTGCTAAAAATAGCACAACTTGCTAAAAATAGAATGCAAGAGCAGGAACAGGCAGAGGCTTGAAAAACGCCTAAGGCATAAAACAGAAGCTCATACCTCAAAATGCGCCCAAAGAGGAAGGAGAGAGGTGAAAAGTCTCTAAGTCATGAAAACGAAAGTGGAACCAAGGAAATGCGCCCAAGGCAAAAACAAAAGCTCACATGTTGAAATGCGCCCACCTAGCAAAGCAGAAGCATGGGGTCTCATTTGCGCCCAAGGAAGAAGAGATGCCTTGAAAAAGTTTCTAAGGCAAAAACAAAAGCTCACATGTTGAAATGCGCCCACCTAGCAAAGCAGAAGCATGGGGTCTCATTTGCGCCCAAGGAAGAAGAGAAGCCTTGAAAAGTTTCTAAGGCAAAAAAAAACAAAAGCTCACCTAGTAAAATGCGCCCTCAAGGAAGGTGAGGATATGAAATATTTCTAAGGCATAAAACGAAAGTGTCAAGGGTGAAATGCGCCCTCCAAGGAAAATGAAAGCTTGGCCTAGCATTTGCGCCCATGGTGAAGAGGAGATGGCCGCAATTTTCCTAAGGCATGAAATGAAAGCTTGGCCTAGCATTTGCGCCCATGATGAAGAGGAGATGGCCGAAATTTTCCTAAGGCATGAAATGAAAGTAGAGAGGTCAGAATGCGCCCAAGGCAAGATAAAGTGGCTAGGACTTGGAGAAAGTTTCTAAGTCAAGAAAATGAAAGTTCAAGACCCCATATGCGCCCAAGGATATTCTAACTGTTGGAGAATTTTCTAAGTGAGAAATCAAGGCCTGCATGAGTAAAATACGCCAAGGTTGCTGGAGAAAATTTCCTAAGGCAACAAAATAAAAGTAGACACATGAAAGTGCGCCAGAGGTGTAAAGTGAAGGAATTTTTTTTGAAATAAATATTTCATCAAAATGTATACGCCTATGGTAGAGAGAGTGTTAGAAAATTTTTTCTAAGTGATATAACACTTCACTAGGGAAAAATACGCCCTTGGCAAGGAAGGATGATTTGATGAGTTTTAAAATTCTCCGAAGGCAGTTGAAAGTTAACGAATCTTTTTTCAAGGGGAAAATTTGATATCGACGAATATTTTCCATGGGTCAAGTGAAAATCAAATGAACCCGTTTAAATGCACCCATGAGTTAGCAGAGTTTGAAAATTAATTTCCTAAGGGAAATTTTAATATTTTCGGAAGAAATTCGTTTTGCCTAGATTATTTTCCTGACAGAAGTTAAATCTCAAAGGACGAATTATTTCGAGCACGCAAACAATTTTTTAATCGCCCGGAGTTGAACGTTTTAATGAGAGAATTTAAAAGGTCTAAGGCAAATTTTATGAAATCGAGGATTTAAATGACAGACATTTTAAAAAGTTGGAAATAAATTTGCTACTCCCACGAATTTTTTCGAGTTGAATTTA
Organism: Sequoiadendron giganteum; assembly: GCA_007115665.2. Lineage (NCBI taxonomy): Eukaryota > Viridiplantae > Streptophyta > Pinopsida > Cupressales > Cupressaceae > Sequoiadendron > Sequoiadendron giganteum. Next base: position 488,587,110 of record CM021104.1, read on the forward strand.
TTTAAACACTGCGAGATTTTAAAATGGAATTTTAAATCAAGTCAAGTGATTGTTTTTCTCGCGAGTTGTTTAAATCGCCAAGAGGTAACTGGCAGACTAAGAGGAAAATTCGAAATCTGAAGAAGAAGGAATCATTATTAATGGCGACTGCCATAATAACCGGCTGACGACTAGCCCACTACTGCGCTTGAATTAGAAGATTCCGAACGAAGATAGTGGGAAATTGATGAAGGTGCTAAAAATAGCCCCAGCACTACTTAGCAGGATTCTCCGAGAAGAGTTATTTAAACAATCTCTTCTCTCATTGCTCCTCACATTATTTCGAAGTTGAAGTTGCTGAAGAAGTTCTGGAGAGATTGAAATATTTTCCAAGTGGTTGAGGAGAGAAATTCTGTGAGAGTTTATTTTATTTCGGAGTGTTGAGTTGCTGAAAGTACGAAGTGCTGGAGAAAATTTCATTTGCCGAGACTCTTTCTTTCGAAAAGCTGAAAGTGGAGTTGCTGCGAAGTTTAAACGTTGAGAATTTGAAGAAGTTGAAATTTCATATTGCTGGCAACTCTTTATTCATCTAACTGCTGAAGTTGACAAAGTGAAGTCAAGGTTCGAACTATTTGTGCTGGAGAAATTAGCTACATTGCTGAAAGTTATTAGCTTGCTGCGTTTTTTCTTCACCAGTCAGAAGTGCAGTTGCTGAGAGTTGTCTCTAAACTCAGAGATTTTTATACAGTACGAGGTTTGGAGTTAGAAATTTATACTGAGAAATTTTATTTTCAAAGCTAACTTCGTATTCGCAGCCATCTCGGGAATTGTTTTATTTTATTAAAAATCTGCAGTCTAGCTTATTCTTTTATTTTATTTTGCAGATGGCTGGCGCAAAGGATGTTGCGGGAACAAGCAGAGCCGCAGGCAGAGCTGCAAACACTGAAGCAGGCAAGGCTGGCTCATCTCTGCAGGCAATGATTAAGAGGCTCGCGAAGCCATTTCTCCCAAAGTCAGCAATAGTTTCAAAGTTGGCAGGATTGAATGACACCAACCTTGGTTCATTTAATCTGAATGCACTCAAATCGAGGATGTTCGGGCTAGGGAGCCATCAACCATCCGTCACGGCACATAATATAATGAAGAGTGGAATCTACGCAGCTGCTAGTTTTCCGCCAGCAATTCAGTGTCCGGAGCTAATCATGGAGTGCGCCAATCACTACAAGCCAGAACGTAGGACGATCGTCTCTCCGGATGGTAAACTGCTCGCCAACTTCACACCCGATGCCATCGGAGAAGCATTTGGGATTCCAACTGCTGAGGAGATGTTATACAGAACAAACAAGAGGGCAGATAAGATGTACTCTTCCTCTTTCGAAAGAGTCACTGCAGTCATAAACAGAGTTTGGATGCAGAAGCCGAGGCCACCCCGCACTAAGCTCCCAAAGCAGATAATTGCCGAGGACGTGAAACAAGAATACTGTGATTTGATAATGATGCTGAGCCGGGTGAATGGGAGTGCACAGGCTTACATTTTCGAGCCTTGGATGTTCTACTTCATCGAGATCATCTTGGAAGGAAAGGAGCGTGTCGATTGGGCTAGGATGATTAGCAACCACATCGATGAGCAATTCAGGAGCTTGAAGGTGACGAAGACTTTCTACATGAGCTCATATGTGATTTACATGTTGGCCAGAATGACTAAGTACAGAGGGATTTCGTACAAAGAGCCAATCGGCTGTGCCCCTGGTCAATTCAAAATTCATGAAGCCTGCACACAACTACATTTGGTTAACATCGCCAACTATAAACGGGCAAATGATGCATTCACAATGCACATTGCGAGGACACTTCAGCAAAGGACGCAGTAGAGAATATCTAAAGAAGCACAGACATTGATTGAGGAATATGGGTATTGGCTCATCCAATTCCCGAAATTCACATATATTAGGTTGCAGGGGTTCACTTCGTATCCGTATCGGTTACCACGATACCCCACTGATCACATAGTAATGCTTGAGGTATCTAGGCAATTGATTGCCTACGATAAGATTTAGAAAAGGAAAAAGAAGGGTGGACTTGATTTCCCTATCACCATGGGGAATTCCATTGAGGTGTGTCCCTCTTTGCAGGCAGCCCGAGAGGCAGAGGACGAGCTGCAATCTTATCATTTGTCATATCACATAGGCAGGCAGGATTTCGATCCTTACAGGAACATCCGGATGATACAGAACGTTGAATACCGGCACAGAGCTCATCTGGAGGACTTTTGGGCAAATGCAGTGGATGAGGCTGAGATAAGAAGAAGAATGTTTTCCAGACTTCCTCTCAAGTTGATTAGAGAATGTGAGATTATCCCAGTTCCCGACCAGGTGGAGGAGGATGTCAACGTCATGCAACCCGACTATGGGTCAGTTAGGGATACTCCTGTCCCACCACCTGATTGGTCCGAGCCAGAGATCATGGACTTGGACACTCTTTCTATCCCGTTGATGACTTTTACCAGGACTTGGGTCGATAGACATGTATGCAGACTTAAGAGCAAGTCGATCGCCCTTACTTATAGCTTGATGGGTGACCCAAGGCCATTATCGGTAAAAAGAGGGAAACAAATTGCTCAGACATCGAGGGCACAAGTGGAAGTGCCAACTCGATGCTACCGCTGAGGATAGAACAAGTATCACTCAGGCACTCACAAAACTCAATCTTCGAAGCCTAAGAGGGTTTTCATTTATCGGCCGACGAGGCGTGATTTAGGAGGAAGAGCGGGACTTGAGGAGGTAGGGATCAGCCCAACGCCTCGAATCAGCCTAGCGTTCTACTTTATCCAGGGCGCCAACAGGAGGAGGAAGAGGGAAACAATGGCCGACACCCATTTTCATGTGTGATGTTGACACGCTTCTTGAAGAAGAAGAAAACATTGTATCGGGGACCTAAGGGCTCCGTGGAGATACTCCAAATTTTATAGAGGAGGCAGGATGAGCCTGAGCGGTATCTTCGAAGCAAGAAGAGAGGAAGGGCACGAGATGGAGGCAACAGAAGAACAACCCCTTGTCATTTGTAATCCACAGCAGACAGTGCCTGATTGGCTTTCCGACAGAATGAGGAGAGAACCCGAGGATGACACGGATCCGGCCATTGAGATGGAGGAGTTCCTTAGGAGGATCAGTGCGCCACCAGAGAAGAAAAGGGCCCGAAAGTTTTCAAAGATCTCGACCAACGAGTCAGGCTCCCGCACGCTTCAGGTGGCTATTCCGAGGGAAGATTGTGATCGAATCGAGGAGAGGCCTGAAAATTATGTGATCACCACAGTAGAGTTGGGTCGTCCTACGGGAGCCCAAGTTATCAAGGAGTTCGATAACTCCTATCAGGCATTGAAGGATCAGTTGCTCCGCACGGAGGGGAAGTATAAGAAATTGAAGAAGGAGCACAAAACCTTGATAGGATATATGCAGAATCTAGCACGTCCAGGTGAACCAGCGGACCCGGCAGTGGAACGTCCATCGGAGCTTCCGAACGAGTCAATTGTTGCCTTAGAGGATTTAAAGAAAATGGAAACGGAGGCAGACAAGTGGGTTAGCCGTGTTCATACTGAGACAGGAAAATTCATGGAGGACCTTGCCGATGCTTATCGACAGGCCTCAAATATTTTGGCACGAATGGATATAGTAGATCAGGCCTGGGGTGATACTCGCATCTATCAAACGAAGACTGTACTTCGTTTGGGGGCTTTGATGCATGTACCTCTAGAAACCTTAGTGGATGGAGGTGGAATTCAGAGAGGTGATAGGTACGATTTCACCAGTTGGTACTCCTCGGTGGTCACAGGCCGTGGATTTCACGACGCAGCAAGGGCAGATTCAGCTAAAGTGAAGAAGGCAATGGGCAACATCTTGGGGGGAGTCCTCAATACATTAGAAGCCATATTTGCTAGAAAGTTGGTCCCAGAGGAGATAACTGCTGATGGTTTGAAAAGTAGACTGCCTCCATTCTTCTCAGCTGCGAGGTCACTTGTCCTGGATGACTTTGAGAATGTCTCCACGTTCTCTAGTATAATTCATCATACCCAGGACGCCTTGGTGACATGGAAGAAATCTTGCATCAGATACGGACAGACGGTAGCAGTCTTGGAATTCCAGCTCAGCCATATTCCACCGATCTCTACACAGGAGGTTGAAGCAGTATTGGCCCGGTTGATCGAGTTTGCTATCCGGGAGAAGGCCAGTGGGAACGCGTTGCTTGATGAGGATCTTCTTGATGATGGTAGTGAGCATTAATTGCTCATTATGATTCCTGCAGGGGAGTGGAGAATATTCTGTGCATTCATTGCCCACTCCTCTCTGTGGCGGTTTTTAGGGCAGAAACCCTAATCAGGGCATAGGTGGCTCGATCTGAGCCCTTCATTGTAATTTGATCTGAACCGTCCACTGAATTGGACTTGTTATAAAAGGGGCATCCTCCCTCATTTGTAAACAATTAGAATTAGAATCAGAGATAGATCAGAGCTAGAGAGTATTGGAGATAGAAGTTAGAGAGTAGAGCTTAGAAGCTAGCTTAGATTGAGGAGGAAAGGAAGTTTTCCCATTGAGGACTTTGTAAGAAGTTGTTGTGAACACTCTCATAATATAAAGATTTATCATTGTTTGGTGGTTCTATCTTCTATTGTGAGTAGCTAGCAAGGCTTGTTCGTCTTTCCAATTCAAGGTAGATAGAGTAAAATAGATTTTATTTCATGCAAGTAGTTGTTAGCTGTGGAGTGTGGCGTTGTGATTTGAGCAAGTCTTCTCGTCCATACCACTAGCGGACTTGCTGATGGTAAGTTCGCCTTGCGTGGTCAACTGGAGTATCAGCACTTAACTTCGATTATGGTTCATATGTTTGTATGCGTCGTGTTGACGGTATGAACGTGTTGTGTCATAGTTTGAACATTTTCTCATCCTTTGAAGATTGCACCAACTTTGTCGGAGTTGTTCGAAAGGAGACAAAGCAAAGTTTGGTTTGAAGATTGTTTAAGTCGATCCTCGTCCTCCACCCTTTAGAAGTAGACTTGTAGAATCCCTATCCCTATCCCCTTTAAATTCTGCATTTTCCGAGTCAGTTTAGATACCAGAACCATATTGCCAAATCATTCATGTCCTAATTGCTTCACGAAATTGAACAACTACGTAAGTCCCCTTGAAATAACCAGCAAAACACATCAACCAACTGAGTCTATTCGCAATAAAAGGAACCTTGGAGTCGAACACATGAACTTTCAAGCAATCTTAGCATGTGGGACACTTTGATCAAGAGAGAATAGAATGACCGTTGGGGCAACTTTATTCTGTGCTGGCGCTGTCACAAAAGGCACGTCAACAGAGCTGGAACTGGTTGTGGATCTGGAATTGGTTCAGCAGGTAGAAAATCAAGATCATCCAGAGGAAAGTCAGGTTGTGCATCATCAAAGATAGAATTTGCATCATCCCTCCCATCAGGTAGACCTAATGGAAGATGTACACCCAAATCAGAAGCCTTCAAAGGCTGATCCTCTAAATGCTGAACAGGCGAGGAAAGGTGAAACGGTCCTCGTTCTTCATCAAAGACAACATCCCGACTGCAGACAAGACGATCAGTGTCCACATCAATTAACCGGTAAGCCTTATGGTTGTCACTGTACCCTGTGAACATAAGCTTTTGACTCTTGGAATCCAACTTAGAGCGTTTGGCATCTCGAATCCATACATATGCCAAAGAGCAAAAAATTTCAAATGACTAATCCTGGGTTTTCTACCAGTCCAAGCTTCCTCAGGAGTCTTCCCCTTTACGGCATGAGTAGGTGACCGATTAAGGAGATAGACTGCAATGAAAACTGCTTCTGCCCAAAATTTGTTAGGAACACTCCTGTGTTGCAACATGGAGCGGGCCATCTCAACAATTGTACGATTGCGCCGCTCTACAACATCGTTTTGCTGAGGAGTGTAGGGTGTGGTTAACTGGCATTTAATCCCATGTGTATCACAAAAGTTGGAGAATGCAGTGGAACAAAATTCCCCCCAATTGTTTGACCTAAGAGTGATTATGCAAGAACTAGACTCTTTTTCTACTAAGGCCTTAAACTTCTGAAATACATTAAACACATCTGATTTCTGTTTAAGAAAGTACACCCACATCTTCCTACTGAAATCATCAACAAATAACAAGAAATATCTACAACCAGTAACAAAAGGAGTATTCATAGGCCCACAAATATCAACATGAATTAGTTGCAGTACCTTAGAAGCTCGCCACGAGTCACCATCTGGAAACAGTGTCCGATGCTGTTTCTCGGCTTTACACGCGCCACAAACGCTGTGATGCTGAGTCTGAATGTCAGGTAGACCAGCTACAAGTCCCTCTCGAGCAAGCTGAGAGAGATAGTGCACATTCAAGTGCCCATATCGCTGATGCCATAAATTGGTGACAACAGAGTTTCTGGCTGCCATGGCTAACTCCGAAGAATCACCTGTGTCCACAAGCCTGTAGAGACCATGATCCTCAATACCAATAGCTACTGCATTGCGAGTCTCCCGATCAACAATGGAACATTTGTGTACATTGAAAACCACATCCAGCTGAGGAGAATTCCACATGATCTGATTGACTGATGGAAGGTTGAGTTCCATGTCAGGAACGTAGTACACATTGAGGAATATGAGATTCCTCTCGCTAGATTGAATCTGAACAGTGCCCTTACCGACAATTGTGTATTCTTTGCCTCCTCCAAAAACAATTGAGTCGGTGAACGGAGAGAAGTCTGTGAACCAATCATGTCTATGAGTGAAATGTCGCGAAGCACCTGAATCTATGTACCAGGCAGAGGACTTAACATGGTTTGCAGGTCGTTTAGCCATAAAGGCATAAAAGGCAGATTCCTTCTGCTCAGTGTGCTCAACAACATGTGCGTTCGACCGAGACCCTCCCTGCTTCTTTTGTTCAAAAGCCATACGTGCACGACAATCCTTCTTCATGTGACCAAATTTGTGACAATAATTGCATTGAATATTCTTTTTCTTAGAGCTGTCTTAAGGCTGTCCGGAGCCTTTCTGCTGCGAAGCCTGACCTTTCCCTTTGTTCTTAAACTGAGTTTTAGCTGCAAAGGCCTACTCTGTAGAGGATGATGAACCACTACTACCAAATTGTTGTTTCCAGCGGTCCTGCTGTAGGAGGATAGTGCAAAGTTCTGGAAACTTCAGGTCAACATTAGTAGACGTAATGTTGAGAGTCTCTATGAAATGTTCATAAGACTTAGGTAGGCTCTTCAGAGTGATCACAACCATGTCTTCTTCCTCCATTTTCCGACCAATCGCCTCTAGGTGATCTCAAATCTCTTGGATTTTGTTCAAGTGCGCCTGCAATGTTGTCTTCTCATCCATGACGATAGAAAACATGATGTTTTTCAAGAAAAACGCATGGCTTTTGTCAGAAGTTTCATGCAAACCTTTCAAGTGATCCCAAATCTCCTTCGCTGATTTTCCAAGTAGAATTTGAGGGAGCTGATCATCAGTGATTGAAAGTTTGATCAACATCACTGCTTCATGATTTTGCTCATCGAACTTCTCCTGGGCTTTGTTTGCAATGGTGGGTCGAGTAACATTGCCCAGAATCATCTGATCAAGGCAGCGGTATTCAAAGATGGTCATTATCCATTGCTTCCAGGTGTTCTAATTTCTACTGTTGAATCTTTGACTGCCTTCCAACATAATGTTGGTCAAACTTGCCATCTTCACGCTTTTCAAGGCACGAAAAACGAGGTATTGAGAAGAGGGTGAATGCACAAAACTTGAGGCACGAGTTCCAATGCAAAAATAGAGGCAGATTTTGGTACAAAATTGTAGAAAGTACAATGTATAGATGGCACAAAATTCGAGGCCTGAAAAATGATGCACCCAAAAAATTTTGAGACCAACCCAGTTGAGCTCTCGAAAAACCCACCAAGAATATGTAATCGAAAAAAAATTTGAGTTGAAATGACAGGTGAAAAACCAGGTCGAGTGCAGAAAAACCCTAGGCGGCAATGAAAACTCAAAAAAAATTGCAGAAACCAGCTTGAATCTTCAGGAAATCATGGCGATATTTAGAGAAAAACCTAGGCGGCGTTGGTACAGGCTGGGCGACCTCGTTCAACTTCAAATTGCGGCCAAAAAGTGCTGGAAAAAAAACACGCCTCCCACAGGAAATTGCGATTTGTTTGCAGGAGTTAAGATGCCCGCGACCCAAAGAAATTCCTCACGACGCGTGTTCAGAAGCAAATCTTGCAGACGCGTTACCAAATAAATGGAGGTTGCGCGTCAAAATACACACGATTTCACCGCCCAGATTCACAACAAAAATCCGTCTATTATAGACACAATTATGAGAAAACACAACCTTCACAAAATAAAAAAAACTCATGCAAAAAAAACACTCGCAAATAGAAGGCACAATTTTTTTTAAAAGATCTGGCACCCAGAATTAATTTCAAATTTCTTTTAAGCAAAATAATTTCAACAAGAAATTATAAATTTTTCGAAAAAAAAATCCTAAGCTCTGATACCATGTGATGAGTGCATATGGTAAAAAATTGATTGATATTTACGTTGAGCAAACACTCAATAAATAGGTTAAATAATTTACAAAGAAAGCAAGTTTCTAAAATAGAAACTGTAGAAAGATTGTGCAAAGTTTGCAAACAATCTTTCCAAAATATTTACAAACAGTTACAATGACCATTAATAGAAACAAATCATTAATCTAATGTGATGTCCCCGCTCTAGTCAGTTCTCGGGAACAGTGTGTTAGCCCTTTATTGGACCCTTGTGGGCTAACTGGATTGGTTAGAGGGTCAGTGGTACTTTCTGGAGAGTTGGTTCGTTCTCGTGTTTAGAGCCCAGTATTGGTTCACAGCAGGCATTAGCAGACCAAGAGTCGACAGCTTCTGACGGCACGGGATTTTATGAAGAATTGTGGAAGTTATGCCTATTTGAGTGATTTAAGTTATTTATTAACTTAATATTTTATTATAAAGTCAAATTGACTTTATGCTTGTTAAATCACTTAAATATTTCCTAAAAAGTGATTTAATACTTAATCACTTAAATTAATAAAGTGCGCCCACTTTATTTAAGTCAAACTATTGAAAGTGACTTAAATTATATTTTAAAAGATTTAAATATCCAAAAGTGGCATATCTTCTTGGAAATCGTGCCTTTTGGCATATATAGGCATTTTGGGCAATGAGAGAATGATCTTTGAATATTTTGACTTTGCCTTTGGCTTTTTCCTGTGCTTCTCTTGTGATAGGGTTTTGAGCATTTTTCCATTGGAGAACGGAATCTCTTCAGTGTTGAGCACCTTTGAGGCTGTGGAAGATTAGCTGAATTTGTGCAGTTTGTGAGGGCTTCATACAGAAGTGCTATTGTGCCTCATCTGAGTTTAATTTCAGCATTTCAGTGTTTTGGAATAAGAAACAAGGTTTATCTTCCTTGTGGCGCCTTCTTCTTCAGATCAGTGGCATCCAACAGGGTTAATACTCATTCTTCTCCTTGGCCTTACGACTTGCATTGGGAATGGTGCATTCTAAAGAGGCGTGTGAAGGGTTTGGTTGAAACGCCTTCCTTTTGGTTGCTTTTTGACTTCCATCCTTGGCGTCTAGTATTTACAGAGACTTGTATCCAGTTTCGAGGCAGGAGAACTTAAATCTGGAGGCCAAGTGTCCTTTACTGTCAGTTTCAGCATTCTTGGCTGGCGAGCTGGCTTACTGTTTTAAATAAAAAAAACTGGAAACATTTTGGTATGTTTATCATTTGCAATCTATTTGTTTCAGTTAAATAATGTCTTCTACACTTTCATTCTGAAGAAAATAGTGCAAATTTACATTTTATAAGCATTTATGCTGTGCGCCCCTTCTCTTCTGTCTATCAAACTTTCTCTAAAAAAACTAAATAACACTAAAAGACTTAAGAAAATACTGGGGTTTGAATTGAGAGCCAGTAGGGCTCATCACATCTAATAACGAAATGGCTTTCCAGTAGATTAGATTTCACATTCTCCAACAGCAGAGAGAAGAGGAAACAAAGTTGCTAATGTTTCTGTAAATTGTTGTATAGGTATTCTTGCACTTGTAGGTGTCTTGGACAAATCTTGGTATGTCGCCTTTTCAAAGAATTTTGAAAAATTACTTGTTGAAGATGCCTCAGTCACATTATGGTTGAACTGCTGTTTCTATATCCGTTGGATTGTGTTGGGGACCCAACACAATGATTTATGATTTATCCATAGTTGACTGATATTTTTGCTCTAGTTTATTGTTGGAGTAAAACCCTAGGCATCTTAAGCAAAAAATTAAGCAAAGAAAAAGAGGTACATTAATATGACTCCAACAGAACACAAAAGATTTCCCAAACACTATGTTTATTGAAAGATGACCATAGGATATGGTTGAGGCACATCAAGAATGGAGTTTGGACAACAGTTCGATATCCAAACACAACCACCAATTATCAAAGTAAAAAGTAATAAATCTTACACCCGAACAAAACCATTAATTAATACCAAATATAATGTTTTATTATTATTTTATTTCCCAGGACTAGATAAAAAATGCTCTACTTCTTTGTCCTTATATTCTTTATAAAGCTACAGGAAAAGAATTGTAGATTTTTTTCGACAATCAATATTATATTTACTTATTATAGGCAGATATTTGCTGAGAAATTCGATCTACAAGTGATAAATTTGACAAGTTAATATTTTTCTTTTTCTTGTATTTCTTTTCTGATGTTCAAGTTATGCCATATTAAAACAATCAAAAGCATCAAATATGCATAAATACCATGTAAACTGTGAATTCTTTATTAGTGTGATAACTTGGTTTGATATGGTCAATCATGCCTTACGTTCTTACATGCTTTTATGACTCGTTGGCTGTAAATGCTATTTTTTTCTTGGTTTTGTTAGGTACAGTCTGCTGTTGGAGTTCTCAAATTCAAAGGAACTCTTGATACCTTGAGATTGGCTACCATGTTAAAAGAAATTTCAATTTTAGTGTCCAATGATCTTTCTCTAGAAAGGCAGAATGACATTTCAAGGCCAGCTCAAATTGAATATTCTGAGGTAGCTTATTGCAATATCACTTTGTTGTATTTCTTGAACAGATATCTATGTAAACAGTGAAAATCTTTCGAAGAAGATGTGGAACTAGCTGGTTAGAATGAAGAATCTCTCCAGAATTTTTTGTCTCTCTAACTCTCTATACTCAATATTAGATTTCATTCACTTGAGATTTGTCAATTTGATGCAAGTTTGTGTAGGAAAAATGGTACTTGAATTAGTATTTCATTATGAAGTTCACTTCTAGTTCCATTTTCCTTTTTGAAAAAATTCTCTATTTCTTGAAAATTGTAAATCCATGCAATATGCTGCAAGTAAAGAAAAGCCAATTGACAAACCAAAAACTAAATCTTTATGTGGAAATATGTTTCAACAGTATCATTAATACATGTACGATTCTCATATTTAGAAGGCACTAGAAAACATATAAATATACCGAGTAAACAATGACCACAGGGAAAAGCTATACTTGTGTACAGTTGTACTTTGTTGATAGATTGATTCAGGTTTACTAATCAATTGTTTGTTGGGGAAATTAAACATTTCAAAATAATGGGGCAATTAAGAGATATGAAATGACAAGTGAATTATGTATGTGAAAGTTCACAGAAAAGTTGTAAAGTCAAGGGCCAGACATATAAGATTGGAGGTAGAAAGGTTGTTTATGAAATCTATTTAATTATGGTTTCATAATGCAAAAAAAACAACTCTTAATGCTAGATCTTTCTTATACTCTATTGTGACTGTCATTCTTTTTTAAGTGTGCATGGCTGTTTGTGGTTTCAAGTGATATATCTGTGCCTATGGAAGCTAGAATAGAGGACCTTTGTTGGTCTCACCAGTTTGCATTGTAGAAATTGTCAAGATTTTGATATAGTGAAGATATTGTGAAGATTGGGAAAAGTCCTTAAATTGTGTCTGGTGATTGCTGAAAGAATGCTGCTGTTTCAGTGGACATGAATAGCATTGTTGAAAACTAAGGAATGGTTTTAGAATGTATAATATTGGAGGTAGAAAGGTTGTTTATGAAATCTATTTAATTATGGTTTCATAATGCAAAAAAAACAACTCTTAATGCTAGATCTTTCTTATACTCTATTGTGACTGTCATTCTTTTTTAAGTGTGCATGGCTGTTTGTGGTTTCAAGTGATATATCTGTGCCTATGGAAGCTAGAATAGAGGACCTTTGTTGGTCTCACCAGTTTGCATTGTAGAAATTGTCAAGATTTTGATATAGTGAAGATATTGTGAAGATTGGGAAAAGTCCTTAAATTGTGTCTGGTGATTGCTGAAAGAATGCTGCTGTTTCAGTGGACATGAATAGCATTGTTGAAAACTAAGGAATGGTTTTAGAATGTATAAAGCGAATGTTGAAACATTGAATGAATTGTTAAAGTTTGCAGACATTAATTCTGTGGAATAAAGATTGATGAGCACACGCTTATACTGAGAGGTGGGGGGGTTTTGGGAAGAATCAGTATAAGACAATCTTTTACTTTTGCAAAACTTAACAACCATAGCAATATCAATCACACAAGATCTAACAATTATGCAACACAAGAAGAATACACGGTTTATGTGGAATCTGCTCAAATCTTCCTTGAAAATCTGATATAGATCACCTTGAATGGTCTGCTATAATTCTGCCTTAAATCACCTTCAGAATCTGTTATAAATTCTTCAAGGGTCTGCTCATAAGATCTTCATACATCTTCCCATAAGCTCATCATAAATCTGCCTATAGAGTCTTCACAAAGTCTTCATAAATGTGCTCTATTCTCCTTCTTAAATCTGCCTATAGAGTCTTTACAAAGTCTTCATAAATGTGCTCTATTCTCCTTAAATCTGCTCAAATATTCTCTCCAATATCCTTCATAATTCTGCTCCAAAATCTGCTCTTATCTTCTACATAAATCTGCTCTAAATCTGCTATAACGTCCTCACCAAAAACCTTCATAAAACTGCTGTTATACTCAAGAAAATTCTGCTCTTACATGGGCTGATTTCTCATATATGTGTTATAATGATCTTCCTTTTATTCCATACAAAATCTGATCCAAGACTGCTGTATATCTGCTCTAAATTCTCTTAATATCTCATTGCAAAACTTGTTTTAAAACCTTCCACATTATGTCTCTTAAATACCTTCTACATGCCTCTTCATAGTAGAGGGGATTCTTCACTTAGGTCGGCCTTATAACAATTTAATTTAAATTATATTACTCTTCCAAAGGTGGTGCTTCACATAGGCAAGTCGGCCATCATCTTAAAACTTGTTTTTAAGTCCCAAAATGGGTGATCATGAAGGGCGATGTCTCTTATTTCAAGAGACACTAAAATGGGGTCGGCCCATTAGGAAATATTTAAATTAAATTTGTTTTATCCTTCATTACTAGGCGCCAACATGGAGAGTCGGCCTTAGCAAGAATTCAAAAATATTTTATTTGAACTCCTTCAAGGGTGGCACCAGTACAAGGAGGCTGGAAATTAATCTTGACTTATCACTTCCTTTTCTTCTCATAGGTAGCTAGAAGATGTAGTTAGATGACTGGGATATAGTGGCCTCTGGCCTCTACTGATTTCCTTCTCCAACCTTTGATATCAATGACAACAATTTTTAACAAAGATTTCATAAATGAATATTGAAGCCAAAGAAAGAAATAAATTATATTGATGTCCATAGATGACCAAAAGTAGGTCAATGGGATTTGAGAGTATACAAGTTTACAATAGAAAGTTTTAGGACTTGAGAGAATCCTAGAGAGGCCCACAAAGGGGAAGAACCAAAAACAAAGAAATATAATACAATACAACTATAGACCGACAATACATATAGTCAAGAAACAAATACAAATAGCCAAGTAGGGGGGACAAGAACCCCAAAGAGCATAAGTTGAGGAGTGCTAGAGAGATAGGAAAGTTTCATCGAGTATCATAGTTCAGGCTTGAAATGGAAGGCATTGGTGTCATTGTCGATCACTAAGAAAGGACTAATACACAAATTAAGTGTTCTTTTGGGATTGCCTAAGGTCAAGAGGGCCAAGTTGGGGGATTCTAAGAGGAATTAAGGCACTCCATCTAGAATCACACCTAACATTTGAGGTTGAAGTGGTTTCCATTGTAATGAAGAAACTCATACTATGTGTTCCTCCTTGTGTTTGGGGGTGTGGCTAAGATTAGAAGATCTATGTTGTTGAGAAGGAGCCAAACCTCACCACTTGGAGGAAGTAGAAGCATGTAGCTGAGAGGGAATGCGCTAGGGCTTAAGTTGTTAGAAATGCCATCTCATATTTCCATCCAAATCTATTTGTGAAGTAACAATATCCAAAGGTTGTTTAGAGCCGTTCGTCTCCTAGATGAACTAGAAGGAGGTGATCAACTTGGGAGCTCCAAGATTCCTAGAGACCCCCTATAAGGATTTGCATTGAAGGGTGTTGGCCTCCCATAGATAGAGGGATAGGCACGCCTAGTCTAGATATCTAAAGAAAGTAGAGAGAATGTTGCTTGAGGTCCATATTGAGATAAATCCCAAGTTGGGTCCCTAAACCTCAAACCCATACAAAATTGTGGCTTGATGATGGCACTAAAAAGATGTATCTTTGAAGGATACATTGGAAGTGAATTTGGAAACACCAATGCTCCAAGATAGAGAGGCATAACCCTTGCAAAGAGATGAATGAGAGGCAAGCTTCATGTTGAAGGACTAGACAACTGGACCCACAAGTATGTGTAAGCCTATGTGATCTCCAAAGTTGCCTCCTTGTAGAAGAATTGGAATTTGGAAATAAAATGTTTGGAGATGTTGAAAATCATGACCTTAGTTCAAGCTAGCGAAGCTCACAAAAGTTAGCAACGACATCAAGTTAACATTGTAGGTTTTTGGCAGAATGAGAAAGGAGAACAACATCATTTGCAAAAAGTAGAATGGCTCTAGCCACCTTGTGTAAAATACAACCATAATCCATATGAGTATGCAATGAAATAAACTCTTGCAACTCATCAATGTAAATGTTGAAGAGGATTGGTGAGAGAGGACATTCTTATTTGACCCCAGTGGCATTCCTCACAAAGTCAAAAAGACCACAAGAAGTGTGAAACTGCCCAATAATTGTCTCATAAAGTTTTGAGAAAATTAGGAGTGTTGACATCACACACCCTCTAGGTAAATTAATGTCATGATCCTTAAACCTTCTAACAATATGTAAATTTAAATTTAAAAATAAGTATATACTAGATCTTAAAATTTGTATATATTATATTAAATTAGTTTACTCATGTGTGAACTTTCTAACAATATATAAATTTAAATTAAAAAATTAGTATGTAACTTATGCATTGGTGGGATGGTTTCAAATATTCCATAGGCATAATGAAAATATATGGGAGCGATGGTTTTTTTGCATATATACTTAATCTAAATCCTTAAATTTGTATATATTTAATCTATTAATAGTCTAAAATTAAATTTTTGGAATCGAAATTTTATACCGAGTTTAAAATTTATATACCAAAAAATGTAATTTAAAAATTTAATAAATTGTTGATAAACCTATTTGGAGATTCTTTGCTTGGATGTGAAAGAACAAGGTTCTCTAAGGCATGTGAACTTGAATGGGGGATGGGCAAGTAACAAGAGGACAAAGGACAAAGGACAAATAGCAAGGATGGGCAACACATACATGAGTTGCGATGAACAACACACTGCAAACCATGAATAGTTTTTTTCCTTTTGTGGCACAAGAATGACCAAAGACGATGTTGTGTTTTTCCTTTTAGGTTTTTTGGTGCTTTTTCTGAAGTCTGCTAGGATTTTTCTCATATAAAAAGGCATGGAAATCGTGTCAGGTCTTGAAATCATGTCAGGTATTGGAATCACATTAGATACCATGAAAAAATGTTAGCATTTAAAATGGCTTGGAATTGCATCACAAATTGAAAAACATTTCAGGTTGCACAAATGTGAACCATAGTCAATTCCATAGGGTTTTTTAGCCATACCCAATTTTGGGACATACTATACCTGAAATTGGTGGAGGAAATGGCCAATTCGGCAACATAGAAAAGATTGTCATAGAAAATGTGAACTCAATTACAAAATGCAGTTTTTCAATCCTCTAGTATGTTTACCTTATCATGGTTTTTGTTCCAAAAACATAAATCAAATACTACAAAACATTGTCACCTAACTAGATCTTAAAACGTTTTCATACTTCTAAATTCTAATGCATTCAAAGCATAACCTCTATTCAAAGATAAATTGCACAACTCCCTCAAAATCGTCAAAATTTGTTTCAAAACTAAGATAAATTAATAGTTTTCAATAGCATTGTCAAATATAAATCATCATCTAAATAACGTGTAGTAGCCCAACATACAAAATTAGAAACGTCTATGATAACTAGCACAAATGTGATTATAAATTTAAATGTGGATAGGCTTGCCAAATGTTTCCAGGGTAGCTTCTTTCATAGCTTCACTGAGTGTTGGTTGTTTGTCACATGTTATATCCATGCCTTCACTAGATGCTCCAATGCTATAGGGAAATCACAACTTCGTGAATCAACTCCTACATCATTTGAGCCCATGATATGGATGCCTAAGATTTTGAAGTTTCTTTCTATGCAATTATTTGTAATGTCCCCTTCTCAGACCTAATTAGTTTGAAGACCATTAGCCTATTTCCAAGTTCCTGTGGGCTAAGTGGTAAGGCAAGGGGACTCCAAAGATCTTGGAGGACGCAGTTTCAGAGTTACAAGGTTTCTTTTGTTGGCAATGGGTTTAGTGGGCAATATTGATCCGAATGACACTCTTTGTAGTGATTTCAAACTCTTGGGGTGTTCTCCAAACTTTTTGGAGAGAATGTCTATTTATAGTAAGTCACCAAATTGGCTTTTATTATTCACCTGATGCCTTAGTATCATATTGGTGTGGTCAAAATTGGATTCCGATGTGTTTCAAAATTTTCCGCAACTTGGGGTGAAATAATTAAATTATTCACTTAAATTATAATGTTTTATCGTTATTTTTTATAACTTAAGCATAATATCTTTTTGAAAAGGTATTTTAAATTCCCAATTGGATGCCTAGGAGAAATAAGGGAGTCTTGCACATGCAAAAAGTTTCATTTTACTTTAAAAGGGAATTTGATGGAAAAGGTGATTAAATGTTTGCACATAATGAGTTATTTTAATTTAAAGCAAAATTGTTTTTTAGAAAAAACAGCAATAAAAATAAAAAGTGATTTTTTGAAAGAGCAGCAAAAAAGAAAAAAAGTACTTATTTGAAAAAACAACAAAAAGCAAAAATTGCTTTTTTCGAAAGAGCAATGAAAAAGCAAAAATGCTTTTTCGAAAAAAGCTGTAAAAGGAGGTGTTGGGGGCTCATTTGGATATGTTGAAGAATGATATTGTTATGCTGCTAGATTTGCTCTGGTTTTCCAAATCTTTGAGGATGGAAACCCTCATGGATTTTCTAGTTTCGGAATTGAAAGAAATTCCCTAGCTAGATTAGTGTGATTCCATTCAGGAATCACCATTGGTGTTGATTGAAACTTCTAGTTTTGGCTTTATCGGTTTTGAATGCTTTGATGGTGTTTAAGTTTGCATTTTGAGAGAATTGTTTGCAGTTTAGAGGATCTGGAAACATTTTTCCAAGTCTACATTAACCTTTGGGTGCATTTGAGAGTGGGTCATTGAAGATTTCTGAGTCTTTATCTCACTGTCTAGACTGCTGCAGCTAAGTTTCAGAACTGTACAAGTCACTTATTTTCCATTTCTTTAAGCTATATTGTCATTTCTCATGATGGGTGGTTAGTTCATAATGTTATGGGATATGTGGTGGTGTTTTATCAATTTTCTTTCATGGCCATATTCATAACAACAGATATGTATTGATTTGAAATGAATTTTTAAGAGCTCACAATGTAACACTAGGTGGTAGTACCACTAGTGATTTGCTCTTGATTTCTTTTTGTTACTTACCCCTTGCATAAGTGGTTTATTTACTCACCCTACTACATTAGTGGCTCTTGTACTCACCCCACTGAACAAGTGGCTTTGGCACTCACTCACCATTGAAAAGTAGAACTTGTTTTTTATATTTCATTATTGTATCAGCTTTCCCACTGCAAAGTGGATGTGCCCAGCTAACTCCATTGGATAAGTGGATATTACATTTAGTTGCTCATTTCAAGTATAATTGTAATCCCGTACATTGTATGCTCTCAGCTTGCCCACATTGTGTAATGTCCCCTTTTTTCGAGAGCATTAGAGTTCAGAGGATTAGCCTATCATTTGACCCTTGTAGGTTAGTGTTCAGGGATGAGAGGGTCCGGTTGGGTGTTAATGAGCTCTTCAGGTGGCAGTTGACAGTGTTTACCTCTCCAAGATTGTTGGTACATTCTGAGGTTAAGCTATTCAGAGGTTTCAGGTTCCGTTTTGAGGCACTTACTATTTATAGTAAGTCAGTGTGTGGATAGAGGCCAACCTTACTATTTATAGTAAAGCATCTTGATGGGCAGAAAGAGCATTGGGTTAGCCAGTGGCAAAGTTAGAATTGATAAATGAGGTTCATTAATGGAGTTAATGTGTTTATTTATTATTAAAGTTAAACTTTAATAATAAATAATTAATTATTAAAGTGCATATATTGACGACTTGTATGGACTTTATAATTAAGGTGCATTTAATATTATAAAGTCAAATTATAAAAGCACTAGTTTGGGCACCCACTTTGAGGAATATTATAAAGTGCAAAAGCAAGTATATTTTATGATATATTTTAATGATTAAAAAACACATTGGGAATCATGCCATCTTGGAGAGGGTATAAAAGCATGTGAAAAGGCAAATGTAATTATTCTTGATCATTTATCAAATTGGTTTTGTGCTCTGCATTTTGGAGGTGAAGACCTAGAATTTTTAGTTGCAACGATCTTGGAGAACATAGCTGCTTCTTGTATTGAGCTTACCGAGGGTGTGAAAGATCATCTGAGATTTGCTGATTGGTGGCTTCATACGAAGGTCACGTTTGTGCTTCATTGAAGAAGAAATTCAGAAGTTTATGAGAGTTTTGAAGATTAATCATTTGCTGATCAAAAGTTGTTATCCAAGTATGATCTTATTGTAAATTCAAGCAATAATTAATCAGAGTTGATCATTTGATATATTTGCTTTCAGTGTTTCTTGTTCTGCAATTTTATGCATTATCTGGTAAAAAAACACAAAAAAAAAAGAAAACACAAAACACCAAAAAATAGAACAATAGTGGATAGCATTTTGCATTTGGGGAGAACAAGGGTTCTTATAGTGGTATCAGAGTGGTTTTCTTGCCATCTTGTCAGGTGAATAAAAAATATTCAGAGTATTTGATATATTCTAGGGTTTCTAGTCTGAGACAATTTCCAAGTATCTATGCGGAATTCAGTTTAAATATGACAGTGTTGGTTTACTACGATTGATTCATTAAGGCATTTCAAGGGTATTTTTTCTGCTAAGAGAATCGTGGTATTGTCTATAAGGAAATCCAAGTATTCAAAGGTTAATACCTTTGAGGTTGCGTTACATTCAAATCAAGACAAATTAGTGCCAGACTTAAAACATTCACACTTTTTTTTTTTTTTTTCAAGGGAGCAGCCAGATACAAACAAAATTTTGTAGCTGCTTTATATGTCGAAGGATCATGTTTTTTTTAAGAAATCGTAGCTCACATCTTTTGCTTGATTTACTATGGCCATGTGAGTAGTCACAAAGGACAAGCAAGTTAGGAGTTGGGTCAGCAAGAAGATAGGGCCGATAAAGACAAAATAAGGAAGAATCAAACGTTTAAAGGTTTCTGCCGCATATTCCATATGAGAATTGTGCTTTACCATAGTGTATGCTAACTTTTGGAAGCCACCAAAGATAGGCTTGGGGTCATGAGTATTCCAAAAGCTTTCATGAGTTGCTGAAAAGACAAAATTTGGTCAGCGTAGGAGCTTTGGAAGTCTAATGTGGCCCAGAAGACAAGATTGAATATTTCTTTCAATATGTTGTGAACTCTAAGGAGCCGTAAAAAAATAAAAGAGGTGTAATCGTTGCTTTTAATCCTACGTGGGGGGTCATAGAAGTCAAAGGGAGGCTAGCAAGCAAGCGCTTCATATTTGGAGTCGTCAGAAACAAAAAAAGGTTTAGATTAAGACAAAATTTCTAACCATCAGTCGCTACAGTCCAAACTCCTGTGTAAAGGCTGACAGGTTTGAAAGTTTAAGCAAATCGTGGATAATAGAAATCAAATCTTAGCAGTTCGCTTGAGACAAAGATTGTGTGGCTAATGTATTGCATTGCGAGGAAGGACAAAGGGCCCATTCGACAGGCAAGAAAGTAGCTTACAGATAAGACAAGGAACTGCTGAATTGAAGAGAATTCAATTGTGAGAAAAGACAAACTAACTGATATTTCCTGTGGGTGGGAAGGACTGTCTTGGTCAGCAAGTAAATTCATATTAAATAATTTTTGCATTGACCTTTGGAGGTTTTCATGGGTATTTCATGATTTCACTTTGCAAACTCTAATATCTGATGTATCTCAAAAGTTGAGGTCATATATTTCTGGATGTCTTATGTATGACAATCATATGTTGGGGAAGGTTAATGTTGCTGTAGTTCCATTTTGATTAAAGCTTTCTCTCAGACATTTAAGCATTAATGCTTCTGTACTTTCTTGAGTGCAATTTCCTATAATCTGTTCTCTGTCTATTGGATAACCTGAGAGTACATGAAGCTGTGGATTATTTTTGTGTAGCTGCAATATGTTTATCAGTCCTTAATGTGGAAGAAGGAAAGGTAGAACTGATTACCAGACTTGTGTGTAATCAAACAAATGTTGTTCAAGTCTGCATACAAATTGTTTGACAAAATATCCTTACTGAGAAACTGAAATTAGTCAAGCAAAATTAAAAAAAATCAGGGGTAAAAGTGCAGATATACCTCAGAGGTACAGTTTCAGGTGAAATATGACTTTTGATAAATCCATGATTGACTTGATGCAGAATTTGTATGATCTCATGAGGGATCCAAAAACACATCAGGTTTTTCTAAGAATGTTTGGAAGATCAAAAAGAAAGGATAAGAAAAAGGAAATGTTTCAAAATGATTTTGAACCTACAGGTGAACATGGGGTTAAAACTGAAGTGGTTGTTGATAAAAAAATTCTACAACATGATAATGGTACGGTGGAACCCCAAAATGATACTCATAGCATTCAAGGAGTCATCAGCCCTGATAACAATTCTGATTTTTGCCACAACAGCCATACTACTGAGCATAACCATGTAAAAGATGTGGCACATGAGGGAAATGGTGTGGAAAGTTCTCCCAATGTTGACACGCAAGATATGAGTGTCAAACACGAGGAATTCAAGGAGAATACAAGCCATAGCAGTTCTGATTTCATTGCATCAGCATGAGGTTACTGCCATTACACACGAGAGTGATGGTTGTGTGGAGTCACCTAATGCAGACACTCAAGTTTCAGGTGATATTGATGCAATAGGTGTTGTGGATTCAAGCCACAACAAGCTTGATTTTGTCTATCAGACCTTGAAAAATAAATCAGAAAATGCACTTAATGGTGATGGATCCCAGGATAGCTCTTTGGTTGAACTTGCATCTACTTTGAAAGAAGAAGTGTGCAAAGATATTGTCAAATCAGCAGCTTCTATTATGCCATTAGAGCCATCCCATGAGGTACATAACATCAGTACCTCAGTTGATAATGTGTGCAAGGTTGAAGGCACACATAATGATGGTTACCAGATAGTAAGTGATGATGATTCAGCCTCTTATCATAGTGCTGATTATAAATCAGAAAATTTGTGTGGAGATGATGTGTCATAGGGGTATCATTGTTTGGTAGGGCAATTGAAGGTTAATGACAGTATGATTGTTACAGCGTTAGAACATTTTGATGTTGCTTGGTAGATGTTGGCAAGTTATGGTTGGAGTACTTCTGTGACAGATGAGCTCTGTGATAGTAGATTTTCCCTTGCAGAGTTTCATGCACTTTAAGAAGCATTTGGGATAATGAAACACAATTATCTACAATTACTAGCTAATAGAGATTATCTTCTCGAGTGGGATGGGGTCTGTTATGATGCTCTTAAAGGGAAAGAGGAGGAGGTTGATGAGCTCACCTATGAGCTAGAGGTCATCATGGAATCTTTAAAGAGTGCTCAGACAACCCTTCAAGAGTCAAAGTTACGGATAGATGAGCTTACCGTGGAGTTGAGCTTAGCACAGTCTTCATTGCCAGCAGATACAGTTCCGATGCCTATGATAGTTATTGGTGATGATCATACATCCACAAATAGTGGTAAGGAGCACTTTGAGGATGTGACTACATCCATTACTCTTACTGGTGCAAGTGATATAGATGGGATGAGTGCATTGGTTGAGAGTAGCAGGGAACCATGCGATGCTTCAAGGGTCTCTGAGGATAGACCTATTACAGGTGATGCAGACCAGGATATTGATAGCTTGTGTGATGAGGTGGTTGATTTTGCAGAGAGTTATGTGATTGAACACAACATTACTCCATCTTTTTCACAGGAGATATGCAGGGCGTCATCCAGTGTGGAGATTGGTTCTCATGTTGATTTGTTTCCCTCTCTTGGAAGCAAATCAGAGTTCACATCCCATCCGGCTAATCTTGATCGACAACTTTGAGCCACAAAGATGGAGAGATTAGTTGAAGGTTATAGGAGAGAAGGTTGGTTCAACCTTATCTCGCTTTGATTGCACTGATAAATTTATTGAGTACCAACTTTGGAGAGCCGAGTTTCAGGAGAGACGGTGGGGTCTCGGCTAATACTCATATACGCGATTTGAGGTTCATCCGGAGTGCCTTGGAGGCGATAAAATCAGAGTACCTCCACTTGTTTCATGACAGAGAGTATGCTATTGGGTGTGCGGAGAGATTTGGTAGAACATCTACCCAATTAGCTATTCAGGATGAGAGACATGAGTTACCTTCTGATTCCAGTGATGAGAGTGATGAGGAGTGTGTTCCTCGTAGTTATGATGGACAACCTTTGACAGAGGTAGGAGCATTTTATCTTGACTGCACAGTGAGGAGTGCTCATCACTTCTCCTTTAGTCCACACGTTGATGATCTGATGAGGCGTAGGTAAGGATTGGCTTGAGATTCCTGTCATCCACTGTGGGATGAAGAGTTGCCATCTTCAAAAGATGGGACTAGAGATTGCAGGTATCTGACTCAGTTGTTTTCAAAGGATTACTTACAAAGTCAGAGTTCAGATGACCATCATGCAAATGTGTACCAGGCAGAGTTTGCAACTTCTTTGTCATTGAAATCTCCATCAAAGACATGTCTTCAGAGAGGTTTCAGTGGTAGTAGGCATGATGGCATGTGTAGTCCTTACATTGGTGGTGACGGGGTCGACATTGCAGTTTGAATGGATTCCGATGGGTTACTTCATCATTCTTAGCATGGTGAAGTTGATGTCAGGACAGTGCAACGAAAGTCAGAGGATGATACACATGGCAAACTTCCATTCTAGTCGTGGGATCTAGGGATCATTTTGTTTGGTAGATTGCTCTACGTAGTGGTAGTTGTTCACAACAGTACTAAGCATGGTTCAGTATTTTTCGAGTAGGTGCAGTGGACAAGTAGTTGGGCATTTTACAGAGTGATTTGGGATCTTGGTATTCAGCCGAGCGTTGATCGCAGAGTTTGGGATCCCTCTGGTGCATCAGGATTCCAGACAGAGCTTACTGGTGGTTTACATAGCATGTACAATGTGCAAAGAGCATTTCGTTTCGTCTTTGATTTACTTGTACATGTTTTGATTTCGATGCACAATTCTCATGCGCATGTATTGGATAGACGGTATGATGGATATCTTTGCGTAGTTGTGTTTATGTTGGTGCTACAAGAGTCAGTTAGATATGTGTGGAACATTTCACGGTTCTTCCTTTGGGCTTCTGATGGAGTGGAGTTTCTTTGTAGTGGAGATTGCTTGGGGACGAGCAATTTCAGGGAGGGTGGACTGTAATGTCCCCTTTTTTTGAGAGCATCAGAGTTTGGAGGATTAGCCTATCATTTGACCCTAGTAGGCTAGTGTTGAATCTGTTGATGGATTAGAGGGTCCGATTTGGCGTTAATGAGCTCTCTAGGTGGCAGTTGACAATGTTTACCTCTCCATATTGTTGGTACATTATGAGGTTAAGCTATTCAGAGGTTTCGGGTTCCGTTTTGAGTCATTTACTATTTATAGTAAGTCAGTGTGTTGATAGAGGCCAACCTTACTATTTATAGTAAGGCATCCTGATGGGCAGAGAGAGGAGTGGGTTAGCCGGTGGCAAAGTCTGAATTGATAAATGAGGTTTATTAATGGAGTTAAGGTGTTTATTTATTATTAAAGTTATACTTTAATAATAAATAATTAATTATTAAAGTGCATATATTAACGACTTGTATTGACTTTATAATTAAGGTGCATTTAATATTAAAAAGTCAAATTATAAAAGCACTAGTTTGGGCACCCACTTTGAGGAATATTATAAAGTGCAAAAGCAAGTATATTTTATGATATATTTTAATGATTAAAAAGCACATTGGGAATTGTGCCATCTTGGAGAGGGTATAAAAGCATGTGAAAAAGCAAATGTAACTATTCGTGATCATTTACCAAATTGGATTTGTGCTCTGCATTTTGGAGGTGGATACCTAGGGTTTTCAGCTGCAACGATCTTGGAGAGCGTAGCTGCTTCTTGTATCAAGCTTACCGAGGGTGTGAAAGATCATTTGAGGTTTGCTGATTGGTGGCTTCATACGGAGGTCACGTTTGTGCTTCATTGAAGAAGAAATTCAGAAGTTTACGAGGGTTTTGAAGATTAATCATTTGCTGATCAAAATTTGTTATCCGGGTATGATCTTATTGTAAATTCAAGCAATAATTAATCATAGTTGATCATTTGATATATTTGCTTTCAGCATTTCTTGTTTTGCAATTTTATGCATTATTTGGTAAAAAAACACAAAAAAAAAAAGAAAACACAAAACACCAAAAAATAGAACAACAGTGCATAGCATTTTGCATTTGGGGAGAACAAGGATTCTTAGACATTGGGAACTTGGTGATCAAAAAGTGGAAAAAAAAGTTGTTTAGCATTTTCATTCTGTTGGGCTAACAAGTTTTTCAAAAAAAAATTAAGGGTGGTTATTACATCATTTTTTGGGTGGACAAGGTTATAAAACTGCAGCCAAATTTTCTTGCAAAAATTATGAGCTTTAACGGAGTAATTTGAAAGCAATGGATAAGTCAATGATGAGTTTTTCTAAATAACTTGGTGGTGAGTTATTCGTGAGTGGTTTTGACTTGTGAGTTGCAACTACGATTTTAGTACTACAAGTGTTGGAGGAAACATTTCATGTTTTGTCATTCAAATCATGAAGATATCTTATTTTTCTAAAATAACCGTACTACATCTATTGTGAATAATCTAATCAATGGTGAAAGAGCTATTCACTTGGGAATCTGACTTAACAACTTTTACATATATTATTAGAATCCCATTGCAGACTGCCACCTAGATGCAATATTGTTTGCCATATTATCTTACATTGATACTTGATCATTTGATGTATTATCATAGTTCCATAGAATTTCCTAACAAGGGTACACAAGGATGTGGAGACGGGTTTTTGGGATGGGGGGACCAAGCGCCTAACTTTGGGGTGGATGTAATGTCCCCATTTTTAGCACCACAGTTTCCAGTGATTGATAGCCTATCCTCGGATGCCCGTACGCTAGTCAGAGGCAGAATTAGGGTTTTCAGTTGCTTGGAGGTTTCTTTTGCGAATTCAAGGGCTTGCATGTTGGAGTTTTGCAGTTTGGATTCTGGATTCCTTTTGGTTTTTCAGAGAGCTTTGCAGTGGTGTGACATGCAACTGAAACAAAGGACTTTTCCAAACTTACTATTTTTAGTAAGTTGCGATGAGTGCTCAAAATGTGGTTAAAATGCATTTGGACACACTATTTTTAGTAGTATGCTATTTTTAGTAAGTGCTATTTTTAGCAGGGTTTCTATAGTTCAGTTATGTGGCTATATCTGGCAGGTTAGTTTGAGCAGTTTGGTCTCCAACACCCTTGGTGCTATTTTTGGTAGTGGTTCAACAACTTGGTATTATGGCTAAATCTGGCAGGGTAGTTTATTTAGTTTGGTCTCCAACATTTGAGGTGATTATTTTGGCAAGTTTGATATTTGATGAAAAATAATGTTTTAAATGAAAATATTTCTTATGCTATATTGGACAACTTCATAAGTGAAATATTTAAGCCATCCATTATGTATTTTCACTTATATCTTTGGTGGACGCCTAGTGGAGACATAAGTTATTTTTATAAATATTTCACTTGATAAAGTGGGATGCCTAACTTATGAATTATTGGCAATTTTAATAAAGTCACCTCCTCCTCATGTTGGACGCCAAGTTATGAAGGTGAATGAAGTTTGAAATGAAATCCAAATGCGGTTTGATACAGGTGAATTTGAATGTCACGTTTGGGCGCCCTAATTGGAGGGAAAAAAGGGTTGAATTTGGTGAAAGTTTATAAATATGAGCTTTGGTCTTCATTTGCAGCTATCGAATGAATTTTATAACGAAGTGTTGCCGGAATGGTAACTCATTCACTTCGAGGAATGCATACATCCTAGCAAAGCTTAGTTTCTTGCTTGAATGATAGCAACTAGCTAAGATGAAGACTGTCCTTTACACTGAAGAACAAATTGAGCATATTGGAGATGTTTACTTTGATATTTTTTGAAGTTTGTGAAGGGTTTTCTCAATTTTCAGTTTGCTGGTTTTGTGCTTGTTGTAGCACGTTTTTGCTCGCATCTCCTTACTCAATTTTTTTGTGGTTGTGGGTATTGTTCCAATCTCTTTCTCCATGCTAGGCGCCCCTTTCCACAAGTTTTGGTAATTTTTAGTGAAGTCCTTGATTTTATCTTGCTGGTCACCCCCTTTTGATGTTTGTACCTTGGCTGTAAGGGCCTTGGAATGCGTGCATAAAATAATGGAGGGTATTTGTTACTGTTTAATGTTCTCGATTTGGACGCCAACTTCCTAGGCTTCATATGCACTCAGTTTCATGTCAATCAGAGCAGTATTGGATGAGTTATGAGCATTTTGGTGTGATTCATGCTGCTGGTTTGAGTTCTTTGCTTGTTGGTTTTTCATATCAGTTTGTAGAAGTTCAGATTTTTGGCTTGTTTTTCATAGTGGGGAGGTTTGTGAAGTTTGGAGAGTCATCTAATATCAATTGCAGTGATTTGGACAGCTATAACACTTTGCTTCTTGCATATTATACTTTATATTGTAACGCTGAATTAGTAGTACTGATCAACTCTTTCATTTATGCAAATTACTATTGTATTTCCACTTTTAGTGGAAGAGAGCAGGCCTCACCACCTTATTTACTTTCTTGCATAAGCATTTTCATTCCCACCGTTTGGTGGAAGAGGCAGGCCTTGCGGTCTTTACTTTCATGTACTTGCATTGGAAGAGGCAGGCCTTGCGGTCTTTACTTTCATGTACTTGCATTCTTCATCATGTTGATCGATTGAGCCGTCAAACTTCTCCCGCTGAATAAGTGGTCAAGTTGCATAAGCTTTGTAATTTCCAACATTGTAGTTTATTTGCTAATGATCCCCGACACCATATGCTCATACCTCGCCCGTCATTGGGATCTTGGTGTACATTCTTGGTGTAGGGTTACTTTCATCAACTGGTTTTGGTTTTGCTAATGCTAACGGGTGAAGTTGTTAATGTGAAAAATTGAAAAAATTGTAAGGGGATTATTTCAGAGGACATGGGGATGGTGGTGGGTAGTAGTGGGGGCACGACGTTGAAATACATGTAATACTTGAAAAAATAGTTACAAAAAGATGTATAAGTATAAAAATTACAAATGAAACTTTGGTAAATTAGTTTTAAACATTTGAATTTTGAAGTGAACATTAACTTGCATCACTCCTCTTCTTGCCCTTCTTATTGCTCCTCCTCAACCCTCTCGCTCTTCTCACTCTTTCACCTTACACTTGCAACTCTCACTCTCACACTCACACTATTAGCTTCTTGTTGTTTTATTTTTGTGAATTGAAATGAGGATAGGAAGCAGTTTTGTAGAGTTTGTAAGGTTTGGGTGGTGTTGACGTGTGTTTTATGACAACGCCAGCACAGAATAAAATGTCCAACGACCACTCTATTCTCTCTTGATCAAAGTATCCCGCATGCTAAGATTGCATGAAAGTTCATGCGTTCAACTCCAAGGTTCCATTTATCGCGAATAGACTCAGTTGGCTAATGTGAATATGTTGGGTATTCAAGGGGACTTACATAGTTGTTCGATTATGTGAAGCAGTTAAGGCATAAATGATTCAACAATATTGCTCTGACTCCTAAATTAACCGGGAAATATTGAATTAAAAAGGGATAGGGATAGGGATGCTACCATCTACTCCTAAAGGGTGGAGGATGAGGATCGACTTAAACAATCTTCAAACCAGACTTTGCTTCGTCTCCTTTCGGACAACTCTGACAAAGTTGGTATAATCTTCAAAGGATGAGAAAGGTGTTCATATTAGGACACAACATGTACACACCATCACCACGATGCATACAGACATATGAGCCACAATCGAAGTTAAGTGCCAATACTCCAGTTGACCACGCAAGGCGAACTTACCATCAGTAAGCCCGCTAGTGGTATGGATGAAAGAAGATGTGCTCAAATCGCAACGCCACACTCCACAATTAACAACTACTTGCATAAAACAAAGTCTACTCTACTCTATCCACTTGAATTGGAAAGACGAACAAGCCTTGCTAGCTACTCACAATAGAAGATAGAACCACCAAACAATGATAAATCTTTATATTATGAGAGTGTTCACAACAACTTCTTACAAAGTCCTCAATGGGAAAACTTCCTTTCCTCCTCAATCTAAGCTAACTTCTAAGCTAAATGCTATATGCCTTATATTCTCTAGCTCAACTCTATCTCTGATTCGATTCTAGTTCTAATTATTTACAAATAAGGGGGGATGCCCCTTTTATAGTGAGTCCAATTAGTGGACGGTTCAGATCTGATTACAATAAAGGGCTCAAATTGAGCCACCTATGCCCTAATTAGGGTTTCTGCCCTAAAAACCGCCACCGAGAGGAGTGGGGCAATGAATGCGCCCTCCACTCCTCATCAATTCACCACACCCTGCCATCAATGCACGTCGTCTTCCTCCAGAAGGTCATCGTCCAAAAGGGCGTTTCCTTTCTCCTTCTCGCTGGCTGCAAATCTGATGAATCTGGCCAAGACTGCCTCAACTTCCTGATCGGAGATAGGAGGAATGTGATCCAACTGAAACTCTAAAACTACAACTGTTTGCCCATGCCGAGCACATGATTTCTTCCAGGCAACAAGGGCGTCGTGGGTGTTCTGTATGATATTGGAGAACATGGCTGTGTTCTCGAAATCATCCTGTGTGAAGGTCTTCACCTCAGAGAAGAATGGCGCCAATCTGTCTTTCAATCCATCTGCAGTTACCTCTTCAACAGTCAACCTCTTGGCAAAGATTGCCTCCAACGTGTTGAGAATTCCATCTAAGATGTTCATCATGGCCTTTCTAACCCTGACAGAATCTGCCCGTGATGCATCATAGAATCCCCGACCTATGACTACTGAAGAATACCATCTGGCGAAGTCGTAGCTATCTCCCTTCTGGATAACACCTCCCTCAACCAAAGTTTGTTGAGGTATGCTCATCAAGGCCCCTAAACGGAGAACAACTCTCGTCTGATAGATGGAGCCTCACCCCAAGCATGGTTAACTGCCTCCATTCTGGCCATAATATCGGAAGCTTGCCCATAGGCATGTGCAAGATCTTCCGTGAACTATCCTGTTTCTGTACGCACACTGGCAACCCACTTGTTTGCCTGCTGTGCCATTCTCTTCAAATCTTCTAACCCACTGATTGACTCCCTGAAAAACTCAGCTGGAAGCTCAATTGCCGGATTTTCTTGCCCACAAGGACGGGACAAGTGCTACACATAGCTAGTCAGTGTCTTGTGCTCTACCTTCAACCTTTTGTACTTGCCCTCAACATGGGACAATCTATCCTCGAGTTCTCGATGGGAATTATCGCACTCCTCTACCACTTGTGCTCCAGTAGGGCGGCCTAGTTCCATGGTTGTCACAACATAGTTCTCAGGAACGGCCTCGTCTCTATCGCATTCTACCTGAGGAACTGCCATATGCAAGGTTTGGGATCCATCCTCATTTGTGGATATTTTGGAGAACTTCCTAGCCTTTTTCTTTGTCGGAGGTGCGCTGATCCTCTGTAATAATTCCTCCATCTCAGCTGCGGGATCGGTCTCATCCATGGGATCACGCCTCATTCTGTCCCTTAGCCATTCTGGCACCTCCTGCCGCATGTCAGATATAATAAAAGGCTGTTCTACCTCAGCCTCTACCTCGTGAACCTCTCCTCTGCCATCGTTCTGACGAGGCTCACCGTCATCAATAGGATCCGTGTCTCCCGAGCTCTGGGCATCCTAATCTGAAGGAGCATCACCTTCGAGAGCCGCCTCAATTTCCTGCTGAAATTGAGTATCAGTAGCTGTCCCCTCATCTGTCTCTTGCTGATTTTCTTGCTGATGATCTTCTTGGGGCATGTTGATGCTCTGACCCACTGATTCTCTACGAGGTGGCTGACTCTCCACTCGCACCGTCTGCTCTACATCCAATCTCTCCCTCTGATCAACAAATAACGACACCTCCTGTAAGCTTGGAGAATGTGTCCGAGATGGTGTATGCATGGACTCCTCAACTACCACAGGCTCAGGTCGAACTGGCTCCTTTCCTCTAGGCTTTGGAGTTGGGTTACTCCATCTCCTCTGATTAGTTGCCTGTAATCTGCTGTCTCCCATCAAATTGTAGGTAAGGGGAATTGACCTTCCCTTGAGTCGGCTGACATGCCTTTCTACCCAACTCCGTGTAAATGTCAAGACTGGGATACAAAGTGTATCCAAGTCAGTGATCTCTGGCTTAGACCAATCTGGGAGTGGCAAAGGTGTATCTCTTACTGTCTCGTAGTCAGCCTGTACTACGTTTATATCTTCCTCAATCTGATCTGGCACTGGGATGATCTCACACTCTCTGACCATCCCCAACGGTATCCGAGAGAACATCCTCTTTCTGACTTCGATCTCATCCACTGCACTAGCCCAAAAGTCCTCGATTTGCACCTTGTGCCTGAACTCTTCTGTCAATATCCACTTGATGTTTCTGTGGGGATCGTAGTAATGCCTGTTGGTGTGATAGGAAAGGTGGAAGAATTGGAGCTCCGCTTCTGCCTCTCTTGCTGCTTGCAGCGATGGGCAGATTTCATCTGAATTTCCCATAGTAATCGGGAATCCGACTCCACCTTTCTTCTTCTTCTTCTGAATCTTATCATAGGCAATCAGTTGCCTAGATACTTCCAGCATCACTATCCTGTTTGTGGGATACCGAGGCAATCTGTATGGATAGGAGGAAAATCCTTGCAACCTTATGTAGGTGAATTTTGGAAATTGGATAAACCAACATCCGAATTTCTCAATCATTTCTTGTGCCTCCCTTGATATTTTGTGGTGGGTTCTCTGCTACAAGGTCCTCGTGATATGCATTGTAAAGGCATCATTAACCCTCTTGTAATTAGTTGTGCTTGTCAGATGCAACTGTGGACAAGCCTCATATATTTTAAACTGATGGGATCCGCAACCGATTGGTTCTTTGTAGGAGATTCCTTTGTATCTCGTCATGTGAGCCAACATATAGACAAGGTAGGAGCTCATGTAAAATGTCTTCGTTCTCCTCACGCCACGAAGCTGCTCATGTATGTTATCACTGATCATCAGTGCCCAATCCATGTAATCTTTTCCCTCTAACACCAAGTTGACAAAATAGAACATCCAAGGTTCAAAGATGAATGCTTGGGGGCAACCTCCAACTCTGCTCAGCATCATAATGAGATCACCAAACTCCTGTCTCAAGTCTTCTGAGACTATCTGCTTGGGCAATTTAGTGCGAGTTGGCTTGGGTTTAATCATCCACCTATTGTTTATCAAATCAGCACACCGGTCTGTGGTGGATGAGTACATCTTTGCAGCTCTCTCCTTCGTCTTGTAGATCATCTTCTCATGAACTGGAATCCCGAATGCCTCTCCGATCGCTTAAGGTGTTAGGTTAGCCAGGACCTTGCCATCTGGCGAAGTGACCGTTCTCTGTTCTGCATTGTAGTGGTAGGCGCACTCCATGATGAGTTCTGGACATCGGATAGCTGGCGGAAAGTTGGCTGCTGCATACAGCCCACTTCTGACAATACTGTGCGAAGTCACTGACGGTTGATGGTCTCCAGTCCCCATTATCCTTCTTCTGAATGCTTCCATGTTGAATGAGCCTAAGTTCGTGTCAGCTAGCCTGCCGAGCTTTGATGAAAATTTGGATTTTGGCAAGAATGACTTGCCCAATTTCTTGATCACAGCTTGTTTGGACTCGGTGTGGTTGTTTCTGCCTGCAGCTCTTTTGCTTGATTCGGCCATTCTCAATTACGCCTGTTTACTTCAACGTTTTTAGAAGTTTCTTCTCTGGTTGCAGCAACACGAGGCCAAATACTTGGAAATGTTTGCTTGTAGTAATTTACTTTCAACAAATTTGAAACCTCCTCTTTGAAGTTCTTACTTTTCCTTCTAACTTAGCAACTTTCAGCAACCATCAAACTTTCTTCTCAAGTCGTACCTCAGCATTCAGCAACTTCACTTTTGGCAAATTCGTACCTTCTCAGCAAATGCAACAACTTCAATCTGGGAATTCGTGCCTCTCAGCAACTGCAGCCTCAGCAAGTTGAGTCGCACTTCCTTCAGCAACTTCAACTTTTGCAAATTTGCACTTGTCCTTTAGCTCTCTCACAATTTCGAACTTCTCAGCAATTGCAATCTCTTCAAAAATTCGTACTTTCACTTAGCCAATATTTTGGCATTTAGCAACTGGTGAGAGGAATGACAAAGATTTTAAAATCTTATAGCCTGGTCGAATTCCTACAGAGGCTATACTTAGCAAATTTTCGAATTCATTTTCCCTCTTTTTTCTCCGTTGTAACACTTGTCATCTGAGGCATCTTCTAGAATTATGAATTCATCACCTCTGCACAGGTCTGCCTCGTCGCATTTGATTTCTTAAAATATTAAATTGCTCACTTCTTGAACAATTTTGAAACGTTTGGCTAAGTGATTTGATCTTGTCTTCGCTTCGGCAAAATTATCCAGTTCAAACCTCTGGCGAAATCCTCCTGTTCATTTTGTTCGTTTGCCTTAGAGAAAACTCTCAATTTTGCCTTAGGAATTTTATTTAAAATAGGCACTGGGCAAAATATCCATCGAAATGATGTAGACATGGCGTGGAGTAAGCTTGACTCACTTCTGAATTGCAAACGTTTAATGCCCAGAAGAACAATTTTCCCAAAATCCATTGTTTTCATGTGTATCCGGACGAAGGGGTTCTTCTAATTTTTATTATTTAAAAATAATAAAAATGGCGAATGTTTTTAATCTTATCCTCCAGATGTCTTCCACTCCTGTAATTTCCATCTTCTTTGCCTTGGCAAATTTTCTTGATTTTTCCCTGAAGAATTTTCCTTTTGAAGATTTTTCTAACTCTGGAAACTAGCATCATCCTCTAGGCGTATTCTTCATTTTCCCTTTAAAAAAAAAGCCTTAGGAATTTAAATTTAAAATATTTTACCCTTGAAGGGCGCATTTGGGCATGTCAACTTCCACTTAAATCATCTTCACGCTTTGGCAATTTTTTGCTTTAGGAAAAGAAAAATCCTAGAAAATTTCATTTTAAATTACCCATGAGGGGCGTACTTCATCTTATGTATCAACCTTTGCCTTTACCCCTTAGGCATTGTCACGCCTAGAGGCTAACACCTTACCCTTTGCAAATTTTCATGTGTTAATTTCCAGACGAAGGGGTGCATTTGCCATGGGTAGGAGGAATCCCCATGCCTTAGCATTTTCAAAATCACGCCACCCTTAGTGTTATTTTTCTTCCTTGGCGCATTTCACATGGTGACCGTTCACCTCCCTCTAGCGCATTCCTCATAGAGGACTTCTATTTTCAAGCACACTTCACATGTTGAGGAGAAAACTTCCTTTACCCTTGGCGCTTTTTTTTCTTTCACTTTCAATGTTTTACGTTTACCTTGTTACCAGGTTACCTTTAGGCGCATTTGCTATAGAGAGGAGGAACTTTGAGGGCGCAAATGGGGGGGTGTCATGAGGAATTCCCACGCCTTGGGTGACTCTTCACCTCCCTCTGGCGCATATCACCTTTGCAAAGGAAGGCGTCTCCATCTTGTGACCCTTCAGCTTCCTTGGGCGCATTTAGCCTATGATGCTTCCACTCTTGGGCGCATTTGCTAGTGTTGGAAGGAATTCCGCCCCCCCTTTTAGTGGCTCTTCACCTCCTCTTGGCGCATATGGGGGTATTGACTTCCTTCTTTGAGCGCATTTAGCCATATGTGAAAGACTTTCCACACCTTGACTTGACTGTTTAGCTTCCTTGGGCACATTTGCAAGTGTGAGAGGGAAATCTCTTTGCCTTAGGCGTATATTGGCTTGTGAGGGGGAAAATACTACGTTCATGGTGCCTTTTCACCTCCCCTTGGCACATTTAGCCTTGTCAACTTCCTTCCTTTTGAGCGCATTTGAGGATGCCTTGGGAAATTTTGATGTCTCAGTGAATATTTCTATGTCTTCGGGTGACCTTTCACCTTCCCTAGGTGCATATGGGGGTATGAGGAGGAAGATCTCTTGCCTTAGCAGAATTTCTATGCCTCTTGAAGGCGCCTTTCACCTTTGCTCAAGGAAATGTCATACTTAGAACTTTTGAATCTTTCATTTCTCCTGGGCGTGTATGAAGGTGTTTAATGCCAGTTATCATTTATGAATTTCCAACGCCCTAACCCTGTTCTGGCTTTCTATTTTTAGTAAAATTAGGAGAAATTAGGGTTTCATTGATTTTCACCCTGTTCTGAACTGGAACTGGCGTGGTTGTGCCTTCACCTGGTGTTGCCATCCTGTTCACATCTTATCCGGCACAATACATGCTATTTTTAGCCATTTGCTATTTTTAGCAAACCCTAGAATTGATCAATTTCCGTATCTCTGTTTGCTTTGAAATTCGCTCCAGTTGCTTTTGATGCTATGAGAGACCTGTTCATACTTGCTTCTGGTGATGACGCGCTATTTTTAGCCACCTGCTATTTATAGTAAGTTTCAAAGTTGCCTGCTTTAGTAGCTCCGCTTGACCTAAAACTTGCAACGCCTGATCCTGATAACTTGGGTGTTGTGCTGATGCCAACCTTGGGTGCAGACCTGCTATTTATAGCCGTGCCTTGACTTACTAAAAATAGTAAGTTCTCCGATTCCGCTCAAATTTTGCTAGCATGTACCTTGAAGGATGCTGATCATGGTGGCGTGCTTCGTTCTGACATCTCTGCATTTCGCTTCATCTATTTTTAGACATGGCAGGGAAACCCTAATCTGACTTGCATGTGTTTCCGACTGCTCCTGATTTGTACTGTTTGTCGTTCTACTTGCTGGAATGAAGTGCTAGGTGGCTACTAGACTGAAGCTTCTATTTATAGTAAGTGTCCCGAAAGAGGTCCATCGGATGTCGGACGAGTTTGCATGTCACAGTGCCGGTGGGATCTCAAAAAACCCAGAAAAACCCAGAAAACTGGTCAAAGTTTTGGCACTGGCTAAAAATAGTAAGTCCTTGAAAACTGATCTGATCCACTTGCATGTCATATCACTGCGAAGCTCTCGCAAAACCCACATGGAATATCCAGACATGCATTGAAAATTCTTGCATGCAAACCCTAAAAATAGCCTCAGAAGGCTGAACTCTGAAAGTCACCATCTTGATTTGCATGTTACACCATCGCGAAGGTCTTGGAAAACCCAGATCAATTCTCCTGTCATTCACCGAAGAATTGCTTGTCTAAACCCTGAAAATAGCCTCCGAAGGCTGAACTGCTAAAAATAGCCAGTTGTTTGAATCTATTCAAATTTCATATGTAGGCACTTTGAAGCTGCCTGATTGTGCTGAAGTCATTAGAATCCCGAAATCCTAAGGAACAAGCCTCAAATTAGGTACTTACTAAAAATAGTAAGTTGTCGGATTTCAATGAGATTTCAGGGGGATTCTGCTTTGAGCTTTCTGAATGTGTTGCTGCACTTAGATTTCACCTGAGTAACTCAATCTTGACCTCAGATGGGCCTAAAGGATAGCAACCCTAAATTTGTCAATTACTTCAATTGAGGTCAAACGGGACACCCCCGGAAGGACAAAAGACTAGAGACAGAGAGAACCAAAGCCAAAAGACCAGAATGGAGCAAAAATTAGGGGGTCCCCATTTTGGATGGGGTGATGTGTGAAAAGGTCACAACAGGTGGGTCCCATAGGCCATTGGGGTTTGGCCTTGGGCACAGAGTTCAAATAAATTTTTGATTTTTTTTTTTAAATTACTTTTCGGTTGTCTGGCCGTAGGAGATTCCTAGGTGTCCCTTAGACGGTTGGGAGACTCTTAGGAGTCCCCCAGACATTAAGAGTCTACCAACCATCTCAAGGATGTCCTAGCATCTTGGGGGCGTCTTGAGGGCATCTCGGAAATGATAGTGCTGGTGGCAGGACAGCGGCGCTAGTGTTGACGTAGCAAGGGGATGTCCCCCCAAGTCCCCAAGTCTCCGAGATGTCCCCGTCTTGAAATTTCGAGGTTTTGGGGGGGCAAGTGTCCTCGTGGAACACTATGTATTATACAAGATGATACACTCAATAGAGAGGTCAACTAAAGAATAGCTGAAGTCAATAGATAACCATATGCAAAAAATATAGGAAGTTGTTAGTGTTTTAGTTCATACCTTTCAGTGCAACACAAACAGAACAAATGTGCTATGTAACTGCTCTTTGAATTAAAAGGGGGAGCTCCAATGAAAATAATGTTTACTGGTGTGTTTCATGCATAACAAACAAAACTAAAGATGTGTCTTTTTAGATTCACCTATGGCAAAAGGCTAATATGCACTTCTACTAAAGGCAAAAGTTTTTATGCGTTTTTTACTACATGAAAACCCTACAACAGCTACCATGTATGCTGTTCAACTAAATGGAGAGACTGAGCCATTGCAAGTACACACAAGAATAAGATTGGTTTGAAGTTGAACAATACAAAAGATTCAGTAAGTAAGAAGAGGGAGATGTAATTCAAAGCTACAAGACTCATTTCATTGCAACCTGCATTTAACAGTAAAAGCACTTCAATTTACCTCATCAGCACATACGTCACATGTTATGAGCTAAACAGAGCAGTTGCATCCAAAGCTACAACCATCAACTTAACAACCATTGTGATAGAAAGCTTCCTATAACAGTTAAATGGTATTTGACTCATAAAAGCACATAAGACATATAAAGCTTCCTATAACAGTTAAATGGTATTTGACTCATGAAAGCACATAAGATACATAATACTTCAACAACAATTAAGCAAATAGGCATGCTAAATTCTAGTGAATGATATTGAATTCTGGATCCCTAAACTAAGTGACAAGACCACTTATTTATAAAGACTTACAATGTTTTCATGAAAAATAATAAAAAAGCTAACAACACCCTAAGAATAAATTCCTTGCATGCAATGCAAACTTTATTGCAACATATAATCTACTGATACTAAACCCTAACTCAGGCTCTCTTCAGTTAGACTCCTGATAAAGATAACTTCAAACTAACAAATAGACCTTCTAGAAGGCAATCTAAAAATAGCGTGAACTATTTTTAGCACGGGCTAAAAAAATAATGAAAATTTCCTGACAGAATTCTGATGAAGCTTCTTTGCACCGTCCTTGGAAAATCCTCCAATGAAGTGGGGAAACTTTACAATTCCTCTGTTGATGCCACGAATCTGATTTCATCTTTTTGTATGTTGATCTTCACACCAAATTCCAGCTCAAACTACAACACTCGGATGCTCTGAACACCTCAGCATCTTTTTTCCACAAGAATACTTTGAATGCTAACCATCTAGGACAATCTCCTTTGATAAACGATAACTTCTCACTGTTTGTTCACAAAACTAAAACTTTACACTAAAGTCCTGCTCTTGATAATTCTTTGGAAATTCAGAGTTTGATATAAATCCTCAGTAAAATTCAAGGGAAGATGGGTGCTTATGATGGACATGCTGTGAATCTGAATGATATGACAGAAATTTTCATTTATAAGTCACACAAAGAGACTTTCCTGATGATAAGAGCTCCGTGTTATGACTGAATTCCCTGCTGTCCTGTCGATAACAGTTGTATTGTTGTTTAGAAGTCGCTACTGATTCTAGAATTTTTTGCTATGATGACTGCTGTAGAAATCATCTTGCTACTGCTGATAAAAGAATAGATTTTTCTGCTGTTCTGCTGATGGTGTTCTGCTAGATTTCACAATGATAAAACTTACTCTATGCGAGGCGCTACTGTCTGCTAATTATAACTGATGACCTCAGCTATTTCAGAACTGACTTGTCCTTTAACTGCCAGTTGCTACTATATATAACATTATTTAACTTACATGAATCTGCTATTTCAGACTTGAGAGGACATGTCTCTATGGCAAGGACATACTTCCATAAATAGCTCACATGTTTGGCAAGAGTGGTTGGCTGAGATAATAATAGGGACACCACTTTGTAGTTTTGCTCCTTTTACATGATCCTGGTCAGCCTTCATACACAGGTGTGCACCTATATGAATGATTTCATGCCTTGTATTTGAAACATATGTTTTACCTTATATGGTGTGTGCTCCACAAGCAATTTCTGAGTTTGACGTTTGACTTCAGTTTGCCCTTATTAACTCAACAGTGATTTTGCAATTGATGTCTTACTATTACCAGGATATATTTCCCATTTCTATTAATTATTTTTTCTCCATGAATATTTATTTTGTTTCCTTACATTTGACCATTCATTTTCTTTCTAGACCCATGAGATATCTTTAGGAAAGAATCTCGGAGTTGTCAATTGACACAGACAATGGGAACATGAAATTTTTGAACATGGTAACAGCACTCACTATTAACATGCCATATAAGGGTCACCAAGATGAACTGCTTTGTTTGGTTTTATTTTCGAGACACTAGTTCGCTGACTTTGTTCTAGAGTTATTGGTCTTCTTTTTTCTAAAATGCTGTCAATTGCCAGGCCAGCGTTCATTTTAGTTATGTTCCATGATAAAATTTCAATATTATCATCTAAAGTTCTTATGCCATTTATATTTATACAGATTATATTTTTTACAGGGCATAAAATCTTTGAAGGATAATTTCCGATTCTTCATCTCTACACTAGATTTGAATTCCTCTCAAGGGGATATACGAGGCCAAGGTGCTGGATTACATCGAATTGCTCTAGCTGAACTTCTTTGTGTTGTTATTTTGTGTTGCGGGCCACTGGTGGAGGATGATATTCTTTCTAGTGGTGTTTTGACAAAAATGTTGAAGCTTTTTAGCGACTTTCCACAGAACAGCATATTGCATTGTGCTGTTTTTCGCTGTTTGCAGGTACCAGGAAATTTCATTTCTGGGTTAGAATCTTTTTCCAAGTATCCATTTGCTTTTATTAGGATTTCTAAACATGATATGTCATCTGAGAATCGTATGTTTATTCCTGCAGATACTGGATTACTTTTACAAATGTGGCCTTTGGCATTACGATTAATTACTAATTAAAAAAAATCATGGAAGACATTTTTATTTATGTCAAATTTTATTTTTCAATTAATACAATGAGCTAATGCTGATGGCCTTTATCTCTGCTTAAAAGTGCTCATTATTGATTTGTATCTGTGTAGGTGAATGCATTCTTACATTTTTTTAGTCCTACATTTGATGGGTGAATGATACATAATGACTGGCTTAGGTGTCTTTAATATGAGGAGATGCCATGGATGCCAACAAATCTGAATAACATAAATCCTGCCATCTCCAAAGACAGTATGTACTAGTTTATTTCCATGTATGGAAAAACTTATATTATGTGCCTTTCTAGGTTTTTGTTTTAAGCATTTGCTTAGGCTGAGGAAAATAGAGTATGATACTTGTAAGTATGCAAAATTAAATAAACAAAATAGCATCAAATTAAGACAATTCAATACTCCACGATTCGCATGCAAACCTCCAATTGAGCTTGTGTAAAGATATGCTCCTTTGTTATGTGGGTGCTCAATTCATTACCATAACATTAGCATTCCCTAGATATGAGACTGATAATACTTGAATGTGAAATGAATGCTTGATAATGCTTAGAGATGGTTGATGATTGATTCATTGATTTAAATATTTGTAAGAGGATTTGATGAATGGCTAGGATTGAATCTGAGAACTGAGATCTGATCCATGATTTGGGGGATTGATGAGGAGATGTGGCATGCATAGGTGAGTTGCACATTATTTTAATTTAACTAAAATAATTATAATTTATCAACTCAATGTGGTTGGAGAGTTAGCAAATCTAATTGATTAGTCAACTACCTGCATGGAGGAGTTAACTGAGTGCATGAGAGAATCAGGGGGAGTTGACTGTTGCATAAATGAATTAACTAATTGCATGGGTGAGTGAAGTGGATTTGATTGATGAGTGGGACTAAGAGTGACTCTGAGTGAACTAATTAGACTAAGGAGTCAACTAGATGAGGTGGAATTAATTAATTTAATAATTAATTAATTGAATTATTGGTGCACATGAGGTGGAAATTAATTATTAAATTAATTTATTAATGGATAATGTTTGGATAAATGATTAATTAAATGGATAAATATGTGGATAATTATGGATATTTGATGAATAATAATTAATGGATAAATAATGATAACCAAACTTAATTAAATCAGGACCTAGGTGATATGACGATTAGGTGATGTGATAGGATGGAATTAGGATCTAGGTGATAAGATGATTATGCAATGTGATAGGAT
This sequence comes from Sequoiadendron giganteum, assembly GCA_007115665.2. Lineage (NCBI taxonomy): Eukaryota > Viridiplantae > Streptophyta > Pinopsida > Cupressales > Cupressaceae > Sequoiadendron > Sequoiadendron giganteum. The sequence goes on from CM021104.1 coordinate 488,628,316, forward strand.
AGACTTAGGACCTAGGCGATAGGACGATTAGGTAATGATAAAGTGATGTAGTGAATGATCAGATGCACTAGGAGATGAATGAACAACTTAGGTGATGAGCGAATGAAATATATGACAAATAGGTGAAATCAATGATGTAAGTGAAGGTGGCATATTTTAGGTGTTTAGTAGTTTACATTTTGCCCTTCTTTGAGATGATGTTCAAAGTAACATTGTTTCAAAGAAAAGAAAAGGTAGTGATGAGATGGAGATATGAAGAAAGTAATAGTATGCCCTAGTCATGTTGAAGAAATGAATTGGTAGAAAGTGATGATATGCCCTAGTCATGTGGAGGGATGATGGAAATTAAAATGATGAGATGATGATGATGGCCCCTTAAGAGGTTAGTCGTGCAAAAAGAAACATGAGTGAGCTCTCGAATGATGAATAATAAAGAGATGGATGCAAGAAAAGGGGGAAAGAGAAAGTAATGAGATGAAATGAAGACAATGGATGATGAAATATGGAGAAATGTTTATTCAAAATGCTTTATTGTGCTAGTATATGAAGAGAAACCTTATTTTGATATAGCAATGGATGTTATGTACTAGGGTATAGAAGACCAAGGTGACAATATATCCAGGGCATGGATTGACACTCAAGCAAACAACAAACGAGAGGATGCCTCAACACTCTCCAGGCATTTGATGCACTTGGTGGGTATGTGTGGAGACAATCCAACAAACACAACCCACAAAAACAAATGACCATGCCCCAATGTATACCAGTCAAAGAATACCTTGATATAGAATGATCGTGATGGCCGTGAGTAGGCATAGTATGGGTCAAAAGATATATCAAAAGATCAAATAAATAAATGAAAAGATCAAAAGATAGATCAAAGATAAATCAAAGAAGTAAACAGTCAAATGTCAAGAGACATAGAACTGTATAACCTCTTGCCTAGGTGCTAATAGGATAAAGACATGATTATGCTTGATTTGGGGAAGGATGCATCACACAAAGGCAAAAGGTTGGATGAAATAGGAAATTTTGATGTTTGGAAATTGATGTGACAAACGCATGTTATTGAAATTGATGTTTAGTTTTTGAATTGACATTAAAAGCATGATGTTTCTAGTGTGTATGTTCGTTGATATTGAAGCACACATTTGTTGTTTGATTGGTTTATTGATGGAAGATGATGGTGATAATGATAATGATAGCTTTGAATGCAAAAAAAGGGATGAAATGATGATGATAAAATGATTAAGATGATGATGATGATAATGATGAGCAATGAAGGGTGATGATTAGGGAGAGATACCAAAGACCACTTAGGATTTTGTCGCTAGCCAAGCTAAACATGATTGATTGATTGATGATAGTGATAATGTTGTTGATGATAAACAAAACGTGAGGATTGTGTTGTTAACAATTAAAACAACACGATGATTGAGAAGGATACATCCCAATGATGATAATTTGGATCAATATTTATAGCAAGGCTAAGAACAAAATTGTTAGATGGTTTGGATATGATGTTGGATTGCATGGCAAGATGGTATTGTGTGATGAGCCCTACTGGCTCTCAACTCAAACCCCAATATTTCTTAAGTCTTAATGTATTTTATTTGTTTTTTAGGAGAAAGTTTATAGACAGAAGAGAAGGGGCGCATCATATAAAAGCTCATAAACTGAGAAACAGAGCTATTCTCTACAGAATGTAAATGCTGAAGGTATTATTTAACAATAACAAATAGATCACGAGTGCTAAACATACCAGAATATTTCCAGATATTTCATTTAAAGAAATAAGCCAACTCGCTAGCCAAGAATGGTGAAATCTGACATAAATGGACGCCTAACCTCCAGAACCGATTTCTCCCACTTAGAAACAAGATACAATGAGGTAATAGTGATAGCCGCCCATGATGAAGCTCAAACAGGAGCCAAAAGGAAAGTGCCCTAGTCTCTAGCTTCACACGCCCTTCTCCAATGAGGCACAAATCCCAATGCAAATGGTACGGCCCAATGAAGACTCTGAAGGAACAAGTCTGGAGCTGCAAATCTGCTGGAGATGAAGACTCTGGATGAAGTAACCCTCTTCCTTATTGCCAACAACGGAATATTGAATAATAAAACTCTGATTGAAGCATGTAGAACCTCTGTATGAAGCTCTCACAATTTGCACAAATTCGACTGGTCTCTCACAGTCTCAAAAGTGCTCAACATTGAAGAGATATCGTTCTCCAATGGAAGATTGCTCAAAACCCTAATCACAGGTAAAGCACATGAGAAAACCCAAGGCAAAGTCGAAATAATCAATGAATGATGTTCTCATTGCCAAAAATGCCTTTATACCAAAAAGGTACGCATTTCCAAGAAGATACGCCTTTTTCATCATTTAAATCTTTTAAAATAATATTAAGTCCTTTTCAATAGTTAAGAACTTAATATTTGGCGCCCACTTAAATGATTAAGTGATTTAATTTTAAATCACCCTTTTTATGAATATTTAAGTGATATAAAAATGATAAAGTCAATCTGACTTTATAAAGTAATGATAAGTTAATTAATAACTTAAATCACTTAAATAAGCATAACTTCCTCAAATCTCCATAGAATTTTGTGCCGTCAGAAGCTGTCAACTCTTGAAGTGCCAAGGCCCGCTGTGAACCAACCACTGAGCTCTGAAAACGAGAATGATCAACTCCTCCAGAAAACACCACTAACCCTCTAACCAATCTAACTAGCGCATGAGGGTCCAAGAAAAGGGCTAACACACTGTTCCCGAGAACTGACTAGAGCGGGGACATCATGTATTGATTCGAATTGTTTGGATTTTAGGTGACGAAGGATAGTTGATAGGAAATTTTATTCATGTGATGGTGAAAATGCTCAAAAGTTTGTTTTTCATGGAAAGTATCCAGATCACTGAGTAAGGTAGAAGACATATATCAAGATTTATTCCGAAGTAGGATATAATCACTTGCATCTAATGTCTAACAAGGCATGGGACAATATGAATGGATGAATGGATTAGCATGATGCAAATGGATAGGTGAGGGATAAGGAGGATGACTATTATGGAAATGGATATAGGATAACGGATTTGGCTTCAAAGGACCATCTCACAATAGGACAACATGTTTTATTAAAGCTATAAGGGTTTTGATAGTGCTATGTAGGTGATGGCATGACATTAGATGATATGTGGTCAAAAGAAATGACCATGTCAAGAGTTTTCCAAAAGCATGTTTTGATGTTTATGTCCCTAGTCTTTGTCAAGATCAAGGTGGATAGGGAAGATGGCTAGGAATGGAATGGATTGGATGGATAATGATTGTTAGTAGGGAAAACACTAGAGCATAGAATAGAGTAGCAGATTCTACCACAAACCATTGCAAGAGGGTTGTGGAACCCCTGACTGACATGTTAACTACAAGAAGAGTCAGATTGTAAAGGACATACCCCATTAGAAAACTATATGTATGAGATAGAATTCCACATAACATGAGAGTAGTATAATATATATAGGAAAAAGGATAGAGAATAGATATAAAAGATATCCAAAGAAGATAAGAGCAAGAATGTATAGATAGTATGATGTATAATGAAATGATGAAAGTATAATGTATCTGTGAAGTTGGTTGATATATGTCTATTTATATGCTATTTTGATAACCCACCTATTCCCCATTATGAACTAATCTCTGATCCCTTTTTATTACTAAGTCTAGTGTATAAATACATCTTCTAGAGAATACTTGGGGTATAGAACTTTGGTCTGTGATATCCAATTTTCTTGCTAACATTGGTTCTATTGTCGGGACCCTAATGAGGTAATATTGAGGAAATTAGGAAACAATTTTTTTAACTCAAATAGCAAAAAGAAAGAAATATTTTCCATAACTTGCGGTAGTATCCCTTTGGTGTCAACCTCATGAGAGGGGGTTAGGCATCCAAGGGATGGATAATAGAAAAGGGGAGGATCTCCGAAAGGAATCCTTGAAAGGATGTGACCAATCAAAGTAGATACAAAATAATTACCATAGGGTGAAATAAAGGTGTAATGCAATAAAATAAGAGAACACTCAATGGCAATAGTTCATCATTTTAAGTATGGTTATCAATGTATAATAAACTATTGTAGCAAACTTTATCAGGTTGTTGATTAATTGTCACTTTAGGTAGGACACTTCAAATGGTACTTACGAATTGTTAGGCCATGGTTGTGTCTTAATTGACAATAGGTGGTCCCATAAATAGCATTTCTAGTAGTGGGATAAGAGCACTGATTTTATCCTAGTTACATAGAGTTTTAAATTGGGGGCATGCGGGAATGGGTTTAAGGGACAAGGGGACTATGGACCCAAATAGCATTTCCATTATTAGGGTAAGGGCATTGATCTTATGACAAGTTCTCTTTGTGCTAGCAAGTATTGCACTTAACACTACCTATGCATTGAAAGTGTTACTCTTTGTATATAGTTCATTTGTATGATTTGTGATTCCCAATTTTCTTCTATGTTGGAATTGTAGTTTGGTCATGTAAATTTTGTAAATAATAGACATTTATGCCCCTTACACAATTTTACATTGCAATTTTTTGACAATATTGAAGAGGCTGTCATTACCCTTACAATAAGAAAGCATAAAATTGTTGAGAAAAGGATTATAATTTCCAGTTTTAACTACTTCATATACTATCCAAGGGGTTGATAAGATATTTGTGTCATTGGGGAAGCTAATTGATCATTATAAAGGTTGCTATAATGTTGGGTCTCAAAGTCATAGTTCCACAATCTTAAAGTATTAACCTGTCCTTAGGGCTATGGGGTTGTTTTCAAGAGAATAGGGCAACGAATTATGGATGACTATAGGTCATTTTTTGAGAGTGGGTATTCTCTCCTTGACTTTGGACTAAGCTAAACCTAGGAGGGTGTTCCTAGAGGTATTCTTAACAAGACATCTAATGAATGATAAATGTGACTAAATAGTTGCAATTGTACCTAATGTACAGTCAAACCCAAGTTTTCTCACTAGTCCAAAAATGACCTAGCTGTTTGCAAGGCCTCCCATTAAACTCAAAACTTCATCGTTGTATATGCATGTAAAGATTACAAAAATGCCATATCCCCACAAGTGAATCCATTTAACATTTCATACACAAGTGCAAGGTGTAGGCATGCATGAGATTATTCTCTAACAATCTTAATCGCATGTGCTCACTTTGAATAATCTATGAGTTATAATACTGATTCATGAAAGCATGTAGGACCCTAATCTACTCCTAAACTATTGAAGACAGAGAATGAAATTGTTAGATGTTGGACCTTTCACCAACCAGATTAGTGCCTATTCCATTGGACAATAGAGTCACAATCAGCAAGGAAGAAGAGGATACACCTGCAAAGCATAAATGGAACCAAATATGTACAAACATACAAATCATAAATAACATTTCATTTAAGTGAACATGCTTAATAATCCATCACAATGTTGCAATCATAGTTACAAGACTTGAACTCGGTGTAGACTTGGCAAGCTGATTTTTGACCCAGGCTTGGACTTGAGCTCGAAACCTAGACTTGGCAAATTGAAAAAACCATGAAATAAAAAGATTTTAAAGGATTTAAAACTTGTATCATTCACCCTTCAATAAATAAACTTTAAAGACACACTAAGCTAACCAAATAGAACCCACTTTGATCATATACACAAGTATACATTGATCATGAGTATAAAAGTGAATTTTAGCTAAATGAAACAAAATTTAGATATACAAATATTGTTGGGTGTTTAAGCTGTACAAAACTCATGGATTATGATATCCATCGCATCAAAAACAAAAATCACATTATGGAGTGATGAACTATAGTAGAAAGGACCTTGTATCCCTCAACCCAACATTGCTAACTCTATGTGGAGTTACAATCTTGTATCGCAGAGAAGTCTTCAAATGCTACTATAGTCTAAGGAGCATTACTTAGGATAGGGTTTGACTTAGCAAACTAGAAGTCTAAATGCCATTTAATTACTACAAATTTATTTAGGAAAGTTTTGAAAAATAATAAAATGTTGGTCTTCCATCCAACATAGTCTAGAAAGGTTTCCATTTTTTTGTTTTTTAAAACTAGAGAAGAGATTTGGAAGTAGCATCCTTAGTGGAGTCAAGCGGCAACACCCCTAGTGGGGTTGAGGGGTAGTACCCCTTGCAGGGGTTTGGGGGCAACTTTTCTCATGGGATTCAAGCTATGTAATGTCCCCTTTTTCGGGTTTTCTTGCTTGCAGTTGGCGCTGGATTTTTGGGTTTGTGTCAGCATGTTTAGAAGGGTAAATTGATGCTACTAGTGAGCTTAGGAGGTTTAGAGGATTCATATGATGCTTTCAGATGTTATTTTTGGCTTCCAGTTTGGGCTCCAAGGTTCTTGGAGAGCTTAGTGGTGTTTTTTCTCAGTGTCTAGTGATTTGTTGATGTTTTGTTGTCCCTCAAGATGGTGGTGATGACCTTCGTCGCATTTTTGGCCATCTAGGTTGTTCTCCACATTTCTTGGAGAATACTTTTATTTTTAGTAAGTGCCCGTTTTGGCACCTGGCATCTTCACTTGTCATTAGAAGCTTCTTGGTATAATCATTTTTTGTTTCAGATGCCTTGTTAGTGCTTTTCATAAGGTGCTTGGGAATATTTTAATATTTACACTAAAGTCATAAAGTAATGTTTAAATATTACTTTAGTGTTAAATATTATTAAGTTTTAAAAAGTGATTTCCCTAAGTTGGATGCCTAGGGGAATGTGTGGGGACTTAAAATGTTTTAAGGGGCTTGTGAGGGAAAAATAAAATATTTAAAATTTTAAATGGGCCTTTTTCCCTCCAAAATCTATATATTGGGGTTTTGGGCTCTCATTTCGGCATTCAAGTTTGCACACATAACAAGATGTTGCTGGATTGAACAAAGAAGTTCTTCCAAGGATTGATCGAGGACAAAAACTCTCATCAAATTACTAGTTTCAGATCTGAGAGATGGTCCCTAGCTGGTTGGAATGATTTCAAATAGGAATCACCTTGGGTTTCAAAGTTTTCACAGTTCAGGGTTTCAGGAAAATGAAGATATTTAAGGTTTTTTGATTGCAGATTTTGGTGTTCGTTTTTGGTAAATATTTCAGAGTTTGTTTTCTTTTGGAGGTGTTATTATAGGCTTTTATAGTTGGGTGAAATTTATATTTTTCAGTGATACCCTAGATGGGCCATACCATCACATCCCGCTGAAAGGTGAGTTAAAGAGGAGTCAACTTTCAAAATGATCACACCTGTAGACATCCTTACATCTAGACGACCTTGTTTGAGGGGTTTGTGAGGTGATTTGGAGGCTTGCACGAATCCCAAGAAGAGTCAACTTGCTATACCAGGCTGTACTGTTATCCCTATAATTGGGCGTGACCCCTTTCGAGCTCCAGCGCTGTTTTTGGGACTGAGTTTTGGTGTCTAATGATGGCGCCTAATCTTCTTGTGACAGGGTATTCATATTTTGGGATGTACTTTGGAGTGTGGACACCTTGAGGGAGGATGTACTGTTCACAGTACATGGTATAATTATCATATCAGATTTGATATTCGCTTAGAAATCCCTAACAGACTAGACCAATTCTTAGAGCAGACAATTATAAGGTGTTTGGAGGTGAGATCTTAGGTGCTACTTTAGTCTTGGGTCATTGGAGGTTGGATTCCTTGCATTTGATGACCTGCTGGGCGAAATTTATCTGCTGTCCTACCTGGAACAGAGTTTTCCCTGTCTTCTTCCAGACCTGCAACTTGTATCTCAACTTGTGCTGGGTTGATCTGTGTTATTTGTGGAAGCCTTGGTGAACTTGGTGGTTTCTTTAGGGTGGTCATATTGTTGTTTCAGACCTATTATCATACTCAGAATAGTATATCAGCCCTGTAGCAGAGAATGTAGTGGTGAATCAGACTTACATCATTTGCCATTGTCATTTGGTTTGAGGTATTTTAATTGGAGTTATGACTTGAACTTGCTTATCTATCATTTGGGTTTGATATGGAGTTATTTATCTACCTTCTAAATTGTTATTATGCAATATAAGAATGTTGATTACCTATATCAGACTCATGACAACAGTGTGTGTTCAGTAGTTGCATATTTATGTTGTGATTTGTGTTATCGATATTATATAAAAATCAAAATATTGAGGGTGGTTTAGTACAAATTAAGACCTCTTAGACCACACAAAACTTCATGGTGCATGTCGTATTTTTCATAATTTTATCAGTTTTAACCATTCTCCAAAAGTACTCCAAATCCTTAGAAAAGCCCTTGACTTTCATGCTTTAATGTTTAAGCATTTTAGATTTTAATGCTTTTTTTTCTTGATGTATCCAATTCTACCCACAAGGACTTGTCAAATACCTGGGTCACAAGTCCCTAGGCCTCATTTCAACTTGCTCACCTCGAGACGCACCGAGTTTGGGTGAGTCTTGTAACAATAGTTGCAATAACCTATGCAAAAATAAAGGAAAGACCATTATAAAGGCTTTGTAATGCGTTAGAAGTTGTCACACATTAATTCAACTCTTGTTATATTCATACCAGGAAATGTGGCAAGAGAGGATCCAAAACTAGGTTTGGACATCCTCTTGAATCATCACAAATTCCCATGTTGACATTCATTTACATGCATGGTTCATTGAATACCCTTCCTATGATTTACAATGCATATCTCATCCCCTCACATACCAGACTTTCATCACTTGATGCCCTAGAACAATTTGAGATGGTGTACAACCAAGAAATTGGCTTGACAACATAACCTTACAATGTCTTTTATGTTTTTGTTTCTAAGATTTAGTTACATTGCATTTTGTGTCTTGTTGGGGTCCGCAAGATTTCTCTACCAAGCAATACATTAAATGCTCAACACATCCACCTACAAAAGAAATCTCCCTTGGATCTAGTGTAGGACAACCTAGAACATTTGAAACTTTCCTCCTGTGCTCAAAGAATAGCTTGGTGCTTGTTTGTAGACTTGTCGTAGCTAGGGTTTGCAATAATGGCATTTAGGCACCTATACCCCTATTTGTCACCTTCACATGGCCTTGTGTGGATCCATGCCTTTTATGGGTTTGATGTTGTTTTGGTAGGATCTAGATGCTATTACACACCATGACATTCATTTTTGGTCTTTAATGGATCCTAAGGCCATGGTTGAACAATGTTTGATTGACAAAAGATATTTTAGAGATGCTAGGAGTTCGGGAAATTGCATGCTAGGACACCAAGGAGGATTGGTAGTTGGAGGTCAAGGAATTCACACATTGGGTGAATGGTGAAGGGAATGAAGGGACAATGGAATTCAGGGGTTCAAGATGCCATGTGACAATCTATTTTAGGTATGGTAGCATTAAGAACCTTGAACATCCGATTGAGGGAGGTGTGAAGAAGAGTGGGGATTGGGGAATTTGCATATCCGCTACCATGAGAAGAAATGTAGGGAGGGTGAGGGAATCCCAAAGGCCCAAGAACAATGCATGAATGGAGTGGTGGTGGTCAGGTTTTAGGACTACAAGTATCCAATATTCTTTGGGCAAAAGGAGTTGGAAAGACTTGAAGGCTCATAAAGGGTAGTGAGGGAGAACTAGGGATTTGGGAATTCACATACCTAATACTAGACAAAGGGGAGTGGGGGAGTGGGGATTTGGGAAGTGGTATACCTGTTGTGAGTTGGGATGAGAAATGAAGTCTGAAGTCGGTGAATGACTTCAAGGGGAGGGAGCGGAGATTAGGACTTGAAGATATTTGATACCATCCATGTTGAGGGGTAAGAAAGCTTGTTGGGATTTGGGGTTAAATGATGTAGCATCCCTTCAAGGAAGGGTGATAGATGAAAGTATGAGAGCTTGATAGGTATCGAAGGTTAGGATTCAAGGAAAACAAATGTTTTAGCCTTCAGGGATTGAGACAAAGTAAAATTTGAAGGTTTGGGAAGGGACATGGGACAAGGGATGTTGGGGTTTGGACTTAGGGCTTACAACTTATGCAGTACAAGTTTAAGTGAATCTGTCATGTCCCCGAAATAGAACACCAAAATATAAAAATAAGTTAATAACTAAACATTGAAATACCAAGAAATAGATAAAATAAATAAATGAAAAAAATACATATTAAAAATGTAAATACACATATTAATAATTTAATATTATTATAATTATCAATTTAGAATATTATATTCATAATCATTATAATATAATATTACAAATATTAAATTGTCATGACCCCAAAATTACACCACTAAAACATAAAGCATTGAAATACAAATAAATAAATAAAATGAATAACAAAATACATATTAAAATTATAAATATGAATATTAACAATCTAATATTATTATTATTATGATTAATATAATATAATATTGTAAATATTGAAAAATAAAATAAAAAATATACTAATAATAATCATGGATATAAATATATTAAATGAAATGTAAAAATATATATATAACAGCATATAAATATATATTGATAACATATAAAATGGCATATAAAAATCAACATATAAATATAAATTGAATAACATATAAAGTCAACACAAGTAATAATAAAAATATATTAAAACAAAAAGCATTTGAAACACACTAACAGCTGCAAACAAAAGTGAAAGGGCAGCAACCAAACAAAGTCACGTCCCTATGCAAGGAAAAGTCATGCCTTTTGACCCTATCAAGGATATTAAAAAAGAATCATTTTCAAGGGAGAAAGGCATGGATGGAGGGATGGAAGGGAATGTGAATCATGAAAAATATTAAGAAACCTGGATATAATTGTGAGTATAAGAGCAGAATTATGAAGGAAAGAAATGTAATATGATTTGAAAAGCAGATTGAGAATATAAGAGTCAGCAACTATAAGAGGTCCATTAGATTTAAAATATTATTAACAAGAAATATTTTGGGAAGTCGAAATATAATTATATATAATTATATAAATGTGGTGTATGTGAGTATGTATATGGATATGTATATGTATATGTAATTATAAAATATATATCTATGCATACATATATATGTATATATATTGATGCAAGGGTGATTTATTATTGTAAATCAAGTAGGAATAATAATGTACATATAGATCTTTATATAGAATACATATATACTTCTAATATGCATATCTGTAATCAGTCATTTGCTTTGTATTATTATGTCTATGTTCCACCATGATAGGGAAGTGGGATCACAAGAGGGGGAATCCGTGTAACGGAGCCACCTAGATACGCCACCCAGGGGCAGGACATGATGAGCCTACGAGGGCCAAGGGGGTTTCTGCTTAATTAATCAGGGTACTACCTTTGGATCTAGGTTGGTCTCCACTAGATACGCCACCCGGAAGTGGGACATGATGAGCCCACGAGGGCCAAGGGGGTTTCTGCCTGATTAATCAGGGTACTGCTCTTGGATCTAGTTCAAGCATGAGATCCACCATTGTAATCTTACCTTCCTACCCTGGTGCAACATGAGGGGGAGGATCAATTATAGGAAATGTTGGTTATGATAGATTTACTCATACTTAATTCTAATGTTCAATGTGGGGTATTAATTGTTAGGCTATTTTAGAGATGGATTTCTAGCTAACTCGTAGGGATTAAACCAATTCAAAGTATCCTCTAGGGCCCTTTGCTTGGGAAATTGATAATTTGTGATAGATTTAGGTTAATCCCAAAAAGGGGACATTACAGAATCCTTGGAGGTCTAAACTTGAAAAGGAAGAAGGCTAGTGAGAGACAAGAAAGTTGATGTGCAGGTCACATGATGCTAAGGAGACGAGTAACGAAAAATCTAAAAAATTGCTAGAAGAGGCACAAAGGAAATGTGGGGTGTGGGGGAAGGAAGGAAGGAATAACAACATGCAGAAACCTAGAAGTCCTATAGAGTTAACAAAGCTAGGGTTGAGTTTATGAAGAAACTCTTCATTGGAATATAGGTAAGACAAAGCCTAGATTCTTGTAACAAAGTTGAATGTGAAATATCAAGAAGCAAGAATCGAGAGGAAGGCATGATAGTGATGGTAGTAAGGAGAATCTTTTAAGCCTCAATGAAGATGGGAAAGAAGCAACGTGGGGGTGTGGGGAATTAGAGGCTAAAGGGAAATGGTACTAAGGTAGAAATAGTCCCAAAACCTTTCCCAAAGTAGTAAACAAATATAGACACCCTTGACACTTAGATATTTTCACATTTTGAGACATTTAGGCACATGGCAAGGATGAGAGGGAGGTAAAGCACAACACCAAGCACAAGTTTGTAATGTCCCCTTTTGGTGGTTTGTAATGTCCCCATTTTGGCCATACACTCTTTTGTGACTAATAGCCTATTTCCGGAAATCCGTAGGTTGATCAAAAGTGTAAATTAGGGTTTCCTATTTTATAGGAGGTTTTTGATGCATTCTTGAAGGTTTGCAGGTATGCGTTTTTGATGCATGTCAGGTGGAGTTTTGAGTTTTTCAAAGAGCTTCGCAGTGATATGTCATGCAAAGGCATTGGGCAACTTTTCAAAGTTTACTATTTTTAGTAAGCTCTATTTTTGGCAATGCTATCTTGGGCAGTGGCATCAACAGTCAGTTCAGTTTCCATTTCAGGTAGTGCAATTTAGTGCATATTTGGATTTTAGCATTTTGAGGCTCTTTTGGTAAAATGATTTATTTAAGTCATTTAATTATTATAATGTGATTTTGACCCCTTAGCCTAGCACAATGACTTAATGTTGTTTTAAAAGGGGGACCATGAGGGTGGACGCCTCATTAAGAGATATTTTAATATTTCAAATATTAATTATCTCCTCTTATGTTTTGGACACCAAAATGAAGGAAGGAAAAAGTGAATTAAAAATTAAATGTTTCATATTTCCTTGGACGTCTCTTGGAGAGAAAAGGTGGAAAATCATCAGTCACCTCAAGTTCTTTAAAAGAGAGACCTTGCTCCAACATTTGGTATCTATGAACTTATGCTAATGTTATGCTGTCAAAACGACAACTTTGTTTTTACTTTGAGGAATGCTTACCTTCTAGTTTGAATCCAATTTCGTGTTTGAAAGATAACACCTAGTTGGTCTTATTGCTGCTTCTCATCCAGACTAGTAGATTGAGCTCCAAAGTTGAAGAATTTTAGTGATATTTTCAATTTGTATGTTGCTGGTGTTTATATAGCTGAAGTTGATTTTTGCGAGCAGCTTTTTGAATAAATTCAATTGTGTTCTGGGCATTGAAGATTCCTGTTTGTTTACCTTGGGCAACCTTTCTCATAAAAGATGAGATTTTATTTCGAAGATTTTGAATTTTAAGAGCCAAATCGCCCTTTCAGCTAGGTCGTACACTCTTGCTTGGCATTGGAATTCGTGCCAAATAAATAAGGCTGTTTGGATGCAGTTTCGTGATTTGATCTTGGGTGCCATCCTCCTAGAAGACCTTTGCACTTCGTTTCAGTTAATTCGGAGGTCAATTCATGAAGTTATGAGCATTTCATTGATTTCCGGTTTGCTGGTTCACAGTTTCAGTTTGCTGGTTATTATTATCAGACTTCATGAAGATCGGTTTTTGGCTTCATTTATAGTCCTTCGGAGTTCTAAACATTGTTATATTCATCCTTCTTATATTTGCATTCATTCTTTTGTTCTAACACTCGTAATTATCAGCCTATTTCAATTGTAAAGTTGAGAATTAGTAGTACTAATCCAACCAATGTTATTATTGCAATTACTTGTGATTTCTAATGCAAACACATTAAACACCCCTGGATGGTATACCTCCAATGTGAAGAAACGAATTGTTTAAGCTTTCTTGTACCCACTGTCAAGTGGTGAATCCCCACTCTTGAGTGGATGCTTGCCGCAGCGGATGAATTGTTTATTTGTAATTTCTTTCCCCCCACTATTTTAGTGGAAGAGTGAAAATTCTCTCATGGTTGGTTATCCGCCTAAGTTCTTTCAGTTTTGTAATTAGCACTCCACCATATGTTAGCACCTCGCCTTCTGAAGGATCTTGTGTGCACATTCTTGGTGTTGAGTTTAATCCTTCTCTTTCAATTCTAATCATTTCAGTTATTGATTAATTAGATCCTAGGGATCCTCTGAGCATATGCCCGCCCCTCCTCCCTCATCGGGTCTTAGGACACATTCTTGGTTAGAGTTACTATTCCACATCGTTTTGGTTTGAAGCTAACCTTAACGGGTGCATGATTACATTGTATTTGTCATTGAAAATCAAGAAAAATTGAGAGGGTATCTTTCATGGTTAGCCAATTTGTACACATTTAGTCAGTTTCCAAGTCTTCTGGAGGCTAATTGGTTAGTCAAGGAGAACTCTTAACATTCTTGGAGAAGCATTTGATTAGTCTTGCAGAGCAATTGTTCTTGGGTTTGAGTTTAGTTGATTAGTTGGAGCCCTTAGATGCATTCGGAATCAATTTTCGATCTTTTGGTTGCTTTTCAAACTTCTTGGAGGAGCAAGCTATTTTTAGAAAGCCACTAAGTTGATTTCAATCATCTTTCTACTACTTCAATTTCATCATGGTGTGGTTAAAAATTGGATTTCGATGACGTTGCAATACTTTCCGCAACTTGGGTGAGTTATTAAGTTATTTAATTAATATTTCACTAATGTTATTTGATGTTGAGAAATAATTAAAGGACAACTTAGTGTAATAGTTTGTTGGAAAGGTGATTAAATGTTTGCACGTAATGAATTATTTAATTGAAAAAAAGTGTTTTTTTGAAAAAGTAGTAAAAAGGTAAAATAATAGCTTTTTCAAAAAAGTAGCCAAAAAGAAAAAAACCTCTTTTTTCAAAAAAAACAACGGAAAAAGCTATAAAAGGAGTTATTGGGGGCTCACTTGGCTATGTTGAAGATTACACATATTGTTATGTTGTCGGATTGAACCTGCGAGTTCTTCCAAAAATCATTTGAGGATGGAAACCCTCATTTGATTCTTAGTTTCTGATTTGAAATATAATCCCTAGCTAGTGGAGTGGTTCTATTTAGGAATCACATTGTGCTTCAACGGAGTTTTAGTTCCATGGTTTCAAAAAAAAGATAATTCAAAGTATTTTGATTGCAAATTTTGGGATTTATGTTTTGGTGAATGTTTGCAAAGATTTTGGATGTGGTTAGCAGGTGATCTTTGGTGGTTTGGAGGGAGTTTGATGATTCATCATGATTGTTTTGACCTACAACAGTTGTATATCAAACCTTGTAACAACATTTCTTGTCATAATAGACTTGACACACACTTGCAGCAGTCTATCCAGTGATTTTCAGACCTGCAATGTCCTTTACTTGGGTTTTTGGTGTTGTTGGATGAAGGGGATTGCATTGTGAACTACTTACAACAGTCCATACTGTCCTTTGATGAATTGGGTATGCATTCTTTATGATTTCTGGGTCATTATATTGCTGTCTAGGTAAATCTGAGATGAATATCAGACCTTTATGTCACTGTTTGCACGTATTTTGGAGGTTGTTTGTAGAGTAGAGTATGTCTCCAGTTTTTGGGCATCAACTTGGGGTGCCCTTGGTTGCATAAAATGACATTTGAAGGATTTTGGGTGGCTATTTGACCTACAGCAAAGGAGTAACAGATCTGCAGGATGCAACCATCCAGTCAGCTCAGCCTTGTTCATACCAGCACTCTTATTTCTAGGTATACTGAATTGGTGGTTGTTTTGGTGATTGTTTTGATATTAGGGTTAATATTTATCATTGTTACAGAAGTTACTTTGCATCAGCACTAGCACATTTCATTTTATAGATGATTTCCTTGAGCTAACATTGTAACATTGTGTAGTAGTACCACCAATGATTTGCTCATGATATTTTGTGTTACTCACCCCATTGAATAAGTGGCTCATTGGTTATCACTCACCGTTGAAAAGAGGAAGTGTTGCTTTTGCTTATTGTATTTAGTCACTACTGAAAAGTGGAAGAGTTGGCTTTACATTTCCAATATGGTATGAGCTTTCCCACTAAAAATTGGAAGTGCTAAGCTAACCCCACTGGATAAGTGGATTACTTTCAGCCGCTTCATTTTCAAGTATTATTGTAATCCCACACACCATATGCTCTCACCTCGCCCACACTGGGAGCTTGTTGATTAGAAAGTGGAAAGGAAAGTTGTTTAGCAATTTCCAATTGTTGAGCTAATAAGATTTTCAATTTTTTTCAAGGGTGATTATTACAAAATTTGACTGATGGGTCCCATTGAAAGAATTCTTTAATCTGTTATCAATGATGCAAGGCAACAAAGGAGGCATGTTGGCGTAATAACTAACACCTCTGGAGTGTTAGTACAAAACGGACAGCTATGCACACTGCGTAATGAGTGCTCTTCAAATTAGGAGGGGAAGCTCCCTCTTTTGCTGATATGCTTGGAAAAGTAAAGTATTCTAAATCCTATCTTTTTTATCTCAGCTGGAAGAGGCACAAGGTTAAGAAAACCTAGAACGTTGCAGCTAAGGATTTTTTGGTTTCGCAGGTCATTAACTACAACTAAGCTAACTACTTTAAATCTATCCAATTTCTTCAAGTAAACAGAGCATGAGGAAATGGAGCGGGGATGTGATTACACGATAAATTTCAGGTAAGATTCACAACGTGAAGGCAAGGTGGCACGACTATTTGCTCGGCTGGGTAGAAGTTTATTAAAACAACATATACACGATAAACTAAGCACAGATTCACAACGTGAAGGCAAGTTGGCACAACTATTTGCTTGGCTGAATAAGTTTATTGACACACACATCGAACGATAAGCTTTAGGTACAAATTCTAAACTTGAAGGCAAGGTGGCACAACTATCTTCTCAATCTGAATAGGCCTATTGAACACAAAATACAAGGTAAGCAATTGGGACAGTGTATTGCATAGACGAGACACGCATACAACAACGATCAAACCAACAACCCCATTTAACTAAGATGAGCATTCACCATAATAATTGCATGAAACCTGAGTGGCATAACAATTCATCATCACAATAAATACTCTTGAACAAATACAAAATAGGCAATATTACAAGCAAGGTGGCACAACATATATTACTCTCTCGTGCAAAAGTTCTAATTTACAAGGGTGAACCAATTTTGAGAATAGGCATGTTGTCGACAGCGCAACATTTCTCTATCACAAGAAAAAATTATTTACAAATGAGCTGAAAGCTCTTATTTATAGACATCAAAGGTGTAGCCAACCCTAAAATCACCTTGAGTCAACTACAGTCCTGTAGTGCATGCAAGATCTTATTGCTAAACCCTAATAAAGGAAACTATACAGTTAACTGGAAAGCTACCATCAATTAGTCGGTACATCTAATCTAAATGGACAATGTGCAAGCATGCACGTTCTTATTGAAAGCAAGTTAACTAGAATACTACCATCAGTTAACGTAAATCCTAAATAAAACTCCAAGTGAATGTAGATACTTCCAAGATAGACATGTGCGAGATGTGAAACAACAAGTTAACTTGGAAAGAAGTGTCAAGTTAACTGTTGTGCATGAAGTCTATCCTGAAAGGCTGGAACTGAAGTCTACTGGCCCTGATCTCAAGCAATCAACCCATCCATGAAGTCATCGATTGCATCACCTTCTGGGGAACTGAAGCTCCGACGAAGTATCCCATGTCTATGCAGCATGTCTTCTCCACTAGTGATCTGACACTGAAACTCGCCTTTACTCCTGGTTGCCTCATCAAACAATGCTGACATGACTGTAAGCTGATTCATCTTACAGCCAACGGCCTCACCACTAAAAATACCGTGAATAAGTGCTTGGAGCTCTGACTGAACGTTAGCAAGCGTGACATAGTCACCACCCACACGCTGATACTGACATGGTAGTTGAGACACAAAGTTTCTTATATA
Organism: Sequoiadendron giganteum; assembly: GCA_007115665.2. NCBI lineage: Eukaryota > Viridiplantae > Streptophyta > Pinopsida > Cupressales > Cupressaceae > Sequoiadendron > Sequoiadendron giganteum. The sequence continues at coordinate 488,646,216 of CM021104.1, forward strand.
GCGGAGTGCACTAGTAACATGCTCTCTGCTCTCAGCCAACTCTGATGCTATCGTTTCTTCTATCTTAGCCTTGAAGATCAACTGTGTTCTCTGAGTATAGACATCCTCTTTATCTTGTGCATCTGTGACTCTGTCAAATGACAACCCCAAGTTAGCAATCAGGATCTCATCCCTGGGTATACTAATAGCCAAGTCACGCTCCTCATCCTGAAGTTCTAAACGGAGCTCACGTGCATTGTATCGCAACTGGTATAACTCTGAAAGTACAAGGCGACTTCTAGTAACAAACTCCTCCCACTCATCTAACCGCTTGCCATATGCAACCAAGTGATCAAGTTGACCCTGTTTTGTTGGTGGCTTTAACATATGTGGAAGTGCGGTGACAGCATCCCTGTCCTGTGTACAAGGCTAGAAATGTACTGGCGAAGCTGCTGTATTTCAGCCTTGAGGGCTGACTTATCTTCTCCATCCTTCACCATTCTATCCCTTGCGCTATTTGTAGCAACCTGTAGGAGGTCAATGTCCGTCTGATGAGTACTTCTACCAAAGTTGACTGTGATCACTTCGAAGTCTTGAGCTTCCATCTTGTCCAGACTCTTATCCTCTGGAGGTGCAGCAGTCTCAACGACAATCTCCTTACCTGCATTCCTCTCAATATGAACCTGTTTCTTGATCCTTTTGTCAGGCACATCTATATCATGATCGAAATCTGAATGATCAAGAACATAAGATGGTTGTCTCCTCTTTCTTCCCAGCTGACTCTCAAGCCAAGACGAATCCCGACTAATTCCACTGGAATGATCTGTACTAGTCATAGGAGGATCTAATGAAAGTGAATGTGTAGAGGTGTTACTGCGAGGTGGTGAGTCCACGTCCAAATCAATGTGAATTGGAACTCGAGGCTGCTCTGGTATTGGTGACGGCATATGTGGCTGAACCTCAAGCTGCGGTGAACTTTGAACAACTTCTCTGACATGCTCTACATGTGGAACAGGAATAGGTGCTTTTCCCTTTGAGTTACTAGGCACTGGATTCTTCCTAGGAGGGTTACTCCTCTTCTTATGCTTGGGTTTTGACGAGGAGGGTAGTACAACTCCCACTGGTGGCGGCTCTGCTCTAGGCATGGATACCCTTCTAGTCCTTCTGCTTTCTAGATAAAGCATACTATTCTGGATGACTCTGCTCGATCTCTCCTTTACCGATGAGAACTCCTTGGCGTACCAATTAACTGTCGGCAGTGGTTGTCCATCAGCCTGCTCTCTGTAAAATTGAGGAAGAGCATCTCCCTCATCCTCTGACAAACCTTCCACCTCTTCTGCCAAGAAGACAAATATCTGCGGAAGAGAGAACCTGTTGTAGTTGCGTCTGCGTACCTCGAAGTCATCCTCACAATTCACCTAGTAGTCTTCTAGTGTAGGTTTGTGATAAGAGCGACTACCAAGGCGCGCTACATAATGACCCCAGGGATCGTATGTATGTGTGTCAACCAGGTACTTGAGTTTGCAATTCTCTAACTCCTGTCTTGCAGCTTTAGCATCAACTGTTGTCTTACACCAATATATCCCGAACTGCAAAGGAAAGTTGGCAGCCTGTTTACGCTTGTGGTGCAAACGTTTGTGAACCTCATACAGCTGCCTCAGGAACTCCATGAATACTGTCTTATCCGAAGGATAACGTGGTAGCATAGCTAGATTTCCTGTGTATCCATAGACATAGATATAGGTGTATGTAGGGAATTGAATGTACCAGTCTGCCCAATTCTCCATTGCTGCCCTAGCAACTGTTGAGATACGAATGTGCAACTCCCGGTCCAAGTTTCTTACTGTATATGTCAAGAAAGCCTCTTGCACATGTTTGAAATGACTTTCAGCCTTCATGAACTCAAGCTGATCATAATAACGATAGACCTTCTGTGCACTGAGGATGCCCAGCGTGTTCAACCCGTTAAATTGACCCTGATAGGCGATCAAGTACACAAGGTAGGAACACATATGAAACTGGTGTGCAACTAGGAAACCGGTGATTTGTTCGTGAATAGCATCGTTGATGAAGGGTGCCCAGTCATAATGTTCTTGCCCAAAGATGATTCGACCAATGATGTAGTACATCCATGGGTGGAATTTATTTGCCTCTGCATGACTTGAGACACGATTGAGCAGTGTAATAAGAATCCCATACTCATCCTTGAACTCACCATGACCTACGTTGTGTTGGTTGAAAATTTTGTATAGTTGGGAAAGCGTACAAAATTGTGGTTTCAGCCACAGTACGTGAGATAAACTCTCCTATTTTCAAAGGGAAGGCTCCCCCTTCGCTTTCTATTTTACCAATTCAGAAATTAATTCTAGCTACAAATCTATTCTAAACCTGGGTGAAACTCTTGTCTTGTTCTCTTTTTCCAGAAAAGACAATTATCCTTTTCTCTTATTTCAAAAAAGAATCACAATTGAAAGCATAAATGATTAATGAAGTAAAGAAAGAAGCAAAGTTTCCATGAAGGCACAAAGTCCTTCGTTGCTCCTTCGGGACAGGAAAACAAATCGAAAGCTTAAAGTCTTTGACAACTTACTCTCCTATCAACCTTTTTAAGATGGTTTTCTGGTAACCAAGTACAATATGTAGCAGCTCAAAGTCTAATTACATGATGCACTTTACATGCACAAACATAGAAAATAAAAGCAGCACAGAGTCTGCAAGTTACCCCCTTTGCTTGAGCGTTCTACAATAGCTTCAAATGCGACAAACAGCTCAAAATCTGCTGTATCAAATCTGAAAACCAATCTAAAACTCCAAACACATTAAGTAGCTCAAAGTCTGCAAAGTTAAGCTAGAATCCCTCTTGTATAACACCACAAAACTCACAATCAATATGTAGAAAATGTCGTCACATAACACCTTGAATCAACACAAAGTTTGAAAGCAATTTGCCTCTTTTATTAATTGCAATCTGATTTACATCTAAGCTCAAAGTCTTAGAGTGCACATACAAACTGGCAGAGTTTTGTTGCATTGCCAAAAGATAAAAATTACAAAGGACCTCCTCAAGTATTTATAGGAGAGAGGCCTTGAGAAAAAGGTGGGAGGATCTCAACAAACTTGAGAAAATCTCTCAACCGCTAACTAACTGTAATTGACTTATTCAAAATTACAATCCAAATTGTGATTTGACTTGTAATGTAATTACATGTAATTACATTTTCCAACTTTGCAAGTGATATGATTACTTGCAATTACAATTTCCCATTTTACATGTAATTTGTCAAAACTAAATTACAAATACATAATTGAAACTATTTGAAGTGTCCAAAGACACGACTTGAACTACATCATCCTTGATTGGGTCTTCATGTTGCTGTTTAGAAAACATGTTTCCATCTCCGTCTTGAAAGCATTCTATGTTCAATCATGTCGCGTGTTCAACTCCTTGCGTGGCTTCGTCGTATTATTGTTCTTACTTTGTATCATTCTCCAACCTTGGAATTTGCTTGAAAAATAAGGCCCATGCCTTATATTATTGATTTGGTAGGTCATGTGTGCAAACAGGAGTACCAAGAATGAGACAAAGGGGCTGCAAAAGTGAGGCCAAAGCTCAATTTCGGGTTTTGGAAGACTGACTGCAAGTGCAAATGAAAGGTGACTTACTTGCAATATGGGAAAACATTATTACAAGTAAACTTTACAAGTATGGGAAGGAAAAATGATAAGACTAGTGAGATAATGGCAAGGTAAATGGGAGTGAAAAATGGCAGATGGAAAGCAAACAACATACCTTGTGTTGTACCCAAACCAATTTTTTTGCTTCATTAAGGCATTTTGCTTAAAATGGTCTAAACCTTGTAAATATGGGGTCAAAACTCAGTTTTTGGGCAAATAAAGTATGGGCTTTCAGTCAGTGTGATGCTAGGAAGATACTGGCAAAATTTGAAAATTTTGAAAATTAGGGTTTCCGAAATCTATTTTTAGCTCAAAACCCTAAAAAATAGGAACTTGTCAAAATTGGCTGAAATTAATTTTGATTGGCTTATTTCACATCACGGTCACAGTGGTGAAGTCGGTTTCAGTTAAAAGTCAGTTTAAGGCTGGTGGGTAGTTTTCACCTTTTCAGGAGAAAAGTTAGGACCTTCGAGGTCGTCAATGGTAGTTGGCCAGTACCAGGTATCAATTTCTAAGCCTGAAACTTAAAGCAGAACGCTCTATGATGAAAGATGTTGAAAAATATGCTTTTTGACGAAGGGGATTTTCAGATTGGCAAAAAGAGACCAAATCAGGTTTTTGAAGCCTTTCAACAACTTTTCTTTTGACAATTTGGAAAAAATAGGAACTTTTGGCTCATTTAGCAATTTTAGGAACTTTTTGACACTAGCAATTTTATTTTTGTCATTTAAGCCAAATAGGAACTTTTTGACACTTTAGCAATTTTGCTTTTGTCAAATGAGTAAAAATAGGAACTTTTTGGAGTTTTAACAATTTCACTTAAAGCAAAATCGGAACTTTTTGGCACTTTAGCAATTTTAGGAACTTCTTGACACTTTAGCAATTTCACTTAAAGCACCATAGGAACTTTTTGACACTAGCAATTTTATTTTTGTCAAATAAGTGAAATCGGACTTTTTAGCTCTTTTAACAATTTTCATTTTGACAAAGTAGGGATTTTTGGCCACTTAAGCAATTTCAGACCTTTTCAAAGTTTTAGCAATTTTGCTTTTAGCAAAGTAGGAACTTTTCACAACTTAAGCAAAAATCGGACATTTTAGAGACTTTAGCAATTTTGCTTTTAGACTTAAAATTCTCTATTCTGCTGAGCTGCCTTAAAAACCCGAATTTGACCAAAAAGACAAGTAAAATGACTCAGAATTTTACAAAAACGGAAAGGGAAGCTAATGAAAGGATACCCAAGGGGATCATCAATTGAAATCCAAAGTTTTACAACCTCAACACCTCGTAAAACGTGCTTTAACACACAAAAATCCCTATTTGCAATGATCAAAAATCCCGAAATTGGACAAAAGAAGGGGAAAAACATGTAGAAATGTTCCCAAATTTCACAAAAGGCAAAATAGGATGGATACCAATGGCTGCACAATTCAATTGGAGAATTTTGGTGCCTCGAAATGTGTGCCATAGAGATTTATGAAACAATTTTAGGCAAATTTTCATATGGGTTGTCCAATTTTGAGAATTCAAAATTGAGGACAACACGTTGTTTGGCAACTTGGTCTTTTTCTATTTCAGCCACCTCTTTGTCATCTTACTTTGACACTTATCCAATTCAACATTGAATGCTTGCTCGCTCTGATTCATGGAAATGACCAACCCATCTGGATGTTGAGGAATACCTAGACTTCGGTCGATGTCAAGGGGTTTGAGACTGCATATGGCACGCCCATCTACTGACTGTATCTCCCGTGCAATAGAATTGTAATGCTTAATGCAAGACATTACAAACTCTATGCAATGAACTGAGATAGGTATGGAAGCGGCCTCAAGTAATCTGAACTGCTAAATGTTCTTGATTATCGAATCTCTGATCTTGAGTGGATCCAAAACTGCTTCTGGAAGCACCTTATGTAGATTCGTATCAACTGTTTCGATGAAGTCATGAGTCAAGATTGACTTGGTCTTGAATTAGAGCTGAGTGAACTGCATTCTGAAAAACTCACCTGTCGACTGTGAACATGGCTATATTTTGACAACTTTTCTAGAAAGCTAAAAATAGCCTGTTGAGGCTAAAAATAGCTCGTCAGAAGTAAATTTTTACCGAAAATTCTGAGATATGGGTTTTATCCAGAAAGTGATTCTAAGACAACCCAGAACGTCAAAAATGTAAAAATTCGACCTCTACTCAGCCATGCAAAGGAATTTCGGTTGAGAAATTAAAGCTTTGAGAATTGATGTTTTGGAACAAATTTTCCTGAAAAAAATTCTAGCACATGGGTTTTGCTGAGGAGATCGTTCTGAATCAATCCAGCTATTTTGGAGGGCCATATTTAAATTCATCCATCTAGAGGGCCATATTCAAGGGTGCCCCTGAGCTACAGGGGCGCTCAAACCATCAACATGACAATCTCTGTGACTTGCTTCTTGCTTGTAGTCTCAGCTTCTGACCTTGATAATTGGAGTTTTGTACTATGTACGTCCTCGCTTGATAGATCATCGGAGAGCCAAACTGATCCTGAAGAGACTAAAACCATTAGTAAGCACATGCATCTAGATCTGGGCCTCCAAAAAGAAGGGCGCCACTGGGCTACAGGGGCGCAGATCTGCTTTCTACTTTTGTGAACACCACATCAGCTGCTGAGGTTGACCATGTAGAGATGTCACCATTGCTAACATGTGTACATGACTGTATCTTCACTATTTTCACATGTATGGACGTGTAAAGTTGATTTGCACGTTGATTGCACAAGCGTCTCCCACATTACATAGTGAAAAGCTTCTAGACTTAGAATATTTTTTGGCACTTCTTGCTAGTTTGAAAATCCCCTCCATCAAGAAGTATCTTTTTCAACATCTTTCAGCGTAGGAGTTTTGCTTTGAGTTTCAGGCTTAGATTTTGACACCTGGTACTGGCCAACTGCCATTGACGACCTCAGAGGTCCTAACTTTTCACCTGAAATTTTGAAAACTACCCACCAGCCTTAACCTGACTTTTAACTGAAACCGACTTCACCACTGTGATCGTGATGTGAAATAAGCCAATCAAAATTAATTTCAGGCAATTATGACAAGTTCCTATTTTTTAGGGTTTTGACCTATAAACAGGGTTCGAAAACCCTAATTTTCAAATTTTGCCAGTATCTTCCTGGCATCACTCTGACCAAAAGCCCATATTTGATTTGCCCAAAAACTGAGTTTTGACCCCATTTTCACAAGGTTTAGATCATTTTAAGCAAAATGTCTTAATGAAGCAAAAAATTTGGTTTGGGTACAACAAGGCACTAACTCATAAAATAATTGCATTGTCAAAGTGGGTCCCAACAAGTAATACGGTTTAAAATAATTGCATTGTAAAAGGAATTTATGCAACAAAACAAAAGAAAGCCCCCCCTCGAGTGGCTTCTTGTCATGCTCACCTTTCAATTCACAAATTCATTTTGGTGGCGATACTTTCATCAGCAGAATCAGTTTCTTCAATTTGTGTAAGATATCAACTTTTGTAATTAAATTAGTGAAGTTGCACTTTTGCATCGAATTTTTACACAAAATGAGATTTAGGAGTTCTAGGTCACAAAATTTGATTAGAAAGGGAGGGTTGGACCTTTCAAGATGTGGATGTGGTGGGAATAGTGCCAAGAATCTCCAAGTGTGCCAAAGGTGATTTAAGAAAAGATAATGATGCAATGATAAACTCCATATACCCAAATGAAGAAGGAACAAGGAAAATGTTTAGAGCAAAATGAACAACTGTGAATTAAAATTGATGATGAGAAAATTCTTGTTGAACAAGCAATAACCAGAGAAATGTATATCATATGCCTCAACAACCGAGTATGCATCCTCCCATGGAGCTTACTTAACCAAGGTGTTGACCTATACATTATATAGATCCCAAAGTTAGAGTCAATTCACCTCCCATTTACTCTAGGCCACAACCATTTTCGGAAGTATACTTTATTGTAGAGTTTTAGTAAATGAATGCTAAAGCTAGGGCATTCTTAGGTCCTATTTCCATCAATGTTCTTTGATTTTCTGGGTCAGGGGTAGGCCATTGAGAATTTTTTACTCTCTAAACATTCTATGAGAAGGATTTGATCTGGACTGCTCCACAACTATTTGGAGCTTGGACCACATCCAAAAAGACACACCACTAATGTTGATACCTCAACTAAGGCAATCATAAGAGGCTTTGCATGCCATGTTCTTGTTTGTAGACCCCATCCCACCCCTGTCATCCCAAACTGGTAGGTTGTTACATCCCAAATTGTGAGGTTACTATTTACTAGTGATATATAGGGTAAAAATGAATATAATGTGAAATTTGGAGATGCTTGTACCTTGTTGTCAATGTGTATGTTATATCACTTGATGTTGTTTCATTTGATGTTATCTCAATTGACGTAATTCATGGTGAAATACTGCTTATATGTGAATAGGAGGTTAATGAATCATGTTATTTTAACCTGAAGATGTTTGTATATATGATGTTGCTAAAGGTATGTGCTAGTGGTTGCAGGAAAACGTTCATTCTCCAGGGGAAGGAGAAGTACCACTCGGGAGAGGAGCTTGGTCGAGTAACCGGTAAAATGAACTATCTGAGCATACACACACTCACCTTAGATTGAGTAAACCAAGTCAGTTTTGTATGAGTATAAGGTAAGTCATCCATAGCTTGTATGTCTTGCAAGTAGAGGTCTTGACTGCTTCTGTGTGTGAAGTTTATCCTTGTGCTTGATTGTGAGATTATGATCATCATGGTGGTATCATGTTTGGATGTCAATGTCGAAAGTAAGCATGTATACACATGTATAGTATATATACGTATCCGTAAGTATAAACATATTGATACAGGCGTAAGTGGCTAATGGGCTTGCCATACGGATGTGTCGATATGGTATACGAACGTATACGTGTACATAGAGGATTATACTGCAGTATACATATGTATATAAGCATACGTCCGATAATGTGGAAATATTAATGTTATGATATTATTATCTGGTTATGTTACATTTATAAATATATGTATAAATACATATGAGAGTCATATGACGCTGACCGGCATAAAATATACTCACAATGGAATATATATATATATATATGTATGTAAATATATATAGGTTATATATTATAAAATATATTTAAATATTATAAGTAAATAATATTCATAAATATATATTTAAATTACATGAAGTAATTGGATTAATATACATATATATATATATATGGATATAAAAATTACTCTAATATTTAATTTGAAATTAAATGGGAATTGATATATTTCATAAGTTAAAGGAGGACTTTATTTTTTAATATCAAAGTCAATGAATAAATCAATTCATGAGGAAATATCAAACTATGGAAATCGATTCAAAAATCAATGAGGAAGTATTTGTAACTTAATAAAGATTAAATCTCTTGATAAATCGTGCCAAATGGAGAAATATTTCATCTCAAACTTTAGCTGGAACATTTGAAAAATAGAGCGAAATATTTTAGAGAAAGCTCTTCCCGTGAAATCGCATGAGGATGAAATGCATGAATCTCTGTGAGAAATATTCAAACGCTAGAAAAGAGGGCGACGTAGCTGAAGGCTATGATGTGTTGCAAGAAGTATCTTGACCAAGTTCGCAGCAATGGTGATTCATTACCTCTTGAGCGCCAAAACTGGTATTTTCCTATAACTGGTGTTTCTTCCTTTCTGAGTTGATTAAGTCTTGATTTGCTGTCTCAAATGAGGTCAATACACTCTCATTTTGGATGATTAAGGGTTTAGAAACTCGCCAGGTATCATGTTGAATTTTTGTAGGCACTTTGTTGTCAATTAGCATGCCTCCATTAGTGGAATTTGTTGCATTTCGGGCCTATATATATAGACGCCCTGCCATTCATTGAGAACACACATTGTGCAATCCGAGTTTAGTAATTTCTTGAGCTCCCATTTCCATCACATTCTATTGCTTGCATTTTCTGTATTGCTGAGTCTGAAAAATACAGTGAAGATATACCAGCATTTACCAGTTACAGTGATTATATCCTTTTGAGCTTAGAGTGAGGAATTTGTGAAATATAGCTGAGTAGAAATTTTTTAGTGGAAGCACATTTGAGGGAAGAGAAATAGGAATTCACTTTGGAGTGAACTGTCATCACCAAGAAGCCATTTTCAGTTGGAATTCTGGAAGAGTCTAGAAGAACAATTCTGGAAGGAAAAGCTTTGGAAAATAGGCATGGAGAAATTATTCTTTTTCTTCTCCGTTTTTGATTAATCAAAGGAAAATAATTCTTTTTGTTTTTCATTGTGCATTGATTGAAAGTTAAGCATAGCTGTTTGACTCTATGAAAGAAGTATCATGTTTTATGCTTCTGTGTTTGTTTGCAAAGGCTGGAAGATGTATCCTAAATGCAATTTATCGATAAGGGAAAGGAAATTGTTTAATTACTATGCTTAAAAAGGGAATTTTAAGTAAAGAGAATTAATGTGAATGGGAAATAGGAAGGAATTAAAAAGCATTTTGTAAGAATAAATGCCTATTTTGTATGATCTTCGTATATGGAGAATAAAGGTAAACTAGTTATACTACATTCTAGGAACGAAATAAGGACAGTAGTCAAGTATATTCAAGCAACTTAGAGTTTTAATTTAACTAAGATAAGCTAAGGAACTCCTAGGATAAAGATTTCCATTATAGGAGAGATTGTGTGAATTACTTGCTATGCTGGTTCTTTTCTAGCAATTAGAATGTCATAGGTTGGTTTGGGGTTATTGAAAATCCAGTGAAGGACTTGAACCTATATTTGTTGTCTTAGAATAGATTGATGTAAGATAGTCTGGGATGATTGACAATCCAGTGAAGGACTAAGCCTACGCGTACTGTAAGATAGCCTTAAGTTGAATTGGCTGCGAATAGTGTATATGATAGATGACCTTCATTCAAAGTACTGAATGAGAATACTTTGGCCAAAGTAGTGAAATGTACGACATCCACTTAGATGTGAGATAGTTGAGACTACACTATCAGTTCATCGTGATCCTTGTACTAGTATGAGATTGTGAAATAACAAGGGTCTAGTTGTGAATAGGACACAACACTATGCTCAGTTGGGTTGTCGCAGCCGGATACTCTACCAATCTCTTCGTTCGAAGGGAGGGCCATCTAACAAATGATAGATGTGTGGGGGACCGCATTAATAGTCTGTGGTTGGCGGAAAAGCATTCGAGTGATGCTTCTCCTCCACAGCAGGCGATGGATACACCAAGATTTGAAAGGAAGGGAACTTGGACCATCTTACTACTATTTGTGCAAAAGCTTACAAGCTATGTATGTAATTGTTTTACTTTTGTACTTTGGTTTATATTTGCAATGAAAATGGAATTCATGTGGAAATATATTGTAACTTGCATGTATTTATCAATGAAGAAAGGAGGAATTTTATTGTAATGTCTTTGTTACTTGTTACTTTTAGATATTTGAAGTGAAATGTTGAAAAAAAAATTATTACCCAAGGGTGAGGTCGTTACATAGGTCATGATGACAAATGGGGAAAATAATTCTGCCAATCCTCCACAAGGTGCTTTACAACTTGTGCATAATGATATTGAATTTTTCACCATTGTTTTGTATCTATGTTACCGGGTTCGCTCTTGGTTTGATCCGAGTTCGCCTCTGGAACCCCTTGTTCGGGTCCTGGTTCGCTCTTGGTTCTGATCTGGGTTCGATTGGCAGTCGGGTTCTTTGCCATGTCTTTTTGAAATCGTTTAGGGCTTTTTCAATTTTCGTGGGTTCTTTTTTTCTAATGGTCTCGACAAAAACAACAATGGAAAAGACTGAGTGAGCGGAGATTTACAGTGAGCCATGAATTCAATGGGAAAGTCGTGTTGTGCGCTCAGGAAGTGTGAGTATTTCGACAGGAGAAAAATAAAAGAAAGATTAAAACTAAGTAAAAATTATTTTATTGTTATTAATTTTTTATTAATAAACATTAGAGACATAATTATATATAATTATTAATTAAAGTTAGATATTTTAAATAAATTGTTAATAATAGTAATAATTATTATTTATAATAAAAATTAATAAATATGTAAAATAATTTTTAAAATTAATAATATATATTATTAACTTTAGTTTTTAGTAATTTTATTATTATATATTAATTTTATTAATATTGTATAAGACTAATAAATATTGATAATTATTATATTAAAATATTTATATTGTCTAATATTATTGATTTTAAGGTTATATATATATATATATATATATATATATAAATTTTACATGTATTTTGTACTAACGAACCCAAAACGAAACGAACCCCCCCCCCTCCCCTCCTCCCCAAAAAAAAACTTTTAGCCGAACCTGCAAACTGAACCCCCGAACCTGAACCAGAACTGGCAACTTAGTTTTGTATATATCTTGTCTGCAAAAAGTTTGGAACATATATAAAGATGCCAAGGGTATTAAAACAGAAACTAAATATACATATGTAAATAGGTGGAATAGCAGTTAGGAGTTTATTGCTGATGTTCATAATGAACAGAATAGTTAGTAGGAATTTTAGAGCCCTATAAAATATTATTAATGAAACTACTGTATTTTTTGCAAATGGGACTCCAGAATTATATTAAAAAGTTACAAGTTTGCATCCTTTCATTTCAATGTAATAATTCTCTATCTGATGATTAATGGCAATTGGCTGAATTTTGTTATTTCAGAAGTGTGCTCTGTATCCCCCTTTTTTACCATTTCAATATGATATTATACCTGTTTAAAAGAAAAAAACTGGCAGGACAGAATAATCTTCCTCTAGAACACTCTGGGTGAAGTTGTTACTTTTTTTATGGTTGCATTTGATTTAAACTGTGTTACAGTGGAAAGAAATTTATTTTGTTTTTGTTGAAAATCGCTCTGCAGGCCATTTTGTCAAGGTCAAGCACAACGCTTTTCTGGCACCTTTTAAAAGATGCATGCTTACCTTATTTTCTAGCAAGGGAAGGAACCAAATGCTCTGCCCTTCTTCAGGGAAAACGTCCTAGGTAATGTATCCCTTGGTATGATGACTTGCATCTCTCTCTCTCTCTCTCTCTCTCTGAGAACGTATATCATAGAAATGAAGTTATCATGAATAGAGGAAAGTCAGGACAACTGAAAAAAGGATGGGTAGGTAATACTGGAAAGATCAATTTAAACTATTTTAGTAATGAATAAGCAATTTATACATTCCTAACTCCATTCTTCTTTATTGGAGCTTAATTTGTTTTCTGGAAATGTTTGCTATTTTCAAGGGCTCTAACAATATTGGATGGGGCATGATTTGGTGAGCTAAAGTGCTCTCAATTTGTTTGAATTTCAATTATGCTAAATTTTAGCTTAATACGTTCAAATTGCATTCATTATTTTTTTACTCTAGTACCTGCTAAATAGTATATACATGTTTCCTTGATGATGAAATGACTTGTCAGCAATGTTAGCAGATAAATACCAAGTTAGTAAAAGCTTTTGTTTTGAGAACCGGGAAAGCTGTGGCCTTACAATATGAAAATATAGTTGCAGATCAAGGAGAGGTTTATATATTTGATGTATTTATAATTTAAATCATAGTGTTTAGAGTCGGGATCAGCAAAAGCTTGGCAAGCTGATTTTTGACTCAGGCTGGGACTCTGAAAAACATGGCAAGGAAATTTTTACTCCGGCAGGGACTTATGGAAAGAGGAGGCAAGCCAGTTTTTGACTCAGGCTGGGACTTAGGGGAAAAACATGACCAAAAATTGGCATGTTAAAAAATCTTTAAAATATAGTGAATTTTGGTGCAGAAACTAGTAATGTGCCATCCTTATCAAATTACTTTTAATACACTAAAAATCTACATTACTAGATTCGCCTGTACCCAGGGATGTACCTTTCTTGAACAAGTCTGGCTATGGATCTCAGCCCAGATATGTCTAGGGTGCATCTTGGGTGATCCGTAAAATGCTTGAGATACTCTCCTAGCATTCACCGCTAACAGGATATTTGTTATCAATCCTGCAAAACACCTTCACAAGACTGTTTCTCTACCACAAATGGTTATGCTAGTAGTCTACATTCTCACCATAATTGCAATAATATAAATAAGAGCATACCACAAGCAAACTGTGCAAGAGAAACACAAAGCAAGTTTGAGACACATGGTTACAACTGGAGAAACCCTCAAATGCAAAGAAAACTCCAAAAGAGTGAGCTTAATCTTCTTATGTCACCACTTTCCAGTGTTTTACAAGTGTCTACAATGCCTCTAGATCAAAATAGAGCCTTAGCAATGGACTCTACTAGCTGTATACACCTGCAATATACTCTCAAGTCCTGACCCATGGAAACCCTTATCTTCTACTTACAACAGTCATACAATGAACAAAAGAAAGTTTCTAAAGAGAGCCAATCCTCAAAATATTGTTTTTAATGAATATATGCCTTTCCCATGTACTTTGGAGGTGCCAAAAATGGAAGATAAAATATTAAAATGTCAAAAAGGCAAGATAAAACAAAGAAACCCTTTACATTCCAACTCTTGTCTTCTTTGTGACATTTTCACTGCTTTTGCTAGTAGGAAAATTCAAAAATGCAGCGGTTGAGATGATTTCATTGCCTTTACTAGGAGGCGATTTCACAATCACCATGGTCATTGTATTTTCACTTCCTGTAGAAACCAATGAAAATATCAAACTTGTTTTTCTACTGTCTTTAGACACCTACACTCCTATTTCAAGGCATACCTAAGATGCTATGTATCATCCCAGACATTCCTTTGACATGATTACAATCTCTTAATCATGGTACCACTCTAGTCATCAACTAACACTTAATTCTAAGGCCTAAGGCAACCTTCATGACAAGGAATGTCAGCTTTTGACTTCTTGGTCCAGCAACTTTGTCTAATTTTCAGATCACCAAGCACTACTAGTATGCCTAAAATATGTCTAAGATGTACCAAAGGGGTACCCTTAGTGCCCGAGATGTGGCCTAGACATGCCTGACACATAGTCGAAAGGTTTTAGAAAAATGTCGTTTGAAAGACATTTTTTCGAAAACCACATGCCTAGACATGCCTGATGTAATGTCCCCATTTTCGCGAGCATCAAAGTTGGAGGATTAGCCTATCATTTGACCCTCGTAGGCTAATGGAGTTGTTCAAACTCAAAGGGTTTTGTTTGGTAGTTATTTGGTTGCCTTTTCCTCCAGAGCAGAGTTTGGTTCAGGTTGGCCTTCGTTTGGTGATTTAGGACTTAGTTTCACACACTTACTATTTATAGTAAGTCAGCAGGTTAGGAGAGTCCAGGGCTTCTATTTATAGCAAGGCACCTGGATGTGTTGTGGAAGCAGTGTTGATCCTAGTTTTTAGTGGCTTGGCGAAATAAGGATTAATGTGCAAGTTATATCATTTAATTATTATAATAATAATTAATCATTAAAAGCATATTATAAAGTCATATTATAACTTTATGTCTAAAGGGGCCATTTAATGAATAATTAAATCGGGTGCCCACTTTGAGGAATTATAAGAGTTATTAAATGCACATTTAATATTATTAATGATTGAAAAGAATCTTCTAGATGGGTCGACCTCTTCTTGGAGAGATTATAAAAAGGGATCAACGAAGGCTATTGTATCATCCAGGATTTGATATTTGATTTTGAAGAACTTTGTTGTGGAGACGAAGAAGCCTAGGGTTTCTACAATTTCTACATTTATCGATCATTGGGAACGAAAACTCTCATTGATTGGCATAACTGAGGTTGTGAAAGATCTTCCGAAGGGTTGCCCGTGGATTGGCTTCATTCAGGAGTCAATATTGAGCTCATTGTGAAGATTGTTCGAAAAGGGTTTGAAGACATTTCTCGGTCTAAGCTATTATTGAAGATAATTTGAAGAGGTTCGATTTGGGCAAGAGAAATATTCAATTTTGAAGGCATTTTGCAGACTTTGTCATTGTCAGCTTGAAGTTCGAATTGGCAGCAAAGGATATTCAATTCAATTTTCTGTTGGAGAGCAATTTCCAGTCAAGAAAGGCAAATCGTATTCATCTCATTGCTGATTCAATTTCTATTTGTATTGCTGGTGAAATCGTAGTCTTCATACACTGCTGGGCGCACTTGTTGTAGAAACCCTTGTTACCCCCTGATACTGATTCTGACTGAAGTTTTATGTTTTTCTGACGTTTTTGGTTTTTTTGCAATTTTTGAGTTTTTTGAACAATAAATGAATGGTACGACTTTTGCAAATAATTGAAATAAATTCAATAAAAATTAAATGACTTTGGAAATGATGGAAATAGAATGCCAGTATATTTATTTTGCTCCTCTGAAATGATTACAAAAATACCCAGTTGCATGCAATGTGAAAAGACAATGATTTTATTAAAACCTGATTTCTGTAGCAGCAATAAATAATCTTCCAGATGATGGTACGGCTTCACCAATCTTAGCTTCTCCCTCTTTGCAAAGCTGGCACACTGTTCCAGGGATGTAGGCGCCTCCAGTTGGGAAGATAGAAGACCAATAAATGAGGCGTTTCACCTTCAAGCTCAAAAGCGGCTCAAGATGACATGGTACGGCCTGCAGCAAGTACGGCCAGGTACAGCAGCATTAAAGATTTGTACGGCCTTCTCCACAAACTCTCCAGATCTCCAATTATGTGCGCCTAAATGAATGAATGACCTCTGGATGCAAAATACTCTGAAACTCTGTAAATAGATAACTTCTGAAGCTCTGTGATTTCTCCAGAATGAAGAAACCTCTGCTGCAATAAATCAAGTGGTATTACACACCCTCTAAATTGCTTCCAGTGGAGATGGCTCGTTCCCCAAGGAATTCGAACATCGAAACCCTAAAGCTTCTTGCTCAGATCAAGTCGATCAATTTTCAATTCACAATAATCACATAATGCTCAAAACCCAAGGCAAAACCCTCTTTATGCTGAAAAGTGCGATTTCCTTAAGAATAGGGTTTTAATGAAATATTCATATTTTAATCTTTTAATATTTCAATAGTCACAGCTGAATATTTCAATATAATTTAATTGTCACTTTTGGCCCCTTTCAGATGATGGGCGCACCCCTCAAGGCAAATCACTTAAGTTATAATATAACATTATAACTTTATATTATAAATCATTAAATAATTAATATTTAATCAATATAATTAAATATCAATATCTCCCTCGTTACTCATCTGATTACTGATCCGTCTGATGCTGACGAACTCTGAAGTGATTCCGGATACTGCCAAAGCCAGACTGCTAAAAATAGCAGGGGTCCCACACTGCCTGCCCGGAACTGCTAAAAATAGCAATTTAGCAAAAAGTCTCCGATTGAGCCAAAACGAAAGACTACTGATCAATCTCTGCTAACTGAAGCTGAGCCAAGCTCCGAAGTGACCCTCTATCCAGTCTATCAGCCTACGAGGGTCGTGTAATAGGCCAATCCTGTAATTCGAGAGATGTCACTGAGAAGGGGACATGACAATCCACCCCTCCTGAAATTGCTTGTCCTCAAGCAATCTCAATGCCGGATGCTGCAGAATCTCCTCGCTCTCCCATGTCACATCCTCAACCGGCAAATCTCTCCATTTTACCAAATATTCCCTGATAGTCCTCCGACGCAACTGTCTCTCCCTGTACTCCAGGATGGACTCAGGTACTAAGATCAACTTTCACTCATCATCTAAGGGAGGTAAGACTGCAGACGGTACCACACGATGACCCAACGCCTTTTTGAGGCGTGATACATGAAATACGTTGTGTACCCTGCTCTTTGCTGGAAGCTCAAGCTCGTAAGCCACCTCGCCAACTCTCCTCAGGATCCTGAAAGGACCGTAATAACGTGGCTTAAGCTTCTCTGACCCACTCTTCCTAAGAGTGGACTGACGGTAGGGCTGCAGCATGAGGTAAACCATATCACCAACCTCGAAATGCCTCTCCGTCCTCTTCTGATCTGCATACTGTTTCTGCTGATTCTGTGCCTTGACTATATTTTCCTTGAGAGCCCTCATAGTGTCCTGACTCTCCTGCAACCATCCTCCCGCACTCGGCACTCTACTGTCGCTCAGTAGCAAATCAAGGAAACTCGGCGCCTCATACCCGTACAACGCCATGAAGGGTGACATCTGAATGGTCATATGGAATGTCGAGTTATAGCAATACTCACGCAAATGTATCCATTTGACCCACGCCTTCTACTGCCCTGCAATATAATTTCTGAGATATCCTTCCACCCACTTATTCACTATCTCCGTCTGCCCATCTGTCTGTGGATGGTAACTGGTGCTCGGTGTAAGCTCGGTCCCACAAAGCCTGAAGACCTCCTGCCAGAAATTACTCAGGAACCGACTATCTCTGTCACTCACGATGCTCCGAGGCAACCCATGAAGTCTGAATATCTCACGAAAGAACACCTCTGCTACCTGTGTAGCTGTGTAAGTCGTGGTGATCGGAAAGAAGTGGGCATACTTCGTAAGCCGATCCACAACTACATAAATACAATCACGCCCTTGGGCTTTAGGCAAGCCTGTGATAAAGTCCATCGACAAGCATTCCCACTTCCTGTCAGGAATCGGAAGTGGCTGTAGTAAACCTGCCGGGTACGTGTTCTCCTGCTTGTTCTGCTGACAAACAGGGCACTCACGCACATACTGAAGAACATCTCTTTTGAGTCCTTTCCAAGTGAACCTCTCCTGTATTTGCCTGTACGTTTTGAAGTATCCGGGATGTCCTGCTGTAGGGATGTCATGAAAGGCTCGCATAACCATGTTCTTCACCTCTGAACCGGGAATCAGAAATATCCTGTGCTTGTAAATGATCAAGTCATTCAAAAGTGTGTACCTGGTATCAACTGCTAACCCCTCAACAATACTAGAAGCCCAACTATCCTTGGCATACTCTGCCACTATCATATGCCTCCAATCCTCCGAAATCTGAACCATAGTGCTCAAGTACGGTCTCCGTGAAAGTGCATCTGCCACTACGTTCTGTGTACCTTTGATATATGAAATATCAAAGTCATAAGCCTGCAACTTACTGACCCACTTCTGCTGTCTGTCATTGAGATCTCGCTGCCCCAAGAAGTGTCTCAGACTGTTATGATCAGTCTTAATGCAAAATTTGCTGCCAACAAGGTATTGTCTAAATTTTGCTAAAGCATGCATAATCGCGAGCATCTCCTTATCATATATGCTGTACAATCTCTCGGGTCCTCTGAGCTTGCGGCTCTCGTACACTATCGGGTGCTTGTCCTGCATAAGCACCGCACCAATGCCCTCACCTGATGCATCACATTGAAGCTCAAACGGCTTCGTAAAGTCGGGTAGTGCCAAAACAGGGCATGTGGTCATCAACTCCTTGAACTTCACAAAACACTCCTGTGCCTCAGAAGTCCAAACAAACGCCCCCTTTTTCATCAAATCTGTCATCGGGGCTGCATGTCGTGAATAACCATTCACGAACCTACGGTAGAATCCACACAAACCGAGAAACCCTCTCAACTGTGTCAGGTTTGCCGGTGTGGGCCAATCAATAATGGCGTGGATCTTTTCGGGATCCATGCGCACTCCATCTGCACTGATAATATGACCAAGATATAGCAATTCGGTCATTCCCAAGTCACACTTGGATTCCTTGGCATACAAGGACTCCCTCTCCAAGATACTCATCACTGTCTCCAAATGAGCCAAGTGCTCCTGCCAAGTCCTGCTATATATGAGAATATCATCGAAGAATACCAAGACGAACCTCCTCAGCTGTGAATGAAAAACCCTGTTCATCGTACACTGAAAAGTGGCTGGCGCGTTAGTGAGCCCAAATGGCATCACTACGAACTCGAAGTGTCCACAATGACATCTGAAGGCTGTCTTTTCTATGCCCTGCTCACGGACTCTGATCTGATGATAACCCGACCGTAAATCAATTTTAGTAAAATAACAGGCACCATGGAGCTCATCAATAAGCTCATCAATCATCGGTATCGGGTATCGGTTCTTGATTGTCCTCTTATTCAGGACCTTGTAATCAATGCACATGCGCAACGTTCCATCCTCCTTCTTCACCAATACAACAGAAGAAGCGAACGGTGATTTGCTTGGTCGAATGTGACCCATAGAAAGTAACTCCTTTATTGTCTTCTCGATCTCATCCTTCAATCTTTTAGGATGCCTGTAAGGAGTTATCATAACGGGTTTCGCACCCTCCTCGAGCTCAATGATGTGCTCTATCCCTCTGTCTGGAGGTCTACCTAGCGGAATATCACTGAACACCTTGTCATGCTTGATTCTCAACTTCTGAATGTCAGGATGATATTCTGTCTTTTGCTGTCCCTCCTGTAAAAGTGCTAAATGACACTCTGCAGCCCACTCTACCATATCATGACGCATGAGCCGCTCCATTCGGCGAAAGGAAATTGTTTTAAGGTCGCTGTCCCGTATTGCCTTAAGTATGTGAGTCTTCCCGTCGACCTCAAAACGGATCTCCATGTCCTTGAGACGAAGTGTAACCTCCTCCAATGAGTGTAACCACTTCATTCCCAAGACTAAATCAATGTCTCCCATATTAACAACATAATAATCTGCCTTGAACTCATAATTGTTCAAGCGTAAGGGGAGATCCTTAATCATGCGCTCGCATCTCAAAGTGTATCCATCTGCCACTTTGACTCTGATGCCCTCGAACTCCTCAGTGATGAGTCCACGTTTCTCAACAAACCTAGCATCAATGAAATTATGTGTGGCTCTCGTATCAAGAAGGGAGATGACCCTCTGTCCTGCTAACACACCCCGAATCCTGAATGAGCCCTCCTGCTGAATGCTAGATAGCCGTGCCTCCTGTATCTGAAGCTCTGGCTCTGTCTCAGCTCTAAGCTCTGGAGCCTCTGACTCTGAATCCTCGGAACTTTCATGCTGTTCGGAATTTTCTGATTCTGAGTCCTCATAATATGCCCACATCACTCGATTTGCCTTGCCCTTAGGTCTTAGAGGACAATCGTGATTTGCGTCATACGGTCCTTTGCAGTAGAAGCAAAGCTTCTTCCTGCGTAGGTCATTAAGGGCCTCACGATCCAAAAGTGGTGCTGCTGATTTTCCTTTCGAATCGTTTTTAAAGTCTGATTTTTTTTTGTTAAAATCAGATTTGTCCTTATTTCTGTTAAAGCCCTTATTATCTCTGAATGATGAAGAACCTCTGGAGTTAAATCTACTAGAAGGTGCTGCTAACTCCATGCTTCGTGCTTTCTTCATCGCCTCCTGTAAAGAAGGAGGATCAAAGGCTTTGATCCAACCTCTCAGTGGCTCTATCAAACCCTTCAGGAAGAGTACTACCAATCGCCTCTCTGAAATGTTCGGAACCATGACTGATAACTTCTGAAAGTCACCAATATAGGACTCCAAACTGCCACTCTGTCTCAACCGAGCCAAGTCTCTGAAGTAGGATTCTGGATCCTTCCTGTCAAACCGCTCAACCAATCTGTCCACAAACTCCTGGTATGATGTGATCCTGTCATGCTGTAAAGTCACCATACCGTGGTGCCACCAATCGTAAGCCACTCCCTCCAGATGCAGTGTCGCATAACGGATAGCATCTCTCTCAGCCATCGGGCGTAATGTGAGGAATGTGTCTAACTTACTGATCCATGCCTGGGCTGTCACCTTGCCACTCTCATCGAACATCGCCAGATTGAATTTGTTTGTAGCATGTTTTAGGTCATTGTTGTGATGTCTAGGTCTCCCATCCTGTCGTCCTCTGCGATATTCTCTCCTCTGTGTAACAAATCGGTCAAAGGAAATCCTCTCTCTGACATCAGGTGGTACTAACTCCCACTCCTCGTTCGCTGCCATCAGTGTATCTACGAACAACTCCTCATGCTCCTCACCTGCAATAGCCTCATCGGGCTCCTGTCTCACAAAAGTAGGCCTAGTGGGCCTGTCTGCTGTCCGTGAAACAGTCCTAGGTGCTCTTCGAGATCCTGCATCACTCCTGTCATCGTCACGTTGTGGTGATGGTCTCCTCTGTATATACCTAACCTCTGGATTGCCACTGCCAACTGCTGTAGCACATCATTAGACTGCCGCTGACCTGCACGTAAATCTCTGAGAGTGTTTAGAACCTCGGCATCATCCTGATCTCTAGGTATATCTGCTCTATCAGCCCTGTCATTCCTGTCAGCCATGTTTTCTGGCTGCCTACTCAAACTCCGTTGCCTGTCAATCAAGGCACGTCTGCGTGTATAATACCTGTATGGTTCAAGCTCGTCTGGCTGCATATGATGGCTAAACCCTTAGGATGGCAGGATTTAGCTCTGATACCACTGTAGAAACCCTTGTTTCCCCCTGATACTGATTCTGACTGAAGTTTTATGTTTTTCTGACGTTTTTGGTTTTTTTGCAATTTTTGAGTTTTTTGAACAATAAATGAATGGTACGACTTTTGCAAATAATTGAAATAAATTCAATAAAAATTAAATGACTTTGGAAATGATGGAAATAGAATGCCAGTATATTTATTTTGCTCCTCTGAAATGATTACAAAAATACCTAGTTGCATGCAATGTGAAAAGACAATGATTTTATTAAAACCTGATTTCTGTAGCAGCAATAAATAATCTTCCATATGATGGTACGGCTTCACCAATCTTAGCTTCTCCCTCTTTGCAAAGCTGGCACACTGTTCCAGGGATGTAGGCGCCTCCAGTTGGGAAGATAGAAGACCAATAAATGAGGTGTTTCACCTTCAAGCTCAAAAGCGGCTCAAGATGACATGGTACGGCCTGCAGCAAGTACGGCCAGGTACAGCAGCATTAAAGATTTGTACGGCCTTCTCCACAAACTCTCCAAATCTCCAATTATGTGCGCCTAAATGAATGAATGACCTCTGGATGCAAAATACTCTGAAACTCTGTAAATAGATAACTTCTGAAGCTCTGTGATTTCTCCAGAATGAAGAAACCTCTGCTGCAATAAATCAAGTGGTATTACACACCCTCTGAATTGCTTCCAGTGGAGATGGCTCGTTCCCCAAGGAATTCGAACATCGAAACCCTAAAGCTTCTTGCTCAGATCAAGTCGATCAATTTTCAATTCACAATAATCAAATAATGCTCAAAACCCAAGGCAAAACCCTCTTTATGCTGAAAAGTGCGATTTCCTTAAGAATAGGGTTTTAATGAAATATTCATATTTTAATCTTTTAATATTTCAATAGTCACAGCTGAATATTTCAATATAATTTAATTGTCACTTTTGGCCCCTTTCAGATGATGGGCGCACCCCTCAAGGCAAATCACTTAAGTTATAATATAACATTATAACTTTATATTATAAATCATTAAATAATTAATATTTAATCAATATAATTAAATATCAATATCTCCCTCGTTACTCATCTGATTACTGATCCGTCTGATGCTGACGAACTCTGAAGTGATTCCGGATACTGCCAAAGCCAGACTGCTAAAAATAGCAGGGGTCCCACACTGCCTGCCCGGAACTGCTAAAAATAGCAATTTAGCAAAAAGTCTCCGATTGAGCCAAAACGAAAGACTACTGATCAATCTCTGCTAACTGAAGCTGAGCCAAGCTCCGAAGTGACCCTCTATCCAGTCTATCAGCCTACGAGGGTCGTGTAATAGGCCAATCCTGTACTCCGAGAGATGTCACTGAGAAGGGGACATGACACTTGTGATGAGATGTGATTTTGTGATAGGAGGCCATTAAAAATTCAGTTAAGGCTTTGGAAGGTTCGCCGGGCACTCATGAAGCTAGATGCAGCCTCTTGAATGGCATAGACATCATCCTCTTGAAGGATCGAACAAGTTTGTGTGGCTGCCTGCACAAAAATCAGGTTCCTCATAAGTTATATGTATGAGTTTGCATTTTTTAGATATAGTCTACATCGCTGTTTCATACAGCAGGATATTATTGTAATTCTTGAATTTGCAAGCATATTTCAGTCTATTGCATCAGTTATAGTCGCTGTCCTAAAGGCAGCAG
The DNA here is from genome assembly GCA_007115665.2 of Sequoiadendron giganteum. Taxonomy (NCBI): domain Eukaryota; kingdom Viridiplantae; phylum Streptophyta; class Pinopsida; order Cupressales; family Cupressaceae; genus Sequoiadendron; species Sequoiadendron giganteum. The sequence continues at coordinate 488,669,879 of CM021104.1, forward strand.
TATTGCATTGTAACTTCAGTCATCTTGAGATAGTCAATTTAGTGAAAGTTAGATCTTGACATCATATGTACTTCATTGTAACTCATACATAATACCAAATAGAAGTATTGGAGGTTGGCTGCAATATGTTTGATAAAATGCCAAGTAGTTTATCTTCTTATCAGCTCATATAGTTTGCATACAAAGCGTTTGACAATTTGTCTCACTGCTGTAGATGCACATTTTGCACAAGTAGGTCATATATATGCACTTGAAAAATACAAAAAAGAATTGCATTTCATCTTTGCTACTTGGTAGACATCTTAGCAATCATTTTCAAGCATCTAAACATCATTGGCATCAAGCAAAGTCAAAACAAAACAGCAAGCTCAGATTCTGCAAGACAACTGTTTGTCAATATTCTTCAAGGCTCAAATTCAGAGAATAGTCATTAGAAGTGCAGAAAGACAGTTGAGGAGAACCTAGGGTTCTTACACTTAACATGAAAGGTTTTAGAAAAATGTCATTTAAAAGACAAGTTTTCGAAAAAACACGTTGATTTGATAAAAAAAACCACAAAAGTGCAAAATATCATAACTTATTGGAGCACACTCTAATAAGTGACTTGTATGTTACAAGACTCAGACTCGACTTAGACTTGGTGAGCTGATTTTTGAATTAGACTTGAACTCAACACTCAAACTTGGTCAACACTTGGAAATTTGAAAAAAAAAATATAGAGATTTAAGGATTTAAAACTTACATCATGCACCCTTTATTAAATAAAATCTAAAGATGCAATTAACTAGTCAAATAGAAGCTACTTTAATCACATACACAAGTATGCATTGATCACATGAGTATGAAAGCGAATTTTAGCTGAACTAAACAACTTGTTTAGAGATATAAATATTGTTAAGTGCAAACAAAACTCAATGAAAGTGAATTTTAGCTGAAGTAAGCAACATTTTTAGATATATAAATATTGTTAAGTGCAAACAAAACTCATGGATTACATCAAAAAACATTCAAAACTAAAAGAATAAATCTATGGCTTAGAAGAGCACACGTCACTCATCCCAACTCGCATAGTTGTGCAACAAGTCCTATGCAGACTTCTAAGATAAGTCCTCGATGATGATGCAGCCATGATATTTTCTTGTGTATCAATGACACAAACATCCAAGGGGCCTACTTGTGCTCTATCCTCCGCCTTTTCCATGGCTACTACCTCTACCTCAAGATTCAAGATTCACCTAATCAACCCATGTAAGGTCTAGTTTGTTGAAGATGGTATTCTCAACCTCATTGATCCAATTTGACTATGGATCAACCTCCTCTTGAGTGATGGGAGATAAGTTGATGCCAAAGATTTGTTTGTGACAAAGGAAAAAAATGTAATGAGCATAAACAAGATTACTCAACCTTTGCACTAACAACCTATTGCGCTTGTTGGATTATATGTACTCAAATAGACTCCAATTGCGCTTGCATCTTGAAGTTTTGCATGGTTGGCTTAAGACACAAATTGCAATCGTCTAAAGATTTGGCACCTTAGCACCAAACCTTCCCCACCATGCATCTAAAATGAGAAGAAAGAAAACCTAGTCTCATTGTTCAACTTTAAATTTCTACATTAATGTAAAAAAAGGAAAAGTTTTAAATTTTAAACTTAAATTACACCCTTAATAGATTTTTACTTGGATGCAATGTCGTTTGAGTTACCTTGTAAATGTATCATGGAAAGAGTTCCTCTTGTGCAAGTCTCTAGGTCTCATTTTCAAAGATAATCTTAACTCCAATCTGACCTAGGTACTATCCCCTCTATGATTATGTAAAGCCACTTAGAACCTCCTCATTTTCCGTTAAATTTGGGTGGAATTGGAACATCAGATTCAAGAAATAAGCAATTGTATGTAAAGTCTTGTGACATTGAAGGTGCCATCGTCAATCAATGATGTCCCATATGGGCTGATATTTATCTTCAAAGCCAACATAAATGAATCTAATGGCCTCCTTAGCTCTATCCATGCCCTCATGTATGTATCCCATTGCAAGCTTCTCCATTACCAACTAGAAGGAGAACAACTAAAGGCTCTATGAATTGTAATTATTATCAAACATTAACATAAATAAATGTGAACACAAATAAACAAATAGAATGGAAATATGAACAAAAATAGAATAGAATTATGATCTTATCTACAATCTCCTTTGTTGGAAGCTTGAAGCTATACTAATTGAAAATCTAATCAACCATGTCAACTCTTGCATTGTCTTAACATATGATGATGTAGATCACTCCTCATTGACAAACATGCACCTCAAAGCAACCTTTGATTGAAGCAAAGATTGCTATGTGATAAATTTTGTTGCAAAGTGGGTTATATCCTAGACAAACCAACTCATTCTTCGTGTATTTTTTCATTAGGTTGAGGACCCAAACATGGTTGTATATGTATTTGCAAATGTTTTTAGCATGCTCCACACATACTTTGATCCATAGATTTTGCCAAGATCCTCGAATATGAGGTCAAGGTAATGAGTAGCACAAGGAGTTTAAAACAATGATCGGTGCCTATCCATGAGAAGTCTAATTGCAACAACATAATTTGTTGCATTATATGTAACTATTTGCACAACACTCTCCTCACCCACCTCAACCAAGATTCCCTTCACAACTTCATAAAATAATTCAACACTTATTTGTTTCTTGAAGTGCCAATGGATTTTAGAAAAATTATGCTATCTGAGAAAGAAACAATGAAATTTGAAATCCTAATGTTAATCATTAAAGTAGAAATTAGAAATTTTAATGACTAAATGAATGGATTTCAAGAAGTATAATCACTTGAGAAAGGAACAAGGTAATCCAACAATGTTTTATTCCTTCTATTTGTATGACCATTGGTCATGATGGTGCAACCCTTCCTTTTCCATCTATCATATTGCTCATCAATTGTGGCCTTCACATCGGCCACCTTTTGAGTCACAATGGAGCCCTTTATTTCCTCATCATTAAGGACTTTGAATGCCAATCCATAAATAGTAGTGGCATGCATTTTATTTTTCCAATAAAGAGACTTAAAAAAAAAAAATGTAATTATAAATCTAGAGTTTAAATTCTACAAACCCCTAAATTCAAAAATTCAAGAGAAAAAAAGTCAAAACATGTTTTAAAACAAAAGTAATAATTAATTATTTGGTTATGATTGCACGTGTTGCATCATGCTTGTCATTGTTCCATCGCATGCTATCACGTGATGTTTGGGAACTTGGAGTAGATGAATCTAATTTAGATCAATGAAATCAAGGCTCAACACTAGCACTAGAACTAGCAATGCCACTACCATTGTCACTACTTAAAGATCCATAAAATAGAGTAATCAATGGGGAGTCTCCATGAATGCTGTCATCTCTTCTCATTGGCTCTTTTTAAGCTCTTTCTATTGCTCAAAGGTCTCTAATTGGCTTTGTACCTAATGCACAACTTGAAGAAGTGCCAACATGCATGCTTTAACATTTCGGCATGGTATTTGTGCAAGGTGATAGCTCAATCTATTAATGTCTCCCCCAAGCATTTTTGTTTTGCAACGTGTACAAATCAACTCCATTTTCTTTGATCCAAAAATGACATGTTTCCAACAAGGGTCCTTTAGAATCGGTCCCAACACTAAAACAATTTCTAAATGTAAAATATGTTGCAGTAACAAATAAATGAAAAATTAATTAACATTTAGGATTTTCTAGTTAAATTAAAATTAAAAAATCTTTGAAAAGTAAAAACAGTTAGGGTTTGCAGCTATAAAATAGAATAAAAATACAAAAAAAGCTAGGGTTTGTAATTTGCTCCATGAATCTTAAATGAAAAATAAATGTAGAAGACAAATGAAACATAAAAAAACAAGAAAAGATTCAAAAAGTATCTCTTCATATTTGCTTCAAAACAACGGTGGGTTGCTCCAAATACATTGTAGGCTCCTTTAGATGTTTTGAGGGCAGCTACAAATCTGCTTAAATGGTATTCAATCAATGCTTGTTGTTCAACTTATGTGCTAGTTTTTTTCTCCTATGGCATGTGATTTTAGCTCCACTGCTACTTTTTTACTTTTTGTGCTTGCCAATGAAGTGAGTGTGCTTTTAGAGTCTTAAAGGTCATTTTAAGTCAATAGATTTAAAGTTTTTAATTTTATGAGCCATGACTATATCTGCCCTTTGGGACTTGCCGATTTTGGCGACTTTGACCAGACTTGTTAGATACTTGGGTTGCGAGTCCCTAGGCCTCAATTTGAGTAGTTCAGCTCAGGACTTGTCAAGTCTAGGTGAGTCCCAACAAGTCCTTTACCTATGCTTGTATGTCACAAACACAAAAAACTCCTACCTTTCATTCCAAAATTTATTCTTTCTTATTTTTCAATGTTCTATTGAAGGTTGAACCATTGTGAAGATGTGTTGGATAGGTGCTATGTGGATCAAGTAAGTTTTTATACCTTTTTCTTTAAGTTTTTAAAAATTTGTTCCCAAGCTTCCTTTTTCTAAAAAAATGTTTTATTGTTGTTTTGAATATTGTCATTCATTTTTTTTAACGTAGCTTGGGATTACATTGTAAAATGTGTAAGTACATTTATAGTTTATAATGGCTGCTAGTTCTAGTTCAAAAGGCCAAAACATGGATAGGAGTGTCAAAATTGACCAAGCATCACTTTTGGTGCCATGTTACAATGATCAAGCAATTTAGTGGAGGTAGGGTTATTCTTTGGTGTTGTAATGAGTGCCATAACAAGGGCTTGTGTGATCAAGTGAAAGCTCACCTGTGTGCAATTGCTAGGTAAGGAATTAGATTTTGTGGTGGGCCGAACAAATATGGGTTGCCAAAGGAGTAAAGAGTGCAATTAAGAGAGCGAGTTTGAAATCCTATCATTTGGCCAAGAAAGGATCATGCAAGCCATCTATAGGGCTATCCTCCACTTCTTCAATAATGGTTGTTACACATCCTTCCATTATAGCACTGTTTTCTTAAGAAAACAATAGCCCCTTTCTTTCTCACACAAGAATAGCTCTAGATATAGGCCCATTAGAAAGAAAATTTTGGTTTCAAACAAGGAACATTGTAGATAAGCACATTATGTGTTGTGATTATGAAATGTGCCCTTTAATTTTTTCTCAATGTTTTCACAACACAAACCAGCACTACGCCAAATATTAGCATTAGCTCCCCAAAGATAATCAAACTGAAAGTAACCTTTGCCAAGAATGTTCACCAAGAACCTATTGAAGGCGTGGTGATAGCATATGGGAAGGGATCGTTAGCAACAACTGTATTGAATTACAATGCTGGAAATGAGAGTAGGCAGTGATCCGGCCATGAAGATTCCACGTTACCACTTATACAGTGGGGGGAAAGATATTACAATTAAGAACAATTCATCCGTTTTTCAGCAAGCATCCATTCAATAGTGGGGATTCGCCACTTAAATAGTGGGTGAGATAGAGAGATACAAATGTTTATTCTTCCACACTGGGGGTAAACCATTCAGGGGTTACAATGTGTGAATTAAAACACAAGTAAATGCAGAAATATAAATGATTAGATTAGTGCTACTAATTCTCAGCCTTACAATGTAAATTTTCTGCAAATTACAAAGATTTTCAATAGAAATATGCTCCAAAATAGCTGCAATGGTGACACTATATTTCTGATTACAAATAAGAATGAACAAATCCAAGAAATATAGCACGGAATGGAAATAACCAGGTCTGATATACAGACCAGCAAACTGAAATAACTAGACCAGCAAGCTAGGAGATCACCGAAATGTTCATATATCCTCCAATTCATGTCCAAATAACACCAAATCAAATGCAAATGCAAGCTAGGAGAAGGGCAACCAAGAGCAAGACAACAAACGGCATCAATACCCCTCTATTTATTATGCATGCGTCCCAAAGTGAAATATGGAAAATACAAAACCTCCTTGATATGGGCGACTAGCTCTAAAAAATTAGATACTTCATAATAAAATTTGAAACTTGCTGCAAGGGGGCACCCAAGGTAGGAAAGAAGATATAAGCAATACCCATAACCAAATTAAATTCCACCAAGGAGTTATGAATTAAAATATGATTCAGCAATGCACAAACCAGCAACATGAAAGCTTGAAAATAACATTAAAACCTTCACCAATGAAGCTCAATATGCACTTTTGAATGAAGCACACTCCCAATTGACCATCTAGGGAACCATAGTTCCAGGTCCGAAGAATGGTGTAGACAAGCTAAACTCCCCCTTAGCTGGGTTCTGAATTCAATCCAGTAGCATTTCGATATGATAAACCAAAGATGAGAAATGAATGAGCAATGACCTACTTTTATAGAATTGAAGATGACTGTTGGCTTTCCATCTTCCTCCAAAAGGGACGTGTTGACGTGCTTTTTATGACAACGCCAGCACAGAATAAAGTTGTCCAACGGTCACTCTATTCTCTCTTGATCAAAGTGTCCCACATGCTAAGATTGCTTGAAAGTTCATGTGTTCGACTCCAAGGTTCCTTTTATCGCGAATAGACTCAGTTGGTTGATGTGTTTTGCTGGTTATTTCAAGGGGACTTACGTAGTTGTTCGACTCTGTGAAGCAATTAGGACATGAATGATTTGGCAATATTGTTCTGGTATCTAGACTGACTCGGAAAATGCAGAATTTAAAGGGGATAGGGATAGGGATTCTACAAATCTACTTCTAAAGGGTGGAGGACGAGGATCGACTTAAACAATCTTCAAACCAAACTTTGCTTTGTCTCCTTTCGAACAACTCCGACAAAGTTGGTGCAATCTTCAAAGGATGAGAAAAGTGTTCAAACTATGACGCAACATGTTCATACCGTCAATACGACGCATACAAACATATGAACCATAATCGAAGTTAAGTGCTGATACTCCAGTTGACCACGCAAGGCGAACTTACCATCAGTAAGCCCGCTAGTGGTATGGATGAAAGAAGATATGCTCAAATCACAACGCCACACTCCACAATTAACAACTACTTGCATGAAATAAAAATCTATTTTACTCTATCTACCTTGAATTGGAAAGACGAAATGGCCTTGCTAGCTACTCATAACAAAGAAGAAATCACCAATCAATGAAACTCTTTGTATTATGAAAAGTGTTCACAACAACCTTTTACAAAACTTTCAAAGGAAAGTTTTCTTCCCTCCTCAATCTAAAGCTAACTTCTAAGCTAAATGCTATATGCCTTCTACTCTCTAGCTCTGATCCAATTCCAATTCTAATCTCTATCTAATTTTTTACAAATGAGGGGGGATGCCCCTTTTATAATAAGTCCAATTCAGTGGACGGTTTAGATCGAATTACAATGAAGGGCTCAGATCGAGCCACCTATGCCCTGATTAGGGTTTCTGCCCTAAAAACCGCCACAGAGAGGAGTGGGCAATGAATGCACAGAATATTCTCCACTCCCCTGCAGGAATCATAATGAGCAATTAATGCCCACTACCATCATCAAGAAGATCCTCATCAAGCAGCGCGTTCCCACTGGCCTTCTCCCGGATAGCAAACTCGATCAACCGGGCCAATACTGCTTCAACCTCCTGTGCAGAGATCGGTGGAATATGGTTGAGCTGGAACTCCAAGACTGCTACCGTCTGTCCGTATCTGGTGTAAGATTTCCTCCATGTCACTAAGGCGTCCTGGGTATGCTGAATTATACTAGAGAACGTGGAGACATTCTCAAAGTCATCCAGGACAAGTGACCTCGCAGCTGAGAAGAATGGAGGCAGTCTACTTTTCAAGCCATCAGCAGTTATCTCCTCTGGGACCAACTTTCTAGCAAATATGGCTTCTAATGTATTGAGGACTCCCCCCAAGATGTTGCCCATTGCTTTCCTCACTTTAGCTGAATCTGCCCTTGCTGCGTCGTGAAATCCACGGCCTGTGACCACCGAGGAGTACCAACTGGTGAAATCATACCTATCACCTCTCTGAATTACACCTCCATCCACCAAGGTTTCTAGAGGTACATGCATCAAAGCCCCCAAACGAAGTACAGTCTTCGTTTGATAGATGCGAGTATCACCCCAGGCCTGATCTACTATATCCATCCGTGCCAAAATATTTGAGGCCTGTCGATAAGCATCGGCAAGGTCCTCCATGAATTTCCCTGTCTCAGTATGAACACGGCTAACCCACTTGTCCGCCTCCGTTTCCATTTTCTTCAAATCCTCTAAGGCAACAACTGACTCCTTCGGAAGCTCTGATGGACGTTCCACTGCTGGGTTTGCTGGTTCACCTGGACGTGCTAGATTTTGCATGTATCCTATCAAGGTTTTGTGCTCCTTCTTCAATTTCTTATACTTCCCCTCCGTGCGGAGCAACTGATCCTTCAATGCCTGATAGGAGTTATCGAACTCCTCGATAACTTGGGCTCCCGTCGACGTTGACGTGCTTTTTATGATAGCGCCAACAGAATAAAGTTGTCCAACGGTCACTCTATTCTCTCTTGATCAAAGTGTCCCACATGCTAAGATTGCTTGAAAGTTCATGTGTTCGACTCCAAGGTTCCTTTTATCGCGAATAGACTCAGTTGGTTGATGTGTTTTGCTGGTTATTTCAAGGGGACTTACGTAGTTGTTCGACTCTGTGAAGCAATTAGGACATGAATGATTTGACAATGTGTTCTGGTATCTAGACTGACTTGGACAATGCAGAATTTAAAGGGGATAGGGATAGGAATTCTACAAATCTACTTCTAAAGGGTGGAGGACGAGGATCGACTTAAACAATCTTCAAACCAAACTTTGCTTTGTCTCCTTTCGAACAACTCCGACAAAGTTGGTGCAATCTTCAAAGGATGAGAAAAGTGTTCAAACTATGACGCAACATGTTCATACCGTCAATACGACGCATACAAACATATGAACCATAATCGAAGTTAAGTGCTGATACTCCAGTTGACCACGCAAGGTGAACTTACCATCAGTAAGCCCGCTAGTGGTATGGATGAAAAAGATATGCTTAAATCACAACGCCACACTCCACAATTAACAACTACTTGCATGAAATAAAATCTATTTTACTCTATCTACCTTGAATTGGAAAGACGAAATGGCCTTGCTAGCTACTCATAACAAAGAAGAAATCACCAAGCAATGAAACTCTTTGTATTATGAAAAGTGTTCACAACAACCTTTTACAAAACTTTCAAAGGAAAGTTTTCTTCCCTCCTCAATCTAAAGCTAACTTCTAAGCTAAATGCTATATGCCTTCTACTCTCTAGCTCTAATCCAATTCCAATTCTAATCTCTATCTCTAATAATTTACAAATGAGGGGGGATGCCCCTTTTATAATAAGTCCAATTCAATGGACGGTTCAGATCAAATTACAATGAAGGGCTTAGATCGAGCCACCTATGCCCTGATTAGGGTTTCTGCCCTAAAAACCGCCACAGAGAGGAGTGGGTAATGAATGCACAGAATATTCTCCACTCCCCTGCAAGAATCATAATGAGCAATTAATGCCCACTACCATCATCAAGAAGATCCTCATCAAGCAGCGCGTTCCCACTGGCCTTCTCCCGGATAGCAAACTCGATCAATCGGGTCAATACTGCTTCAACCTATTGTGTAGAGATCGGTGGAATATGGTTGAGCTGGAACTCCAAGACTGCTACCGTCTGTCCATATCTGGTGTAAGATTTCCTCCATGTCACTAAGGCGTCTTGGCTATGCTAAATTATACTAGAGAATGTGGAGACATTCTCAAAGTCATCCAGGACAAGTGACCTCGCAGCCGAGAAGAATGGAGGCAGTCTACTTTTCAAGCCATCAGCAGTTATCTCCTCTAGGACCAACTTTCTAGCAAATATGGCCTCTAATGTATTGAGGACTCCCCCCAAGATGTTGCCCATTGCTTTCCTCACTTTAGCTGAATCTACCCTTGCTGCGTCGTGAAATCCACGGCCTGTGACCACCGAGGAGTACCAACTGGTGAAATCATACCTATCACCTCTCTGAATTACACCTCCATCCACCAAGGTTTCTAGAGGTATATGCATCAAAGCCCCCAAACGAAGTACAGTCTTCGTTTGATAGATGCGAGTATCACCCCAGGCCTGATCTACTATATCCATCCGTGCCAAAATATTTGAGGCCTGTCGATAAGCATCGGCAGGTCCTCCATGAATTTCCCTGTCTCAGTATGAACACGGCTAACCCACTTGTCTGCCTCCGTTTCCATTTTCTTCAAATCCTCTAAGGCAACAACTGACTCCTTCGGAAGCTCTGATGGACGTTCCACTGCTGGGTTTGCTGGTTCACCTGGATGTGCTAGATTTTGTACGTATCCTATCAAAGTTTTGTGCTCCTTCTTCAATTTCTTATACTTCCCCTCCGTACGGAGCAACTGATCCTTCAATGCCTAGTAGGAGTTATCGAAATCCTCGATAACTTGGGCTCCCGTAGGATGACCCAACTCTACTGTGGTGATCATGTAATTTTCAGGCCTCTCCTCGGTTCGATCACAATCTTCCCTCGGAATAGCCACCTGAAGCATGCGAGAGCCTGACTCGTGAGTCGAGATCTTTGAAAACTTTCGTGCCCTTTTCTTCTCTGGTGGCGCACTGATCCTCCTGAGGAACTCTTCCATCTCAATGGCTGGATCCGTATCATCCTCGGGTTCTCTCCTCATTCTGTCGGAAAGCCAATCAGGCACTGTCTGCTGTGGATTACAAATGACAAGGGGCTGTTCTTCTGTCGCCTCCATCTCGTGCACTTCCTCTCTTCTTGCACTGGTTTGCTCAGGCTCATCCTCTCTATAAGCTGGGTATCTCCCGACCCTTGGGTCCCCTGTTCTGTGTTTTCTTCTTCTTCCAAAGCCGTGTCCAATATCTGCTGAAAATGGGTGTCGGCCATTGTTTCCTCTTCCTCCTCCTGTTGGCCGCCCCTGGATAGACTGACACTAGCTGATTCCCGGGCGTTGGGCTGATCTACCTCCTCAAGTCCTCGCTCTTCCTCTAATCCTGCCCTCTGATCGGCAAATAATGAAACCACTCTCAAACTCGAAGACTGAGTTTGTGAGTGCACGGGTGATGCTTGTTCTATCCTCAACGGTATCGGTTGGGTTGGCACTTCCACTTGTGCCCTCGATGTCTGAGCAATTTGCTTCCCCCTTTTTACCGATAACGGCCTTGGGTCACCCATCAAGCTATAAGTAAGGGCGATCGACTTGCTCTTAAGTCTGCATACATGTCTGTCGACCCAAGTCCTGGTAAAAGTCATCACCGGGATAGAAAGAGTGTCCAAGTCCATGATCTCTGGCTCGGACCAATCAGGTGGTGGGACAGGAGTATCCCTAACTGACCCATAGTCGGGTTGCATGACGTTGACATCCTCCTCCACCTGGTCGGGAACTGGAATAGTCTCACATTCTCTAATCAACTTGAGAGGAAGTTTGGAAAACATCCTTCTTCTTATCTCAGCCTCATCCACTGCATTTGCCCAAAAGTCCTCCAGATGAGCTCTGTGCCAGGTATTCAATGTTCTGTATCATCCGGATGTTCCTGTAAGGATCGAAATCTGCTTGCCTGTGTGATATGACAAATGATAAGATTGCAGCTCGTCCTCTGCCTCTCGGGCTGCCTGTAAAGAGGGACACACCTCAATGGAATTCCCTATGGTGATAGGGAAATCAAGTCCACCCTTCTTTTTCCTTTTCTGAATCTTATCGTAGGCAATCAATTGCCTAGATACCTCAAGCATTACTATGTGATCAGTGGGGTATCGTGGTAACCGATACGGATACGAAGTGAACCCTTGCAGCCTAATATATGTGAATTTCGGGAATTGGATGAGCCAATACCCATATTCCTCAATCAATGTCTGTGCTTCTTTAGATATTCTCTGCTGCGTCCTCTGCTGAAGTGTCCTCGCAATGTGCATTGTGAATGCATCATTTGCCCGTTTATAGTTGGCAATGTTAGCTAAATGTAGCTGTGTGCAGGCTTCATGGATTTTGAATTGACCAGGGGCACAGCCGATTGGCTCCTTGTACGAAATCCCTCTGTACTTAGTCATTCTGGCCAACATGTAAATTACATATGAGCTCATGTAGAAAGTCTTCGTCACCTTCAGGCTCCTGAATTGCTCATCGATGTGGTTGCTAATCATCCTAGCCCAATCGACACACTCCTTTCCCTCCAAGATGATCTCGATGAAGTAGAACATCCAAGGCTCGAAAATGTAAGCCTGTGCACTCCCATTTACCCGGCTCAGCATCATTATCAAATCACAGTATTCTTGTTTCACGTCCTCGGCAATTATCTGCTTTGGGAGCTTAGTGCGGGGTGGCCTCGGCTTCTGCATCCAAACTCTGTTGATGACTGCAGTGACTCTTTCGAAAGAGGAAGAGTACATCTTATCTGCCCTCTTGTTTGTCCTGTATAACATCTCCTCAGCAGTTGGAATCCCAAATGCCTCTCCGATGGCATCCGGTGTGAAGTTGGCGAGCAGTTTACCATCCGGAGAGACAATCGTCCTACGTTCTGGCTTGTAGTGATTGGCGCACTCCATAATTAGCTCTGGACACTGAATTGCTGGCGGAAAACTAGCAGCTGCGTAGATTCCACTCTTCATTATATTATGTGCCGTGACTGATGGTTGATGGCCCCCTAGCCCGAACATCCTCGATTTGAGTGCATTTAGATTAAATGAACCAAGGTTGGTGTCATTTAATCCTGCCAACTTTGAAACTATTGCTGACTTTGGGAGAAATGGCTTAGCGAGCCTTTTAATCATTGTCTGCCGGGATGAGCTAGCCTTGCCTGCTTTAGTGTTTGCAGCTCTGCCTGCGGCTCTGCTTGTTCCTGCAACATCCTTTGCTCCGGCCATCTGCAAAATAAAATAGAATAGCGATAAGCAAGGCTGCAGATTTTTAAATAAGATGAAGTAACCTCCGAGACGGCTGCGAACGTGGAGTTAGCTTTTTGAAAATAAAAAAAAACTCTCAGCATAAATTACTAACTCCAAACCTCGTACTGTATAAAAAAACTTCAAGCTTATAAAGAAGCTTTCAACGACTGCACTTCCGACTGGCGAAGAAAATTGCAGCCAACTAACAACTTTCAGCAATGTGGCTATTTTCTCAGCACAGAATAAATTAAATCTTTCGCCCCAACTTCCGTCAACTTCAGCAACTTTCAACTTTCAGCAGTTCGAATAAATAAAATTTGCAGCAAGCTTCAATTTTCGTGCAACTTCAATATTCAGCAACTTTGAAATAAATCCCCAGCACAATATAAATTTCTGCAACTCAACACTCTACAGCAACTTCAACAAATAAATCTTCCAGCAACTCTGGAAAACAACTTCAACCCTCAACTTCGAAATTGCAGCAACACACTTTCAGCTTTTCGAAAGAAAGAGTCTCGGCAAATGAAAATTTCTCCAGCACTTCGTACTTTCAGCAACTCAACACTCCGAAATAAAATAAACTCTCAAAGAATTTCTCTCCTCAACCACTTCGAAAATATTTCAATCTCTCAAGAACTTCTTTAGCAACTTCAACTTCGAAACAATGTGAGGAGAAATGAGAGAAGAGATTGTTTAAATAACTCTTCTCGGAGAATCCTGCTAAGTAGTGCTGGGGCTATTTTTAGCACCTTCATCAATTTTCCACTCTCTTCGTTCGGAATCTTCTAATTCAAGCGCAGTAGTGGGCTAGTCGTCAGCCGGTCATTATGGCAGTTGCCATTAATAATGATTCCTTCCTCTTCAAATTTCGAATTTTCCTCTTAGTCTGCCAGTTAACTCTTGGCGATTTAAACAACTCGCGAGAAAAACAATCACTTGACTTGATTTAAAATTCCATTTTAAAATCTCGCAGTGTTTAAATAAATTCAACTCGAAAAATTTCGTGGGAGTTGTAAATTTATTTCCAACTTTTAAAATGTCTGTCATTTAAATCCTCGATTTCATAAAATTTGCCTTAGACATTTTAAATTCTCTCATTAAAATGTTCAACTCCGGGTGATTAAAAATTATTCGCCTGCTCGAAATAATTCATCCTCTGAGATTTAACTTCCGTCAGGAAAATAATCTAGGCAAAACGAATTTCCTCTGAAAATATTAAAATTTCCCTTAGGAAATTAATTTTCAAACTCTGTTAACTCATGGGTGCATTTTAAACGGGTTCATTTGATTTTCACTTGACCCATGGAAAATATTCATCGATATCAAATCTTCCCCTTGAAAAATATTCGTCAACCTTCAACTGCCTTTGGAAACTTTTAAAACTCATCAAATCATCCTTCCATGCCAAGGGCGTATTTTCCCCTAGTGAAATGTTATCTCACTTAGAAAAAATTTCGAACGTTTTCTAACTCTGGCGTACTTGACCTCTTGGTATTATTTTTTCTTGCACCCCTCGCCCACATACTTAGAAATAAATTTAAATCCTCACTCCTTGGGTGTATTTCTTTCAAATTTAAATTTTAATTCCCACGCCTTAGGAATTCTTCACTTGTTTTCTTCTTGGGCGCACTTTACCTAGTGAAATTTTATTTCACTGAGGAAAATTTCTTTATTTTACACCTCAGGCGCATTTGAGGGGGGGAAGCTTTCTATTTCATTGCCTTAGAAGAATTTTCCATCACCACTTACCTTGAGGGCGCATTTCCACTAGGCACTTTTATTTTCGTGTCTTAGAATATTTCATCAAGCTCACTTTACACCTTGGGCGCATATGGGGTCTTGAGCTTTCACTTTCTTGACTTAGAAATTTCTCCAAGTCTTAGCCACTTTATCTTGCCTTGGGCGCATATGGGGTCTTGAGCTTTCAACTTAACACTTAGAAATTTTTCAAACACTTAGAATATCCTTTCAAGGTGAGGGCGCATTTCATAGGTTCCACTTTCATTTCGTTGCCTTAGGAAATTTTCTCCAGCAACATCTTCCTTGGGCGCATTTACTAGGCCAAGCTTTCACTTGAACACTTAGGCGTTTTTCATAGGGTGAACTTCTATCTTCAATGCCTTAGCCGCTTTTCTCCAGCAACATCTTCCTTGGGCACATTTTGATGGGGTAGCTTCAAGATGAGGGCGCATTTCATGAGGTGAGCTTTCACTTTCTCTGGAGGGCGCATTTCACCCTTGAAACTTTCATTTGTGTGCCTTAGGCGTTTTTACCAAGCATCATTTTCTCCAAGGTGAGGGCGCATTTTCATGGGTGTGCTTTCGTTTTGCCTTAGAAAATTTTGATGCTCCCCCTATTCCTCTTTGGGCGCATTTTGAGGTATGAGCTTTTGTTTTATGCCTTAGAAACTTTCAAGGCTTCCATCAAGGTGGGCGCATTTGCTATGCTCAACTTTGAATTCTGCCTTAGACAATTTTCAAGCTATCAATCTGTGAGGTGGGCGCATTTTGAAGGGGATACTTTCATTTTCCCACACTTAGAATATTTTCCATGCCTCTGCCTGCCTTTGTTTACGCATTCTATTTTTAGCAAGTTGTGCTATTTTTAGCAAGTCCCTTGATTTTCAACCTCTAAGGCTCCGTTTTGCCTGAAAATTTCATCATATGATCTTCTTCACCTTGTGAACCTGTTTTGCCAGTCCTCTGCCCTGACCTGCTATTTATAGCCACCTGCTATTTATAGTAAGTTTTGACTTTCTGACTTCAGTAGCTCCGTTTTGCCTGAAAGTTGCAACGCTTGATCTTGATAGCTTGAGTGTCACTCTGATGCCAACCTCGGGTGCAGACCTGCTATTTATAGCCGTGCCCTGACTTACTAAAAATAGTAAGTTCTCCGATTTCGCTCAAATTTTGCCAGCAGGTACCTTGAAGTGTGCTGACATTGGTGGGGTGCTTCGTTTCGGCTATTTTTGGATTTTACCCCCTATAAAAGTGGAAACCCTAATTTGACTTGTATGTATCACGAACGGTCTCCGTTTGTCCTCGTTCCTTCTGCATGTTGTTCTGCTTGCTGAACTGGAGTGTTGGGCGGCTGCCAGAGTGTACCTGCTAAAAATAGAAACTGCCTGAAAAGTGACTCATCCACTACCGGATGGTTTCGCATGTCATATTGCCCGTGGGATCTCAAAAAACCCAGAAAAACCCAGAAAACTGGTCTGCATGCATGCACTGGCTAAAAATAGTAAGTCCTCAAAACTTGATCCTCTCCGCTTGCAAGTCACATCGTTGCGAAGCTCTCAAAAAACCCATAAAGAAAAACCTGACATGCATTGAAAAACACTGCATGCGAACCCTAAAAATAGCCTCCGAAGGCTGAACTCTGAAAGTGGTTGTCTCGGTTTGCATGTTACATCACTGCGAAGGTTTTGGAAAACCTAGAAGGATTCTCCAGACATGCATCTGAAAAGCTCATGTGGAAACCCTGAAAATGGCTCTCGAAGCCTTGAACTGCCAAAAATAGCAAGTCGTCTGATTGGCTCAAAATTTACGTGTAGGCAGCTTGATGTTACCCGGATGCAGTGGAACTGACAGAATTCCAAAATCTCAATAAAATAGTCCCAAATTGAATACTTACTAAAAATAGTAAGTTGCCGGAATACAGTGAAAATTTAGGGGACTCTGCTGGAAGTCTTCTGACTGCTGCACTAAGCTTAGATTTCAATTTTATAACTCAATTTGACCTTTAATAAGCCTGAAGGATGAAAACCCTAATTACACAGACTTAACCAATACTTTAACCCGGGTCAAACGACGGGACATCCCCGGAAGGACCAGAGACCAGAGAGAGAGCGAACCAAAGCCAAAAGACCAGAATGGAGCAAAATTTAGGGGGTCCCCATCTTGATGGGGTGATGTGTGAAAAAGGTCACAACACACTTAACCAATTCTACTGTGGTGATCACGTAATTTTCAGGGCCTCTCTTCGATCACAATCTTCCCTCGGAATAGCCACCTGAAGCGTGCGAGAGCCTGACTCGTCAGTCGAGATCTTTGAAAACTTTCGGGCCCTTTTCTTCTCTGGTGGCGCACTGATCCTCCTGAGGAACTCCTCCATCTCAATGGCTGGATCCGTATCATCCTCGGGTTCTCTCCTCATTCTGTCGGAAAGCCAATCAGGCACTGTCTGCTGTGGATTACAAATGACAAGGGGCTGTTCTTCTGTTGCCTCCATCTCGTGCACTTCCTCCCTTCTTGCACTGGTTTGCTCAGGCTCATCCTCCTCTATAAGCTGGTATCTCCCGACCCTTGGGTCCCCTGTTCTGTGTTTTCTTCTTCTTCCAAAGCCGTGTCCAACATCTGCTGAAAATGGGTGTCGGCCATTGTTTCCTCTTCCTCCTCCTGTTGGCCGCCCCTGGATAGACTGACACTAGCTGATTCCCGGGCGTTGGGCTGATCTACCTCCTCAAGTCCCCGCTCTTCCTCCAATCCTGCCCTCTGATCGGCAAATAATGAAACCACTCTCAAACTCGAAGACTGAGTTTGTGAGTGCACGGGTGATGCTTGTTCTATCCTCAACGGTATCGGTTGGGTTGGCACTTCTACTTGTGCCCTCGATGTCTGAGCAATTTGTTTCCCCCTTTTTACCGATAACGGCCTTGGGTCACCCATCAAGCTATAAGTAAGGGCGATCGACTTGCTCTTGAGTCTGCATACATGTCTATCGACCCAAGTCCTGGTAAAAGTCATCACCGGGATAGAAAGCGTGTCCAAGTCCATGATCTCTAGCTCGGACCAATCAGGTGGTGGGACAGGAGTATCCCTAACTGAACCATAGTCGGGTTGCATAACGTTGACATCCTCCTCCACCTGGTCGGGAATTGGAATAATCTCACATTCTCTAATCAACTTGAGAGGAAGTCTGGAAAACATCCTTCTTATCTCAGCCTCATCCACTGCATTTGCCCAAAAGTCCTCCAGATGAGCTCTGTGCCGGTATTCAACGTTCTGTATCATCCGGATGTTCCTGTAAGGATCGAAATCCTGCCTGCCTGTGTGATATGACAAATGATAAGATTGCAGCTCGTCCTCTGCCTCTCGGGCTGCCTGCAAAGAGGGACACACCTCAATGGAATTTCCCATGGTGATAGGGAAATCAAGTCCACCCTTCTTTTTCCTTTTCTGAATCTTATCGTAGGCAATCAATTGCCTAGATACCTCAAGCATTACTATGTGATCAGTGGGGTATCGTGGTAACCGATACGGATACGAAGTGAACCCCTGCAGCCTAATATATGTGAATTTCGGGAATTGGATGAGCCAATACCCATATTCCTCAATCAATGTCTGTGCTTCTTTAGATATTCTCTGCTGCGTCCTCTGCTGAAGTGTCCTCGCAATGTGCATTGTGAATGCATCATTTGCCCGTTTATAGTTGGCAATGTTAGCTAAATGTAGCTGTGTGCAGGCTTCATGGATTTTGAATTGACCAGGGGCACAGCCGATTGGCTCCTTGTACGAAATCCCTCTGTACTTAGTCATTCTGGCTAACATGTAAATTACATATGAGCTCATGTAGAAAGTCTTCGTCACCTTCAGGCTCCTGAATTGTTCATCGATGTGGTTGCTAATCATCCTAGCCCTATCGACACACTCCTTTCCCTCCAAGATGATCTCGATGAAGTAGAACATCCAAGGCTCGAAAATGTAAGCCTGTGCACTCCCATTCACCCGGCTCAGCATCATTATCAAATCACAGTATTCTTGTTTCACGTCCTTGGCAATTATCTGCTTTGGGAGCTTAGTGCGGGGTGGCCTCGGCTTCTGCATCCAAACTCTGTTGATGACTGCAGTGACTCTTTCAAAAGAGGAAGAGTACATCTTATCTGCCCTCTTATTTGTCCTGTATAACATCTCCTCAGCAGTCGGAATCCCAAATGCCTCTCCGATGGCATCCGGTGTGAAGTTGGCGAGCAGTTTACCATCCGGAGAGACAATCGTCCTACGTTCTGGCTTGTAGTGATTGGCGCACTCCATAATTAGCTCCGGACACTGAATTGCTGGCGGAAAACTAGCAGCTGCGTAGATTCCACTCTTCATTATATTATGTGCCGTGACTGATGGTTGATGGCCCCCTAGCCCGAACATCCTCGATTTGAGTGCATTTAGATTAAATGAACCAAGGTTGGTGTCATTTAATCCCGCCAACTTTGAAACTATTGCTGACTTTGGGAGAAATGGCTTAGCGAGCCTTTTAATCATTGCCTGCCGGGATGAGCTAGCCTTGCCTGCTTCAGTGTTTGCAGCTCTGCCTGCGGCTCTGCTTGTTCCTGCAACATCCTTTGCTCCGGCCATCTGCAAAATAAAATAGAATAGCAATAAGCTAGGCTGCAGATTTTTAAATAAAATGAAGTAACCTCCGAGACGGCTGCGAACGTGGAGTTAGCTTTTTGAAAATAAAAACTCTCAGCATAAATTACTAACTCCAAACTTCGTACTGTATAAAAAACTTCAAGCTTATAAAGAAGCTTTCAACGACTGCACTTCCGACTGGCGAAGAAAATTGCAGCCAACTACCAACTTTCAGCAATGTGGATACTTTCTCAGCACAAAATGAATTAAATCCTTTGTCTCGACTTCATCAACCTCAGCAACTTTCAACTTCTAGTAGCTCGAATAAGTAAAATCTGCAGCAAGCACTTTGCAGTACTTTCGAAAATAAACCTCCAGCAGCTCCGGAAAACAACTTCAATCTTCAAAATTGCAGCAACAAGCTCTCTACTCTTCGGCAAATAGAAATTTCTTCAGCAACTTCGCACTTTCAGCAACTCAACATTCCGAAATAAAATAAACTTTCAAAGAAATTCTCTCCTCAACAACTTTGAAAATACTCCAAGAACTTCTTCAACAACTTCAACTTCAAAAAAAAAGTGAGGAGAAATGAGAGAAGAGATTGTTTAAATAACTTTTCTCGGAGAATCCTGCTAAGTAGTGCTGGGGCTATTTTTAGCGCCTTCATCAATTTTCCACTCTCTTCGTTCGGAATCTTCTAATTCAAGCGCAGTAGTGGGCTAGTCGTCAGCCGGTCATTATGGCAGTTGCCATTAATAATGATTCCTTCCTTGTAAAAATTTGAATCCTTCCTCTTAGTCAGCCAGTTAACTCTTGGCGATTTAAACAACTCGCGAGAAAAAGAAAATCACCTGACTTGATTTAAAATTCCATTTAAGAATTTTCGCAATGTTTAATTGAATTCAACTCGAAAAATCCGTGGGAGTTGTAAATTTATTTCCAACTTTTAAAATGCCTGTCATTTAAATCCTCGATTTCATAAAATTTGCCTTAGACATTTTAAATTTTCTCTTTAAGATATTCAACTCCGGGTGATTTAAAATCACTTGCATGCTCGAAATAATTCATCCTCTGAGATTTAACTTCCGTTAGGAAAATAATCTAGGCAAAACGAATTTCCTCTGAAAATATTAAAATTTCCCTTAGGAAATTAATTTTCAAACTCTGTTAACTCATGGGTGCATTTTAAACGGGTTCATTTGATTTTCACTTGACCCATGGAAAATATTCATCAATATCAAATCTTCCCCTTGAAAAAAATATTCGTCATCCTTCAACTGCCTTTGGAAAATTTTAAAACTCATCAAATCATCCTTCCATGCCAAGGGCGTAATTTTCCCTAGTGAAATGTTATCTCACTTAGAAAAATTTTCTAACATTTTCTCTGTTGGCGTACTTGACCCTTGGTATATTTTAAAAAAAAAATCTCCATGCCTTGTGAAAATTAAAAAAAATCTCATCCTCCCTTAGGTGTATTTTTTTGTGTGGAGTCCACATTTAAATTATTTTAAATTCCCACGCCTTAGTTTATTTTCGAACCTCTCAACACTTCCAATTACCTTGGGCGCATTCACCACTTCCAGCTTTCATTTTCCATACATAGGCGTTTTTACCTAACCTCTTGTTTCATGCCTTGGAAGAATTTCACTTAACAACACTTGCAAGGTGGGCGCATTTACTAGGCCAAGCTTTCACTTGAGGGCGCATTTCATAGGGTGAACTTTCAACTTTGCCTTAGAACTTTTTTTTAACATTTTCAATGTCTTGAAGGTGGGCGCATTTTGACCCATGAGCTTTTGCTTGTGCCTTAGACGTTTTCCCTTTTACTTAACCCCTTGGGCGCATTTTGAGGTATGAGCTTTTGTTTTCAAAGACTTAGAAACTTTTGAACTCTCCCAACATGACTTGGGCGCATTTTGAAGGGGATACTTTTATTCTCATCATGGGCGCATTTAGCATGTTATGCTTTTATTTCATGCCTTAGAAATTTTCAAGGTTCCATCAAGGTGGGTGCATTTGCTATGCTCAACTTTGAATTTTGCCTTAGACAATTTTCAAGGCTTCCATCAAGGTGGGCGCATTTGCTATGCTCAACTTTGAATTTTGCCTTAGACAATTTTCAAGCTATCAATCTGTGAGGTGGGTGCATTTTGAAGGGGATACTTTCATTTTCCCACACTTAGAATATTTTCCATGCATCTGCCTGCCTTTGTTTATGCATTCTATTTTTAGCAAGTTGTGCTATTTTTAGCAAGTCCCTTGATTTTCAACCTCTAAGGCTCCGTTTTGCCTGAAAATTTCATCATATGATCTTCTTCACCTTGTGAACCTGTTTTGCCAGTCCTCTGCCCTGACCTGCTATTTATAGCCACCTGCTATTTATAGTAAGTTTTGACTTTCTGACTTCAGTAGCTCCGTTTTGCCTGAAAGTTGCAACGCTTGATCTTGATAGCTTGAGGGTCACTCTGATGCCAACCTCGGGTGCAGACCTGCTATTTATAGCCGTGCCCTGACTTACTAAAAATAGTAAGTTCTCCGATTTCGCTCAAATTTTGCCAGCAGGTACCTTGAAGTGTGCTGACATTGGTGGGGTGCTTCGTTTCGGCTATTTTTGGATTTTACCCCCTATAAAAGTGGAAACCCTAATTTGACTTGTATGTATCCCGAACGGTCTCCGTTTGTCCTCGTTCCTTCTGCATGTCGTTCTGCTTGCTGAACTGGAGTGTTGGGGGCGGCTGCCAGAGTGTACCTGCTAAAAATAGAAACTGCCTGAAAAGTGACTCATCCACTGCCGGATGGTTTTGCATGTCATATTGCTCGCGGGATCTCAAAAAACCCAGAAAAACCCAGAAAACTGGTCTGCATGCATGCACTGGCTAAAAATAGTAAGTCCTTAAACTTTGATCTTCTCCGCTTGCATGTCACACCGTTGCGAAGCTCTCGAAAAACCCATAAAGAAAAACCCGACATGCGTTGAAAAACACTGCATGCGAACCTAAAAATAGCCTCCGAAGGCTGAACTTTGAAAGTGATCGTCTCGGTTTGCATGTTACATCACTGCGAAGGTTTTGGAAAACCCAGAAGGATTCTCCAGACATGCATCGGAAAAGCTCATGTGGAAACCCTGAAAATGGCTCTTGGAGCCTGAACTGCCAAAAATAGCAAGTCGTCTGATCTGGCTCAAAATTTACGTGTAGGCAGCTTGATGTTACCCGGATGCAGTGGAACTGACAGAATTCCAAAATCTCAATAAAATAGTCCCAAATTGAATACTTACTAAAAATAGTAAGTTGCCGGAATACAGTGAAAATTTAGGGGGACTCTGCTGGAAGCCTTCTGACTGCTGTACTGAGCTTGGATTTCAATTTTATAACTCAGTTTGACCTTTAATAAGCCTGAAGGATGAAAACCCTAATTACACAGACTTAACCAATACTTTAACCTGGGTCAAACGACAGGACATCCCCGGAAGGACCAGAGACCAGAGAGAGAGCGAACCAAAGCCAAAAGACCAGAATGGAGCAAAATTTAGGGGGTCCCCATCTTGATGGGGTGATGTGTGAAAAAGGTCACAACAGGACTCCCATTTTACTTTTGCAATAATTTAATTTTTAAAACATTTGATTCGCCTTTTTTCTCTTCATTTTGGTGTCCAAGTTACCTTAGGGAAATATTAAACATTTAAATGTTTAATTTGTTTAATTCCTTCATGAGTTGTCCTCCCTTAATGGCCCCCTTTTAAAACAACATTAAGTCATTAATCTAAGCCATGGGACCTAAAATGAATTTTAAAACATTAATGACTTAAAATAAATCATTTCACCGAAATGAGCCTCAAAATGTTGAAAGCCAATTATGCTCCAAATTGCATTGCCCGAAATGGAAACTGAGCTGACTGTTGATGCTACTGCCCAAGATGGCACTGCCAGAAATAGAACTTATTAAAAATAGTAAATTCTGAAAAATTGCCCAATGCCTTTGCATGTCATACCACTGCGAAGCTCTCTGAAAACCCAAAAAGAATCCGCAATCCAAATCTCGAAACTCCAATGTGTTGGCTAAAAATAGCAAGTTCCAAAAAAGGTTGTTAGATGGAGATGCATGTCACACCATTCTGAAGCTCTCCAAAAACCCAGAAAACTCCGCCAGACATGCATCAAAAACTCATACATGCAAACCTTCAAAGATGCTTCAGAACCCCTATAAAATAGGAAACCCTAATTTTACCTCTGACAAGCCTACGGGCTTCTGGAAAAAGGCTATCAGTCATCGAAGGGTGTATAGCTAAAATGGGGACATTACAGATTATGCCAACAAGCTTCCTCTTAACTTTGTCAAATTGCTATATTGACAAGAAATGGTGATGGAAATTAGTTAGACACCCAAACATTATACAGTTCCTAGCTATAAAAGAGTGAGCACCACCTTATTGGCCAAGAATTGTTTTGTAGGCATATTATTGTAGCCAATTAAAGATTCATGGGTTGGAATAGAAGTGTCCATTTCCAATGGATGGAAAGATTGCTAAAACAAACCCCTAATTAATGTCATTGTAGTTTTCCCTAAAGGGGGAACGTTTTTGAAGGTAGATGATTGTGAGGGGGAAGTGAATGATGCAAACTTTATTGCCAAAATCCTTAGAGTCAATTGAGACGGTGGGTTCTTAAAACATTGTCGAAGTC
Organism: Sequoiadendron giganteum; assembly: GCA_007115665.2. NCBI lineage: Eukaryota > Viridiplantae > Streptophyta > Pinopsida > Cupressales > Cupressaceae > Sequoiadendron > Sequoiadendron giganteum. The sequence goes on from CM021104.1 coordinate 488,693,808, forward strand.
ATAATCAACAACCCTAAAATTGTAAGGCGATGGGTTTATTGGTGGAAGCAAGATATGTGCACATATTTTGGACACCGTGTGTTGCCCACTCACTCAACTTGATGATGTAGATTGTTAGCACACAAATCTTGTGGGACGAAAAATCTACACTAAGGCTAAGGAGATTCAAATGTTTGTGACTAATCATCACATGTCACAATTTATCTATAGGGCCTCCAAGTTGGAGTTGTTGAAGGTAAGTTTATTTCCATAATTTATTTTTTGTTTACTTTAAGTTTTCTATTAAAATTTTAATGTACATTTGTCATTTTTTAATATTTTTTAGTTTTTCTTAGTACTTATAGTATCCATTTTTTTAATTTGTTCTAGTTTTTTAGACCATATTAGTTTGTTGAGACTCAACTTAGATCACACAATCATCTTACTTGTGAAAAGGTGCGAGAGGCATTAGCACCATGGTAATTGACAACCTTTGGATTGTATGGAGGTAGTCTAATTTAGAGAGGGGCCAAAAAGTATAAGCATTGGTATTGGATGATGATTAAAGGGCCTACATGGATTATTTGTTGAGTTTCATCAAGCTCATCATGAGTATGATTAGGTTTTCTGATGTTGATCAACTATGTTTGGGTGAGACAAATGATGACACCGATTCCATAATAGAAGAAATAAAGGGCATACTAGCATCTAAGGAGAAAGACACCTCAAAAACATTTTTCAAATGGATGCAAACAATCATAGTTAAATAATGGAACAAGATGACCAAACCCTTGCATCTCCTAGCATTTGCATTGACCTCCAAAAATTATAGCACAAAGGTAATTGAATTTTCTTAGGAGGGTGGTACCATATAGAGACATAGAAATTAGTGATATGTGGTGTGCCCATACAATCTTTTTTGTATTGTCATGTCCTAAGCCAAAATCTTCCCTTTTCTCATAAATAAGTGTTACTTGAATCCTTGTTCCTAGTGGTTATGAATGTTCTCATCATCTTTTTTAGCTAACATTTTGGTAGGGTCAATGAAAGGAGTATTCTAGTGCATTAGGCAAGGTGAAAATAAAAATTTGGACAATGACGAGAAGGCAAAGATGTTTTAAGGTAGGGATATGGTAATCTGATATTTGGGAGTGCTAGACAAAGGGGCACTTTTTTATGATTTCAAGTTGGAAAAGCAGCATAAATGATGAGCGTACCAGGGAGAGAGAATCTTATGTGTGAGGTCACTTAAAAGGGTGCATAAGTGTCTAGGTGTGTGCTTTTGCATGAGGTTGTTTTGGTGGACGTTATGTCAAAAAGTCACTTAATTGGAAAAGGTGCATGGAGTTTTTGATGTCAATGACAAATTAGGACAAATATCACTCTAAGTGTTCAAAAAGTGTTTTTTCATTTAAATGTCAAAACTGAATATCAAAACATAATAGATGGTGCATCAATGCCTCTAGGGGCATGCTAGGAGAGAAAATCATTTGAGTGATGAACTAGACAAAAAATGCAATGACACCCCTAGGAGTGCACCCAAGCCACTAGAGTTTGAAACATGAAAAAGTCAATTGGAGGCCTTAGGTGCACACCTCATGACTCAAATGTGAAAATTCAAGTTCAAAACATAAGGAAAAGTTGCTCATTAGTGTCTAAGCACATGCCTAGATGGTTGGATGGCAAAAACTTAACATCAAAACATGAAAATTTGTCTTTTAAGTGATAAACTGTGCCCTAGAGGTGTTGAGAGCGAATTTCTAAGTGAAAACATTAGGGAAAAGTGTTGTGGATATCTAAAAGTGTGCTCAAATGGAATAAGTCACTTAAAAACATGAAAGTTGTCCATTGGGGCTTAAAAGTTAAAATACACAGCTAGAGGGGAATGGAGAGGAAGAAACAGGTACAAAATAATAAAAGTACTCTCCTATCTTTATAAAATTGTTTGCCCTGTCCTATTTTGTCGTTATTGAAGCAATGGTTTGAAGGAGAACATCATTGGAGAAGTTTATGCAGCATTCAAGTGAGTGTTGAGCAGCAGATTCCTTGAGATTTCTTCACAAACATCAAAGGGCAATACCCCATTTCCATTTCTCAAGCTCCATGGCAGGAATTTTTCTGATCTTTGGCGATTATGCAAAGGTTCCTATGGCAGATTTGTTGCATTTTACAGCAGTCCTTTATCATTTTGTAAGAACAACACAACAACCTTAGCATATGCTATAGGGTGCCAAAATATATAATAGTCACAAAACTCCTAGTGTTTCAAGGGGATCAAGGCAGAGTTTCTAACTAAACAATAGTTGCAGTGGATTGATACAAAAAATTTAGGGTGCTAGTGGTAGGTTGCTTATAGTTTGTAATGTACCCATTTTAGCTATACACCCTTCAGTGACTGATAGCCCATTTTCGGAAGTCGTAGGCTTGCCAGAGGTAAAAATAGGTTTTCCTATTTTATAGGGGTTTTGAAGCATTTTTGAAGATTTGCATGTATGAGTTTTCGATGCATGTCTAGTGGAGTTTTCTGGGTTTTTGGAGAGCTTCAAAATGGTGTGACATGCATCTTCATTTGACAACCTTTTCCGGAACTTGTTATTTTTAGTCGGCACATTGGAGTTTTGAGATTTGGATTGCGGATTCTTTCTAGGTTTTAAGAGAGCTTCCCAGTGGTATGACATGCAAAAACATTGGGAAACTTTTCAGAATTTACTATTTTTAGTAAGTTCTATTTCTGGCAGTAGCATCAATAGTCAATCTAGTTTCTATTTTGGGTAGTGCAATTTAGAGCATAATTGGCTTTTAGCATTTTGAGGCTCATTTTGGTGAAATCATTTATTTTAAGTCATTAATGTTTTAAAATTCATTTTAAGCCCCTTGGCCTAGATTAATGACATAATGTTGTTTTAAAAGGGGGCCATTAAGGGAGGACGCCTCATGAAGGAATTAAACAAATTAAACATTTAAATGTTTAATATTTCCCTAAGGAAACTTGGATGCCAAAATGAAGAGGAGAAAAAATGTGAATTAAATGTTTTAAAAATTAAATTATTGCAAAAGTAAAATGGGCGTCCCTTTTGTAGGAAGATGGAAAGCCAACAGTCATCTTCAATTCTATAAAAGGTGGTCTTTGCTCTTTCATTTATCATCTTTGGTTTATCATATTGAAATGCTGTTGGATTGAATTCAAAACCTGGCTAAGCGGGAGCTTAGCTTTTCTACACCATTCTTCGGGCCTGAAACTATGGTTCCCTAGATGGTCAATTGGGAGTATGCTTCATTCAAAAGTGCATATTGAGCTTCATTGGTGAAGGTTTTAATGTTATTTTCAGGCTTTCATGTTGCTAGTTTGTGCATTGTTGAATCATATTTTAATTCATGACTCCTTGGTGGAATTTAATTTAGTTTTGGGTATTGCTTATATCTTCTTTCCTACCTTGAGCGCCCCTTGCAGCAAGTTTCAGATTTTATTTTGAAGTATCTAATTTTTTAGAGCTAGTCCCCCATGTCAAGGAGGTTTTGTATTTGCCAGATTTCACTTTGGGATGCGTGCATAATAAATAGAGGGGTATTGATGTCGTTTGTTGTCTTTCTCTTGGTCACCCTTCTCCTAGCTTGCATTTGCATTTGATTTGGTGTTATTTGGACAAGAATTGGAGGAGATATGAACATTTTGGTGATCTCCTAGCTTGTTGGTCTGTATATCAGACCTGGTTATTTCCATTTCATGTTATATTTCTTGGATGTGTTCATTCTTATTTGTAATAAAAAATATAGTGTCATCATTGTAGCTGTTTTGGAGTAGATTTCTATTGAAAATCTTTGTAATTTGCAGATAATTTACATTGTAAGGCTGAAAATTAGTAGTACTAATCCAGTCATTTATATTTTTGCATTTACTTGTGTTTTAATCACACATTGTAACCCCTGGATGGTTTACCACCAGTGTGGAAGAATAAACATTTGTATCTCTCTATCGCACCCACTGTTTAAGTGGTGAATCCCCACTATTGAGTGGATGCCTGCTAAGCGGATGAATTGTTTGAAATTGTAACGTTTTTCCCCGCACTGAATAAGTGGTAGTGTGGAAACTCTTATGGCTGGATCACCGCCTACTTGCATTCAGTTGTAATTCAATTTTTCAGTTGTAGCTTAGTTTTCTCCGCCATATGCTATCACCTCGCCTTCTAAAGGATCTTGGTGAACATTCTTGGCATAGAGTACATTTAGTGTGGTTATCTTTTGGAAGCTAACGCTAATCAATTGGCGTAGTGCTGGTTTGTGTTGTGAAAATCTTGGAAAAAAATTTAAGGGGCACATTTCATAGTTATTAGTAGCTAAAGTTGTAAAACAACAAGCTCCAAGCTCATAGTGCATGCTTTTATTTTGGATTTTCATCCTCTAAGGTGTGTAACAGTCAGATTATTCTTTTGCTTGAGGGAGGACTGTTAGGGTTTGTGACATTTGGTTTGTAGATGTTTTTCCACCACTTAACTAATAGTCCATTCAAATGCCCTAGTGTTTCAAAGACATTAAAGTTATAGTTGTGGTTAAGGGAAGCTAGGGTTAAAGTTGGAAAGTTAAAAATGGGAACAGCTTCCTTGCAGATTTAAATCAGGAAAATGCAATATCGTTTTCAAATGGTGGATTCTTCTTCAAAGTTATGTCTGGATGTTCTAAGGTTAAGAGATAGGACATGTCAATTGGCAAGACTTGGGGTTGGGTGAAGTATGAACACATCAGGAAAGGGAAAAAAATGACAAGAGGACTTCAGGGCAGCAATCTCATTGAGACAGCTTCCTTCTCTAATTCTGTAAAAAGTCAAGGATTCATCATTGCTTGTGCCAAACACTAAAACCTTGAGAAGAGGGAGATATGCTTGGTAATTGGTCAATTTCTATGCAAACTTGATGCAGATTCTATTGAAAACATTTTCAGTTTGCCATTCTATGAAGAAACACAAGAAATTAACTTGGAGAAATGTAAAAAAGTATGGAATACAAAAACCTTTGAATGTCAAAAACATGTCAATAAACGTTGTTTGAATGAAAGAAATAACTACCTCCTAATGTTGTTTAGAAGAAATGAGTTCAAGGAGGAGCTTGCAATCATGATCACTCTACTCAATTGAGTGATGAGGCAAAATGAAGCAAGAATGTTTAAGCCATGGATGTTCTATATCATACACAATATGTAAAGAAGAAATCTATTTGGATTGGGCCATTTTGATCAGTGAATGCATTTATAGGCAGCTGATATGGTTTGAGCAAACTTGAGAATTTCATATGTCATCCTATTTGATCTATGAATTTGCAAAGATTGGTTATTTCTTTGGATTGTCAAGAGAAGGGTCATTCAAAACATCTAGAATTTACAAGCATTTCCCATAGTAGGAGCATAGTGAATCCTTGAAACACTATTGTAAGATAATGACTCTTTCTTGATGCGTTCTGTCAGAAAGATTCATAAGTAACTTCGTTTATTAATTAGAGAGCAAGCCAAAAAATAATTTCAGAGTGAGTGGATTGGTTCATTCAGTTCCCCACTTTCAGCTATATTTGGGTTTTCAGCTTCACTTCTTTATCCTACATGCTTCCTAGGTATTCCTACAATCAGATTGTTCTTTTGGGGTACTATAGGTAGGTTTTTGAGATTCACTTCTTGTAGAGGGATCAATATAAGCAAGTAGTCGGTTTCCTCATTTAATTGGGCATTTACAAATGTAGAAATTCCATTGATTCTAAGGAAATAGGTGGTGAATGGATAAATTTAATAGTAATCTTTTCTATGAAAAACACGTGTCTGATCCTAGGGGCCTGTTGCTTGAAAGATTGGGAAGCAATTCCTGTTAATGTTGCAGCCTCGGGCATCACTTCCAGCCACGACTTGAAATAATAAATCTCATATAGCCTTTCGGCTATTCAATTTATTGAGACCAATTTGAATGTGAAGGGGTGCTTCACTTGCAAACAAAATATATAATATTTAATTATTGTTAATAATTAAATGTGGTCGACTTGTTCTTATCCGCCACCCTTGAAGAGACACGATTTTATTGGAGGCCGACATGATGGTATTGAAGGGACGCGATCTTTCTCCCTTGTATATATGCGTGATGCTCACTCCTTGGAGATCATTCATTCTATTCATAAGTTCGAGTTGATACAACTGTGAATTCATCAAGTGCAGATCGAAGTCTTGAAGGAGGCTGATTTTATTATCAACAAGGAGTTATATATTATTCTGTGTTGGCATCAAGTTGTGGTGCTGTTGCTTGGCCTCATAATCAGCCTCATTGTAAAAGAGATTATTGTTTCACATTCAATATATAAGTGATATATTGTTGCTGGGTTTTTCTCCCTCAAGTTGGAGGGTTTTCCCAATGTATATTCTGTGTCTACTTGTCTGAATTTGAATTAAAATCTGTTTATTCACATCTGATCATAAAACTAACAATTCCAACACTTGCAAATATAGAATATTTTTGGGCAGATTGTAATGATGAGTATGAGGTGAGAAGGGATTATATTTGTATGACTAAAAAATATATGGTTAGCTTGATTCTTGGGGAATTGCCTTAAGATATTTTCAGATTCAAATCTGAGGTTTTATATCCATGATTTGTAGCAGAAGATATTCATCATCAGATTTTACCTACAATGAACTGGTTCATCAAGAAGAGTATTTTTATCCCCAAAATAACTAATTCAATGATAGATAGAAGTAGAATGTTTCTATCGGCAAAGAAGTTGCAAAAAAGTACAGAAAATTACAAAATTCAGCTAACTCCTAGTGGCCTCTATAACTGAATATAAGGCTGTCTTCATCTTCCTCACATAGTGCCAAATTCAAAAGTTGTTGGCTGCACCAAGGGTAAAGAAGAAGAAAGCGAAGCTGTCTGAGCCATTTGTTATAAATGAAGTTAAGGAAATTCTTAAGTTGAAGTTGGCTGCTAGGAAAAGTAAAAATCTCTTCCTTGCCTTATGCTGAATCTACAGCCTCAGAGCATGTCCTCTATTTTGGTTTCTTCTTATACTTATTCTCATACCTCTCCCCCTTCTAGGATTTGTTTTTGGTTCCCTTAACCCATACATTTGGATGTTGCCTTGACATCCAAACTTGAGAAATCTTATGTTCCACCTTCCATTCCTTCTTTGCCCCATTTGCAATATTTTTCACCTCCAATTGTTCTCATTTTCTTGAATCATCCCTTATCATGACTAGTACTTCTTCAAGTCCTCCTAGAAGAAAAGAGCAGGAAAGAGATGCATTGGAAGAGGTAAGGTCTAAAGTAACTAGAAAGAGGAAGCTTGTTCCTGTTGTGACCTTTTCACACATCGCCCCATCCAGATGGGGACCCCCATTTTTCGCTCCATTCTGGTCTTTTGGCTTTTGTTTTGTCTCTCTCTCTCTCTCTCTCTGATCTTTTTGTCCTTTCGGGGATGTCTTTGTATTTGACCTAATTTGAAATTTTGGCTAAGTCTGAAGTGAATCTGTGAAGTTAGGGTTTTGTTCTTCAGGTTGGATTGAAGTTAAATTGAGTTGACTAATCGACGGCTAAGCTTGGCATTGCAATCAGAGAGTTCGTGGCAGGATCCCACTGAAATCTTACTGAAATCTGACAACTTACTATTTTTAGTAAGTGCTCAACACGAGGTCTTTTCCTCAGGATTTCGGGATTCTGGCTACTTCAGCACATCTGGGCAACTTCAGGGTGCCTACACATGAAATTTGAACAGATTCAGACAACTGGCCATTTTTAGCAGTTCAGCCTTCAGAAGCTATTTTTAGGGTTTGCATGCAGAGTTTTTCAATGCATGTCCGGATATTCCATATGGGTTTTGCAAGAGCTTCGTAGTGATATGACATGCAAATGGAATGAGTCAGTTTTAAGGGACTTACTATTTTTAGCCAGTGCCGGAAAGTTGACCAGTTTTCTGGGTTTTTGAGATCCCACGGGCACTGTGACATACAAACTCATTCGACATCAGATTGGTCACCTTTCAGGCATTTACTATTTTTAGCAGGTTCGCTCCGGCAGCAACCCGACACTTCAGTTCAACAAGTAGAGCAGTATGCAGTAGAAATCAAGTCAAACAGAGACCATTTGAGGCACATGCAAGTCAGATTAGGGTTTCTAGCTTCGACACCTAAAAAGAGGGGTAAAAAGCCAGAATTTTGAAAAATGAAGATATCCCACTGCGATCAGCATCCTTCAGGCAATCTACTGGTGAAATTTGGGCATAATCCGGACACTTACTATTTATAGTAAGTCGCCTCCAGAACACGGCTATAAATAGCAGGTCAGAGCAAGGGATAGGTGAAAACAGGTTCATCAAACTACAAGGCACATGTGGTGAAAATTTCAAGTCAAACAGAGTTGTGGAAGTTGGAAAATCAAGGGGTTTACTAAAAATAGCAGGCAGGCTAAAGATAGCAGGTAAGTGTGGGCGACAAGTATGAGAAGGCCAATCAGGCCACGGAGATCACATCCACTAGCTTCCAGTTCAAAATAGCTAAAATTCCACGAAAAGCCACAAGCCTCCGAAACTTACTAAAAATAGGATGTGAGGGCAAGGGCAGGCAAAGACTTGGAAAATCCTCTAAGTATGGAAAACAGAAGCTTCACCTTCAAAATGCGCCCAAAGGGTCATGGAGTTGAAGAAATTCTCTAAGTGTGGAAAGTAAAAGCTTGGCATGCCATATGCACCCAAGGATGAAGTGCCTTCAAAATTCTAATAAGGCATGAAATGCAAGTAAGACCACCTAAATGCGCCCACCTCAAGGATGAAGCTTGAAAAGTTTCTAAGGCAAAAAGTTCCTTCACCCTATGAGAAATGCGCCCTCAAGGTGAAACTTTTCCTCACCACATGCCAAATGCGCCCATGAGTTCCCTCTTCACATGCTAAATGCGCCCTCATATGGAAGTAGCATGTGCCATATGCGTCCAAGGTTGAAGATGGAGGTTGACATGGAGAAATGCGCCCAAGGCATAGGCAACTTCCTCCTCCCTATAGCAAATGCGCCCAAAAGTTTCTCCACCCAATGCTATTTGCGCCCAAGGAAGGAAGTGTTTAAAAAGTTTCTAAGGCGTGGATTTTTCCCTCACACACCCTCAAATGCGCCCAAGAATGGAAGTAGCATGAGTGATATGCGCCCAAGGGTGAAGATGGAAGTTGCTTGGGCTAAATGCGCCCAAGGGAGATGAAGGGTCACTAAGTTGTGGCGCTTTCCTTTTGCATGTGTGATATGCGTTCAAGGTTGGAAGTTGCACATGCCATATGCGCCTAGGGAAGGTGAAGATTCACCCAAGGCGTGGGAAATTCCTACACACCACATGAAATGCGCTCAAGGGAGTTGGGACTTTAAAAAAAAAAAAAAAAATTTGCTAAATGTGAGGACAAGTTCCCAAGGCGTGGAAAGGCTAGGAGTGGAATGGAAGTCAACACATGCAAATGCGCCCAGCAAGGTTGAGAAGGGTAAAAGGTAAATGCCTAAGGCATTGAGAATAGAAGCTTGATGGGCAAAATGTGCCCAAGGCAACATGAGGTGGAGACAAAAATTCCTAGGCGTGGAAAATAGAAGGGGTATGTGTGAAATGCGCCAAGGCATGGAAAAGCACAAAAAAAAAGGTTTCTAAGGTGTGGATTTCCTTCACCACCCTCAAATGCGCCCAAGACATTAAAAGATTCCTCCTCCACCTAGGAAATGCGCCCAAGCCTAGAAGAGATGATGCCAAGGAGAGAAAAATGCTAAGGCATGAAGCCTAGGCGTGGAAGAATAAAGTGAAAATAAATGCATGGGGTGAAATGCCCTTCATGGGTGATTTGAAATTAAAATTTGTCTAAAGGCATTTTGCAAGGTAAAATAAAAATTCTCTAAGGCAGAGATGAAGTTGGAAATTCCCTCATGACACATGAAATGTGCTGGGGACAACAAGGAAATTTCTCAGGAAAATCAAGGGCAACGACAAGGCAAGAAATTGAAGACTGCAGATGTGGAAGACGTTCAGAACAAAAAATAGAGTCAACCTTAGTAATTTTTATTATTTTTCAAAAATAATAAAAATTAAACTTACCCCTTCATCTGGATACACATGGAAATTATGATTTCTGAGGGGAATTTTCTTCTGGGTATTGGACATTTCCAATTAGGAGATGGTTTAAAACTCTTCCACGTCTTGCTCGTGTTGTTTCGACAAAGATTTTAGCCTAGTGCCCATTTAACAAGTTTCCTAAGGCTCCGAGGGATAAATTGTCTAAAGGAAAATAAAGCAACAGGAGGTCAAATACACTCATAGGAAAGAAATTTGTCTAAGGCATGGAGGAATTTGAAAATGAACTGAAGCTCGAACATCAAGCGTTCAAATGCACCCCCCAAGATGAAATATCTTCTAAGGCACAAACTCCAGGCAAGGTGGTGGATACGCCCATGATGAAAGTTTGCTAGAAAAGTGATGAATTCTACCAGATCCGGAGATCAATCAGTCAGGACATGGAAACTAGGTAAGTGAAGAGATTTTATCTTATAAAGTGTTGATGCTCTTCTTTTGTTTTGCAGGATGAACGTTGAAGCGAAGGCATGAAGACTTGATGAAGTTGGACAACGTTACAACTTTGGAAAAGAAGAAACGACAGTGAAGATTTATCTAAGGCATTAAGAACGTGGTGCAAAAGGGGGCTAAATACGCCCAAGGCAATGAACTGAAGAAATGTGGAAGTTACAAGGAAGAAGTGCGTCCAGGAATTGAAACGACAGGAGGGATGAATGCGAACGGCTGAGCAGACGAACTCTGGAGACGATCGTAGAGACTCTTTTGCTCTCCTCCTAACGCAACAGAATTGGCAGGCAGAACAGTGGAAATGCGTTTCTGGATAGGAATCTTCTAGAAGAAGATAGTGGGCATTAATCGCAGATAATGGTTCCTGCAGAGGAGTGGAGAATATTCTGTGCATTCATTGCCCCACTCCTCTCTGTGGTGGTTTTTAGGGCAAAAACCCTAATTAGGGCATATGTGGCTCGATCTAAGCCCTTCATTGTAATTGAATCTGAGCCGTCCATTGGACTGGGCCAACTATAAAAGGGGCATCCCCCCTTATTTGTAATTTAGTAGATGTTAGATTAGAGAGTAGAGAAGATAGAAGTTAGAATAGATAGAGAGTTAGCATAGATTGATAGCTTAGATTGAAGAAGAAGGAAAGTTTTCCCATTGAATTCTTTGTAAGAAGTTGTTGTGAATACTCTCATAATGAAAAGGTTTATCATTGCTTGTGGTTCCATCTTTTGTTTTGAGTAGCTAGCGAGGCTTCTTCGTCCTTCTAATTCATTTAGAGTCTTAAAGTAGACTTAAAGTAAAGTAGATTTCATTTCATGCAAGTAGTCGGTAGTTGTGGAATGTGGTGTTTAATTTGAGCAAGCTTCGCTTATCCATACCACTAGCGGGCTCACTGATGGTGGGTTCGCCTTGCGTGGTCAACTGGAACATTATGAACTTAACTTCGATTATGGTTTATGTGTTGATATGTGTCGTTGTGATGGTCTCTGCATGGTGAATTGTAGTTTGAATATCTCTTGTCATCCCTTTGAAGATTGCACTGGTTCTGCAGAAGCTGTCCAAAGTGAGGCAAAGCAGAGCTTGGTTTGAAGTTGCAAGAATTGATCTTCGCGTTCCACATTTAGAATAGATGTTAGAATCTCCATCTTCACATCCTTTTACATTCAGTTTTATCCAGTTAGTTTAGGAACCCGAGCTTCATTGACAAATCTCCCGAAACTTGAAAATCCTTTCTTCTGAATGAGCAACTCACGTAAGTCCCCTTGGAATACCCAGCATATTCACATCAACCAACTGAGTCTATTCGCAATAAAAGGAACCTTGGAGTTGAACGCATGAACTTTCACACAATCTTAGCATGCGGAATACTTTGATCAAGAGGGAATAGAGTGACCGTTGGACATTTTATTCTGTGTTGGTGTTGTCATAAAAAGCACGTCAACAGTTCCTTCATCATTGAGACAACTATTCCCTCGGAGGGAAAATTAGTTCAGGATGTTGAGCCTTCAAATTTCTAAGTGGTTTGGACTGATATAGGGACATAGTTGTGGCAAGGTGATGTCAATCCTTTTGAGATAGCTTTAGAAAATCTTATGAAAAGAGTCCTCAAGGATGGTGAGAATAAAGCTGCCCTAACTGCTGAAAACAAACAGCTCTAGAATTTTTTTTCTTGTCTCCTCCATCCCATACCAGATTTGATGTTCCACAAATCAGTAAAAGTTACTAAACTAGTTCCACATGGAAATAGTTTGGAGAAGAAGATTGATACAATTCATCAATAGGGATCAAAAGTGCTTGATAGGTTGTCTACTTTATTGGCCAAGGCAAAAATAGTAAGGCATGAGATTTCAGAATTGGAACCTGGCATGAGTAGGGTTTCTACCTTGGAGAACTTCATAATAAAACTTAAACCTGCTCATATCCTTGGATCTTTGAAATTAGTTGAGATGAGTGTACTAACAAGTGTTAGAGAAGATAAGAATTCACTTGATCATGCAATATAAGTTTTGGGTTTGGCTTCTCGATGAGGCTTTCACCATATGGAGAGACCAAAAGAGTAGGTTCGATGATATTAGATAGAAATCTGCTTCTTTGTGACCTTTATTTCATGCATAGTTTGCAAACTCGAACTCGGAGAGTATTCGGCAAGCTAAAAAAAAATGACTCAGAGAGTACTCAACAAAACTCGACACTTAAAAAAACACTTGAATTTTTGAAAAAAAACATAATTTTTTGAAAAAATATAAATTTTATGCAAAATATAGGCTACAAAATGAATCAAATGATGGTGTCCTCCTAGAAATAGCTACAAAATTGCGTCCTCCCAGATGGTGTGCAAAACAATGCATTTTTTAGGGTTTAAAGAGAAAAAAACGCGTCAAAATCGCATTCTTGACATGTTTATCTTGTGTTTTTTGCAGCGATTTTCAAACAAAAAATCAACAAGTTTTTTTGAATTTTTATCAGCAAGTTTTCAGGCCCTAGGGCTCACGATTAAACCTGCGAGTAACTCGTGAGGATTTCAAACTCGCGAGTACTCGCTGGCTCGATGAGTACTGACCGATTCTGCCAACTATGATTTCATGTACTTTTTTTGATGAGGATGGTGTAGTAGTTGAACACTATGAAGTATAGGCTGAATTTTAGAGACTGGTAAAGGACATACTCAGAGGGGCTCAGTATGTTGAGAATATGGATAAGTTATCCATTATTGCTAGAAATATCTAGGATGGAGAGGAGGTGGTCGAGATTAATACATTGATTATAGAGAGTAGCTTCATCACAAATGTTACAGGATATTCAAATAGATTTAGGACCGCCGTTTGATAGATCATAGGTTTAGAGATTCATTGACAAATTTCAAAGGGTACAAGATATGGAGGATGTTGCTACTCATGTTGCTGTTGTGGCAGGCCTATTGGGTGGGGTTTCAAAATAACTATTTTTAGCTATCTACTTTTGGATTGGCTCTATTTTTTATTGCATCTATTATGGATCAACTATTTTTAGGTGATCTTCTAGATCTATATGTGGAGACAATATATTTTTTGGTAGAAATCCATTTCAAGATTTCTTATTTTATATTTGTATTCAAGGATAAATTTATATTTTAGGCTTGCTTTTTGTGCAAGAAAACTATTTTTAGTGTAGAAATTGTTGTATGATATTTATTTATTTTAAATAAATCACATTCAAAGAGCTGGTAAACACTTGTAAGCCTATTGGCACCTAGATTTTTACTAGTGATTGGTTTGCCTACTTGCTGTTAAATTTGCTATTCAAAGCTTTCTTATGTAATTTTGTGATATTGTGATATTTTAAGTTGTATATTGCTTGATAGGTGTGTTGGCGTTTCAATTAGCACCTCTGGAGTGCTTATTGGAAACGGACAGCTATTGCAAGTGTGTTAGTACATGCTCTTCGGATTATAGAGAGGAAGATCTCTCTTTGCTGATTTTCTACTGTAAAAAAGGGGTGTACTAAGATTTCCTATCTTTTTAACTCAACGGCAGGACACAAGGGTGCATAAACCAATGCGCCGTAGCTAAGCTTTTTCTCTAGTTTCCGCAGATCTTAACTACGATTAACTAAGCTTCTAAACTATCCTACCTCCTCAAGATAAACAGAGCATGAGGGCTGTTGTACCCAAAATGAAATTTTTGGCATTCTGCTTAAATTGAGCTAAACAATGTAAAAATGCCATCGAAAGTATGTTTTAGGTCAAAACAAACATGAAATCTTTGTGGGTTTCTGTCCAGGAACCTATGGTTAAAATTCTGAAAAAATGAAAATTAGGGTTTTACACCCCTATTTTTATGGAAACCCTAAAAAATAGGACCTTCCCGGAAATGTTTGAAAATAATTCTGATAGGATTAATTGCCTTCACGATCACACTGATCAAGTCAAAATTATCAAAATGCATGTTTTACTCTAGTGGGTCTATTTCTATTTTTCAGGAACAAAGTTAGGAGCTCCGCAGCCATTAATGGCAGATTGGCCAGTACCAGATGCTGAAAGCTAAACCTCAAAAGCTTCAACCAAGAAGCTATGGCGAAAAAGGATGAAAAGATGCTGTTTCAACGGAGGAGATTCTCAAAACGAAAAAGGCCAAAATTTGGCTAAGTCTGGAAGGTGCACGTTTTGTCTACCAAGGCAAAACACAGTCTACAGTGGCTAAAAGCGCCCCTCTTGAAGAAAGGCGCCCTTGGATCTCAAAGGGCAAATGTAATCAATTGGCATCTTCAACTCAGTCATCCTCTTCACTTTCATGTTGGCTCGACAACGAAACAATCAGCAAAATCATCTGATTCAAGGATCATTGACCAACCGTCAGCAAAGTATGGAAGATCCATCAACGATGAAGATGCCAAATCAGAGAGCTTCATGGTAAAAGCGCCCCTGCTAGCTAGGGGCGCCCCTCAGTTACAGGCACCAGATGAATCCATAAGCAACAGCTCTATACATGATATCTTTCCAGCTTCCTCCCAGCTACGTGATCAATTTGACAGCAGGTTCACAGGACACGCAAAATGATCACACGTTGAGGTCAAGCAGAAAAAACCAAAATTGAAGAACTGGAAAGATAAGCCAAAAATGGCTAAGGCATGGCTAAAAGCGACCCTCTTGAAGAAAGGGGCCCTTTCTTGAAGGCATCCAGATTCACTCAGAATCTTTACTGCCTCCCAGGATGATCTTCTCAGCTATGACCAGTCTCGCCAGTGAAACCACCAGCAAAAACTTCTAACAAATCAGTCATCTGATAGAGGAGATCAAAGTCAGGCAGTTCACAACATAAGCAAAATCAGTCAACAAGCTAAAAGCGCCCCTGCTGGCCAAGGGCGCCCTTAAGTTTGAAGGACCAAAACTTCTTGTCATCAACCGAGAAGTCAGTCATCCTGAGCAAGATTGAGTTGGCTACCCGATGCATCGTCAAGCAGAGTCATCCGACTCATCCATCAACGGGAACGTCAAATCAGAACACAGAGGGTCTGAAAAGGCCAAAACGAAGAACAGTCAATGAAAATTGACTAAGGCACAGCCAAAAGCGCCCCTCTTGAAGAAAGGCGCCCCTTATTCTGGAGGTCCAAACTCAGTTTTCTGAGTTAATCTCTCCTAGGCATATCTCATCAAGCTGATCCCATCTCAACAACGGATCCGTCAGCAATTGCCGAAGATCAACTGAGTAGCAAGGATCGAAGATCAAACAGAGGCACTTCAACCTGCAAAAATGATCAAAACTCCAAAAAGGAAGCCTAAGAAAGTCAAAAGCAAATTTTGACTTGAGTTAACAAATTTTGGAGACAAAAAGAGGCCAAACACTCCACAATCAGTGGAAATCACCTTTTTGAACTCCAAATCAGGCTCAATCATGAGTTGGATGCCCAATTGATGCTTGCAACTCCAAATTGACATATCAAAGCATCTAGGCATCCATTATTCATTATTTCTTTGCAGGTTGAGGAGCTCAAGAACGGATATTTTTCTTCTCCAACATTTTTGAAGATCTGACAGAGGGGTTTTCACCGTTCTTCATATTTTTGAAGATCTGTTGCACAGAGGGACTATTTATCAGAGTTTGCATCAAAAGGCATAATTCTTGCAAAGTGGCAGTTTATAACTTCCAATCCATCTTCTGTCTACTTCCTCTATTTCTGTCTATATTTCTTTGCATGTCACAGGAAACGACAAATAATCACAGATCTGGCCAACTGGGTATGATCAGCATAGCTTTTTCAACAAAACCCACATGTTGGATTTTTCCAGAAAAAGTAGCCCTGCTGCCCCTATTTTTTAGGGTTTCCGGAAAAAGTCATAATATTGAAAAACGGACAAACTGGGTTTGTTTGCTTTGAAGCACGAACAAAACCCACATGTTGGATTTTTCCAGAAAAAGTAGCCCTGCTGCCCCTATTTTTTAGGGTTTCCGGAAAAAGTCATAATATTGAAAAACAGACAAACTGGGTTTGTTTGGCTTTGAAGCACGAACAAAACCCACATGTTGGATTTTTTCCAGAAAAAGTAGCCTTGCTGCCCCTATTTTTTAGGGTTTCCGGAAAAAGTCATAATATTGAAAAACAGACAAACTGGGTTTGTTTGGCTTTGAAGCACGAACAAAACCCATGTGTTAGATTTTTTCGAGAAAAATCACTTTCTGGTGCCCTGCTGCCTCTGCCACCGAAGGGCTCTTGCATGTCATAGAAAAACTCATTTTTCCGAATTTCTGACGATCTAGGTTTGTTTAGAGAATTATTCTCAACAAAACCCATGTCTCAGAATATTTCGTAAAAATTACCCACGGCAAGGCTATTTTTAGCAGTTCCAGAAAAAGTTGTCCAAACAGCTTCGTGTGCACAGTCAATCTTCAAGGTTTTCAGAACGCAGTTCTCCCAAGACGAATACAAGACCAAAATGGTCTTACTCCATGATTTTCTGAAAACGGCTGGCACCGATCTGCGTCGGGCACACCCAGAGGTCAATCTAGCCAGATTGACAAGCATAGAAACAAGTCCACAGGTTCCATAATGGTTTCAACTCGTATATCTGATTGCCTTCCAAGGCCAGTTTAGAGGATTGTAACCGTTGGAATTTTACACATGCAGCAAGTTCATGTGCATTTCTCACGGTTGGAATGGTCGTGGTCAAACTTCGCGGTTTCATCATACAACACTCTTCCATTGAGAAAGATCAAGGAAAACGTCAAGGCTGCGAAAGAACGCGGAAGGTAGTCATTCCCAACACAGAGCCGCCATCGGTTAATACTACACTACCTTCCACGTCAAAGTGGAAACATAGACAAAAAAAAAAGAAGAAAAGGAGTAACCCTCCTAAGGGAAGCAGAATGAAGGAGATACATACATCAAGTTGCTGACAAGTGATAAGCTAACAATTGACAGGCACATAATGATCTCCGTATGAAGAAGTCAACAAATGAACAAAAGCACCATTGACCAATGGTGATGAGGTGTCAAACACCTCAAGAAGGACGTCCTACCCTTCAAAGTAGCAATAAATATGACTGAAGTCAACTTGATGCCCCTTTCCAAGTTGACTCTAGATCTCCACAGATCATGCATGTCAGATCCCACTAATCTAGGATGTCTATTTGACTCCCACGATTTGTGGATCTTAGATCTCCTCAAAAGGTGGATGTCTATTTGGAGACACATTTGTAACATAAGTTCACTTTTAGTTAGGTGTCAGTCAACTGAGGTAGACTTCCAGTTTGACTTTTGTTTAGTTTCAGTTAACTGAAGTAGATTTCCAGTTAACTGTTTGCTCACCTACTTTTAGACATAGAATAATATCTTGCTGATTGGCAAGAACTGTTTGTTAACTCAAGGAGATTTTAGGGTTGCCTACTCCTTTGAGTTTCTATAAATAAGAGCCTTAGGTTCTTTATTTGTTTAACCTTTATTTGCTAGCAAAATTGCTGCGCCACTGTTGCCAGAGTTCGCTTGTTTATATCTGTTCACTCTTGGATGAGAGTTCGTTGGTTGATCGCAATTGTGCATGATTTCGTGCCTTTGCTGTCCCGACCTTTGTAATTCTTTGAAGAACCTTGAAGAAATAAATCAGATGGTGCAAGCTTGATTGATCTAATTATTTGAGTTATTCAAAGTCTTGTTTTTAAATAGTGCATTGTTTCAATCTCCTCCTTGGACAGGTGTCGTCGCCTCCTTGGATATTTTGTCATCGATCATTATCGTTTGATGTTGTTTAATGATCTTTCTTGCAGCCTAGACTTTGGACAGGTGTCGTCACCTCCTCGGGAATCCTGTTAGAAAGGCCATCGTTCCTTGTTGTTTCCAGTGAGCTGCTTCCAAGCCTATACCTCGGATAGGGGTTCCTCCTCCTTGGCAAGTCTCAGATCCAGTTTACCGTAACGAGTGTTTGCTTGTATCGAGCCCTATCTTGGTATATATCCGAAGGTTCAGAGCCTCGGCCATATTCCATTGAGACGGAGGATTCAAGTGATCCAACCATACCATTTCGCTCCTACGCCCTCATGCTCTGTTTATCTTGAGGAGGTAGGATAGTTTAGAAGCTTAGTTAGTCGTAGTTAAGATCTGCGGAAACCAGAGAAAAAGCTTAGCTACGGCGCATTGGTTTATGCACCCTTGTGTCCTACCGCTGAGTAAAAAAGATAGGAAATCTTAGTACACCCCTTTTTTACAGTAGAAAATCAGCAAAGAGAGATCTTCCTCTCTATAATCCGAAGAGCATGTACTAACACACTTGCAATAGCTGTCCGTTTCCAATAAGCACTCCAGAGGTGCTAATTGAAACGCCAACAAGGGCGTAGGAGCGAAATGGTATGGTTGGATCACTTGAATCCTCCGTCTCAATGGAATATGGCCGAGGCTCTGAACCTTCGGATATATACCAAGATAGGGCTCGATACAAGCAAACACTCGTTACGGTAAACTGGATCTGAGACTTGCCAAGGAGGAGGAACCCCTATCCGAGGTATAGGCTTGGAAGCAGCTCACTGGAAACAACAAGGAACGATGGCCTTTCTAACAGGATTCCCGAGGAGGTGACGACACCTGTCCAAAGTCTAGGCTGCAAGAGAGATCATTAAACAACATCAAACGATAATGATCGATGACAAAATATCCAAGGAGGCGACGACACCTGTCCAAGGAGGAGATTGAAACAATGCACTATTTAAAAACAAGACTTTGAATAACTCAAATAATTAGATCAATCAAGCTTGCACCATCTGATTTATTTCTTCAAGGTTCTTCAAAGAATTACAAAGGTCGGGACAGCAAAGGCACGAAATCATGCACAATTGCGATCAACCAACGAACTCTCATCCAAGAGTGAACAGATATAAACAAGCGAACTCTGGCAACAGTGGCGCAGCAATTTTGCTAGCAAATAAAGGTTAAACAAATAAAGAACCTAAGGCTCTTATTTATAGAAACTCAAAGGAGTAGGCAACCCTAAAATCTCCTTGAGTTAACAAACAGTTCTTGCCAATCAGCAAGATTTATTTCTATGTCTAAAAGTAGGTGAGCAAACAATTAACTGGAAATCTACTTCAGTTAACTGAAACTAAACAAAAGTCAAACTGGAAGTCTACCTCAGTTGACTGATATCTAACTAAAAGTGAACTTATAATTACATGTGTCTCCAAATAGACATCCACCTTTAAAGGAGATCTGAGATCCACAAATCGTGGGACTCAATTAGACATCCTAGATCAGTGGGATCTGACGTGCATGATCTGTGGAGATCTGGAGTCAACTTGGAAAGGGGCATCAAGTTGACTTCAGTCATAATTAATGCTATTTGGAGGGTAGGACGTCCTCCCCTGGTGCTTTACACCTCTTCACCACTGGTCAACAATGTCTCTATCCAGTCATTGACCTCTTCGGCCTCCGGGCAATTAATGCTCTTCAAGATGACTATGTGGCGTCTAAGCATTTCTTCACCCGTCGTAAGCTGTTGATGATAGGTTATACATTGGGCAGCTGCTTCATCTAACTGGACAGACATGGTTGCAATTTTGGCTAATTTGCAGCCATTGGGATCTTCAAGGAATGAAGATCGGATGACATCCTGGAATCGTGTCTGCACGGTTTCAAGTTCCACATATTCTCCTCCTTCCCGCTGATATTCTAACTCCGGGAAGGATATTACCAACGTTCTTGCGAAGTTGATAATATTGGCGACGAAGCGTCTATAGTCAATCAGCTCCACAGAGTTGGCATCATAGGCTCTCACCTTGTATGCCACCTGTTCTTTCCACTCAAAGAGATGGTGTTTATTTTCTGTGGTCGTAACTGATTCATATGCTTGTTGCAAATCAGCAACTGTCGCCTCCTCTCTCGGCCTCTCTTGAGCTGCCTTTATATCTGACTTCTGGATTTCTGATCGAAGTCCATGTGCTCTGTCTCTCAGCTGATATGCTTCTGTCAACACACACCGCCCTTTGACAACAAACTCATCCACTTGACGTCTCAAGTGTTTACCGTATGTAATCAACTGATGATGGTTTCTTTCAGCTGGGAGATCCAATAGTCCTTGAGGCAAAGCCGAGGAGTTTGGAGTGTCATGTATCAAACTAGAAATGTACAACTTTAGCTGACGGATTTCAGCCTTCAAGGCTGCTTTGTCTTGTCCATCTTTTGTCATCCTTTCTTTGACACTCGCCGAGGCAATTCCAAGAAGGTCTGCCTCCACCTGTCGAGTGGTCTTTCCAAGGTTCACCTTTGAAAGCGTGAAATCCTCAACCCTCACATTATGTATATCTTTGTCTTCAGGTGGGGCAACAATCTCTATGATAACCTCGTTCTCTGCATTCTTTTCTACATGCGTCTGCTTCTTCAACTTCTTTACCGGCATGTCTTGTGGGAAATGATGGAATTCAGAGAAGTCAAGCTGATAAGAAGGCCTCTCCCTCTTCCTCCCAAGCGAGCTTTCCAGCCAGATAGAATCTCGGCTAGCATCGCTGGGAGGAGGAACATAGGTCCCCTGAATGCTAGAAGAACGAGACTGTGCCGTGGCAATGTCTCGTGGTGGCGAGTCCAAATCAATAGGACTTTGTGACCTCTGTGATGGTGGTGAAGCTGGTGGCTCTGTTTCTATCACTGGCACCGCTTCTGCTGCAACTTCTTCTACAATGGTTTCCATCTCTACAGCGATTATTTCAATCACTGGTTCTTGTGTAGTTGCAGCGGTCTCAACTGTCTCAGGCAAATTGGTGGCTGTCTCCACCTGTACCTCTTGCCGGCTTGTGCTGGCAATTCCTTTTCTCCCCCATGTGCTTCCTGACATCCGCATTCCTTCTGGAGGAAAGCTCATCTTCTTCTGTCTGGGTTTCCTCCTAGACATGGAAGGTAGTGTAGACTGAACCGCTGGCGGCTCTGATCGGGGAAGTACTACCTTCCTTGTCCTTTTACTGTCCAGGTAGAGTTGACTGTGTCGAACTACTCTACCCGTTCTTTCCTCAATAGACGTACTCTCTTTCGCGTACCAGTCTACCTTGCCGAGTGGTTGTGAATCCACTAGACCCGTGAAGAAGGAAGAAAGAATAACTTCTCCTTCGTCTTCAGATAAGCCCTCGATGTCTTCTGACATGAATTCTGCAATCTGTGAGAGCTTGAATCTGCTATGGTTCCTTCTTCTCACTTCGAACTCATCTTCGCAGTTGACCCAAAAATCTTCCATGAAAGGTTCATGTGATGATCTTTGCTCAAGGTGAGCTGCGAAGATGCCTCTGGGGTCATAGGATGGCCTCCTGTCGATGAGGTACTTGAGATTAAATCTCACTATTTCTTGGCTTATCAACCTTGCATCAGCTGCTGTTCTGCATCTGTAGAGTCCCATCTGAAGAGGAAAGTTCACTGCAGCCTTTTTCTTTACGCGAAGGTAAGAGTGAACATCGGCCAATTGCCTCAGGAATTCCATGAACACTACCCTATCTGAGGGGTAACGTGGCATCATGGCGGGGTGGCCATTATAGCCATACACGCGTATGTAGGTGAAAGTGGGGAATTGTATGAACCAATCCGCCCAGTCCACCATTGCTGCCTTAGCTGCTGGTGAAATACGCACGTGCATCTCATGGTCTAGCTCGTGCACGGTGTGCATAGTAAAAAGGTCATTTATCCTTTTGAAATGTCTTTCCGCTAGAGTGAACTCCAAGCGAGGAAAGTATTCTTGTACCTTTTGCACACCCAGGGTTCCCACAGTGTTTAATGTTCTGAAATCGCCTTGGAAGGCTATCAGGTAGACCAGGTATGAACACATGTGGAAACGGTGCTCTTCTAGAAATCCGGTGAATTGTTGGTGGAGTGTGTCACTGATCAGGGAGGCCCAGTCGTAACGTTCTTTTCTGCTGATTATCTTGCCAATAATGTAGAACATCCACGGCTGGAAGGATTTTCCCTCCTCTTGTCCAGTGACTCTGCTGAGTAGGGTGATTAGCACTCCGTACTCGTCTTTGAATTCTCCTCTACCAACCAATCTAGGCAAGCTGTTTCTCTTTGTTTTCAGCCAATGTTCAGCCATTATAAGCGAACACTTGTCCTTCGAAGCCTCGAATGCCTTTTCGCATTCTGTCACTGATATGACCACCTTGGTAGGGCATGGTGGAATTGCAAAACAAGTCTCTATGTCTACCGGCTTCAAGCTGCAAATCACCCTCCCGTCAACTGACAGGATCTCTCTTGTAGTCGGGTTGTAATGCTTAGTGCAAGCAATTACAAGCTCGATGCTTTGTAAGGTGATTGGAATAGATGCTGCTTGAAACAAACCGGATTCTTCGATGTTCTGCAATGTGATTTGATTCATGCCCTCCAAGTCTTCAGAACTGACCTCTGGATTTTTCTGCCATAAGTCTGTATCAGTCGTTTTCAGGTAATCATGGTATAAGACTGTTTTGGTCTTGTATTGTACCTGAGAGTACTGCATTCTGAAAACCTTGAATATTGACTGGGCACTTGACCCTGTTCTGACACTTTTCTGGAACTGCTAAAAATAGCCTCGCCGGGGGTAGTTTTTACGAAAAATTCTGAGACATGGGTTTTGTTAAGAATGATTTTCTAAACAGACCCAGATCGTCAGAAATTTGAAAAAACGAGTTTTTCTTTGACATGCAAGAGCCCTTCGGTGGCAGAGGCAGCAAGGCACCAGAAAGTGATTTTTCTCGAAAAAATCCAACACATGGGTTTTGTTCGTGCTTCAAAGCCAAACAAACCCAGTTTGTCCGTTTTTCAATATTATGACTTTTTCCGGAAACCCTAAAAAATAGGGGCAGCAGGGCTACTTTTTCTGAAAAAATCTACCATGTGGGTTTTGTTGAAAAAGTTGTGCTGATCATACCCAGTTGGTCAGATCTGTGAAAATCTGTCGTTTCCTGTGACATGCAAAAGAAATATAGACAGAAGTAGAGGAAATAGACAGAAGATGGATTGGAAGTTATAAACTGCCACTTTGCAATAATCTGTCTCTGGAAGCAATCTTGGGAGAAGAATGCTTTTACTGCCAATGATCTTCAAAAATATTGAAGATCCGTTCAAAACCCCTGCCAGATCTTGAAAACTTGTTCTTGGGAGCTACTTGATGTTTTATCCTTCAACCTGCAAAAAGAATAATGAGGAAAGGGACGCCTAGCATGAATATAAGGCAATTAGGGTTAAGATCCACAAAGTATGGAAGATAACTCATCATTCAGTCCTGATTTGGAGTTCCAAAAGATGATTTCCACTGATTGTGGAGTGTTTTTCTCTTTTTTGGCTCCAAATTTGCTAACTCAAGTCAACATTTCTGTTTGACTTTCCTTTAGGCGTCCAACCTTGAGTTTGATCATTTTTGTCTATTTTGCAAGCTGAAGTGCTCCTGTTTGATCTTCGATTCAGGTTGCTCAGTTGATCTCGAGCAGTATCTGACAGTTCTGTTGTTGAGGCAGGATCAATGTGATTAGATATGCCTGGGAGAGGTTAGCTCAGAAAACTGAGTTTAGGTCTCCAGAAAGAAGGGCGCCTTTTCTTGAAAGGGGCGCTTTTGACAATGCCTTAGTCAATTTTCACTGACTCGTTCTTCGTTTTGACCTTTTCAGACCCTCTTTGCTTTGATCTGACGTTCCCGATGTTTGATGAATCAGATGATTCTGCTTGACGATGCGTCGGGTAGCTGGTTCAGTCTTGTTCACGATGCCTGACTTTGCAGTGGAAGCTGGCAAGTTTTGGGCTTCCAAACTAAAGGGCGCCCCTGGCCAGCAGGGGCGCTTTTAGCTTTTGCTTTGTTTCATCTTGGTTGTGGACTGCCAGTCTTTGACCTTCTCCATCAGTCGATTGATTTGTCGGAAGTTCTTGCTGATAGTCTCGCTGACGAGATAGGTCATAGCTGAGAAGGTCATCCTGGGAGGCAGTGAAGATTCCGGCTGAATCTGGACACCTTTAGGAAAGGGCGCCTTTCCTTGAGAGGGGCGCTTTTAGCCATGCCTTAGCCATTTTCTGGCTTATCTTTCCAGTTTTTCAAATTTGGCTTTTTCTGCTTGATCTCATCTCGTGATCGTCTGGTGTGTCTTGTGGACTTGCTATTAGATTGATCACGTAGCCGGGAGGAAGCTGGAAAGATATCATGTATAAAGCTACAGCTCTTGGATTCATCTGATGTCTGCAACTGAGGGGCGCCCCTGGCCAGCAGGGGCGCTTTTACCTTGAAGCTTTCAGATTTGGCACTTCTGTCGTCAATGGATCCTCCATACTTCGCTGACGGTTGGTCAATGATCCCTGAATCAGATGATCTTGCTGATTGTTTCGTTGTCGAGCCAGTATGAAAGTGAAGAGGATGACTGTTTTGACACTGCCAGATGATTTGATTTGCCCTCTGAGGTTCAAGGGCGCCTTTCTTCAAGAGGGGCACTTTTAACCACTGTAGACTGTGTTTTGCCTTGGTAGACAAAATGTGCACCTTCCAGACTTAGCCAAATTTTGGCCTTTTCCGTTTTGAGAATCTCCTTCGTTGAACGTCATCATTTTCATCCTTTTCCGCCATGGTTTCTTCGTTGAAGCTTTTGAGGTTTAGCTTTCAGCACCTGGTACTGGCCAATCTGCCATTAATGGCTGCGGAGCTCCTAACTTTGTTCCTGAAAAATAGAAATAGACCCACCAGAGTAAAACATATTTTTTGATAATTCTGACTTGATCAGTGTGATCGTGAAGGCAATTAATCCTATCAGAATTATTTTCAATCATTTCCGGGAAGGTCCTATTTTTTAGGGTTTCCATAAAAATAGGGGTGTAAAACCCTAATTTTCGTTTTTTCAAAATTTTAACCATAGGTTCCTTGATAGAAACCCACAAAGATTTCATATTTGGTTTGACCTAAAACATACTTTAGATGGCATTTTTACGTTGTTTAGCTCAATTTAAGCAGAATGCCAAAAATTTCATTTTGGGTATAACAAGGTGTTAGCATTTTAATTTGCACTTTTTAGTGCAACAAAAAACATAATAGATGTACAGTAGAACTGCTCTTCGAATTAGGAGAGGAAGCTCCCTTTAAAATAAATAAAAAACTTTCGAGGAATAATATGTACTTGCAATTTATAATTTTTACAATGTTTTTCAAGGGATTTCCCACTTAGGATGAATAAGCTTTAAATGTGCATCTTTTTTGGATTTGCTTAGTGTAAAATTTTGAGATTATTTTTCAACGCAATGCAAATGATTTTATGCTTTTTGACTAAAAATAAATCCTAAGATTAGATGCTTTCATTGTTTAGCTAAATGCAAATTGAACTATACAACTACTCATATGTAGTTGAATATGCTAACACATAAACATGGATGATCTGGTAAATGAAATGTAGGATTTAGTGCAAAGCTGCAATCTACACCTTCGAGTTAACTTGCAATACAAAGCTTGCAAATTTGTTAAAACAATTTAACCATTTACACACATAATGAGGCATTTCAATAAACATTCATAAGCAAGATAGACATAATAAATGTAATCAAGTGAATAACAAATTTTGGATAACAATAACACTAAATTTTTGTATTTTAGTTGCTTCTGGATTCGATTGTGTGCAAGTTTGTATTTTAGTTGATTCTGGATGAAAAAACTTGCACACAATCGAATCCAGAAGCAACTAAAATAAAAAAATGATGGATTGTGGAAATCTCATATCACTAATAACACCAAATACTCAATGTATAGAAACCTATGTTACACCAAGTTTACAAGACAAGGATGGTAGGGTATGGATTTTTTGGAGGCTTTTTAAGGGACAATAGGGAACATCATAAACAAGATTGGCATAATAAATGTAATCAAGTGAATGAAAAATTCTAGATAACAATAACACTAAATACTCAATGAATAGCAACGTATGTTACACCAAATTTACAAGACAAGGACAATAGGGGATTGGAGGATACATTTTGGGGATGGGATTTTTTGGAGGCCGTTTTAGGGGACAATAGGGAATGGTAGGGGACAACTATTAAAAAATAGGGAAAATATAAAAAATATAGGGAAATTTGAAATATTCATATGGTAACATTGATGAGGAATTCATCATATACATTATTTATTCTTAGTACATAACATTAGAGCTTAATGGAGATTTCATGTGATACATATATTTAAGAATAATAATATTTTTCAAAATACCTTATTTAGGTGTGCCCCTGACCTCATTCATGTTTTAGTCATTTTTCTTGACAAAAACTATCTTACATTCTTCAACTTTGTGTAAGCATCTGAAACTTATTTTCACCTTCTTTGTATTAAGATAGAAAAAGACAACCCAATCAACATAGAGTAAACATACAGGACATCAAAAAATGACCATTTGAATGGATGGAAAGACAAGGTTTTAAGTTTGAAACTTGAAACAATATGAAAAATTTGTATGGGTACAACACTGCTTTGGTATATATGGAGGAACAGAATTATCTATCTCTTGCCTGACTTGTGGTGGAGGACAAGTATTGTAACTTGTCTTTTGTTCTTGCTATGTTTAGGAGGCAATGAAGAGGGCTTCATTGGTTCCTTATTTTTACTTTCCATTTTCTTTTGATGCTTTCTTTTTAAATTCATCTGATATAGTTGACGAACTCTATCCTTTTGTTCATAGGGAGCTTCAATTTGACATTCTTTACCCTTGTAGTCATAGTAAATGTCCTTAAGAGTTTCAACATAATTGTAAAGTGTGAAATGACTTGACTTAGAAATAGGTATATAGTCATCTCTCCACTTTTAGAATTCTATCTCCATAAACATATTTCAAACATTGATGTACCATAGAAGGTAATGCCTTCACTTGATCCAACCAAGGTCTTCCAAGTGAGAGAATCTATTTGATGAGGGAATGATATGGAGCAATACATCCACTTCCTACAGCCCCACTTGGAGAGGCAAGGTGATAGTTACTAGTGTTCATACAGATGCCATTGGTAATCTTCAATGCTACACCTAAATGTGCATAGTTATCTCATGTTCGATTAAAACCGTATAGAAATTCTTGTATATATATTATATTGATTGGCTGGATCAATGAGGGTACCTTAACATTGATGCCCATGTAGGAAACCTCAAGCATAAAGTGGACCATAATAGATGTTGTTGGGTATCTATTCCTCATAAAATGAAATAACTAAAAGAACATAAGGAGGAGAAATATTACGAGTAATACCCACAAATGTTTCCATAGAATTGTGAGAATGGAACCAACATGCTCAATATCCATAGGATCTCTATTCATATGTGTATGTGCCATAAGATGCTTAGGCATCTATTGATATTCAATATTGTTAAGAGTGTATGTGATGGAAAAAGATTAGCATAAATTTACAAATTTTGATTTGGAAAAGCAATTGAGTAATCTCTGCTACCATTCACACCATCAATATATATAGGATTGTTGTCAATGACATCTTGGATTTTGTGCTCAAGTGCCATAAAAATCTGAGTGTGGTGTCCATTAAGTCTATGGAAGTTACAAAAAGTAATGGCATTGTAATCCTTAGGTAATCCTCTAGGGGGGTCCAATGGAAAATGGAAGGAAGAATGATCAAGTTATTAATTCCAATGGTTCACAAAAGCTTTGCAAATTCTAGCCCTTGAGGTTAGAGAAATGTAGTAATGGAAGTAGTAGCCTCTTGGCTGGCACTAGATTTAGATTCTTCCTTGTCATCTCGTTTTTTGAAATGTGCTATAATTTTCAAATTTTGGAGGGTATGAAAAAGTGGAAGAGGTATGGGAGGATTCATACTTCAAACCATAGTTTAACTACTTAGTGAGTTGCTATGCCACTTTTTTCATGCACGGAGTATTTTTGAAGTTTACTTGCCAAGGTTTCCTGCTGAGTTTGTCACGAGTTTAGGGTTGAGTACTTTGCGAGTACTCGGTTAGTTGGTGTTGGAAACTCGTGCTACTAAGGATATGTTGTAAAATGCAAAACTAATACTAAGAAAAGGAAAAAATTTGGCTTTATAAGCCCTATCAGCCCAAGCTAAAGAAGAACACTAGCATTTCAGCATTGTTGAGCAAATTGGGAGGATTTTATAGGGGATTTGAAGGTCTATGTGGTCTTGAAATCTTTCATTTGGGCTTGGTGGTAGGGGCTCCACCCCTCGACTCTACCTTGTACTGTGACAAGGAATTCGCAAGGGGTGTTGCCTCTCACCTCATTGGGGGCGCTGCCCTCAAACCTTTGCAGCACTACCCCTTGACCCTACTAGGGATGCTAACCATCTAACCTCACTATACTCATTTGATGCATTTTGTAACTATATTTTGCATAAACTTTACAATTTTTGAAAAATTTAATTATTTTAAATTGTTGAGTTTTGTCAAGTTGGAATTTTTTTGGCTTGCCGAGTTTGAGTTGAGTCCAAGTATGCAAACTATGTCTCAAGGTTTCAAACCATTGGATGCTAGCAATTTAAGTTCAAATTTTGGTACATGCATGCACAAATCCATAAAGGAAGCAAATCTATTCAAGTAAATTCTATCTTTGATGGTAGGAAGGAGTTTGTTAAGGAAATGTATTGTAATTCATCATCCTCTAATTGATGCTTTAATTTACCACATAAAAATTGGAAGGAAATGATAGTTGTTGATATACTCATTATGTCCTTGAGCTCATTTGGTCAAATCAGTTACAATTGTTTTTAAGTCCATATTGATGCGAAAGTGTTGCAAGAAAGTAGTGGCTAACCCATCAAAAGAGTGGATAGAATTAGTAGCTTAAGAATAGAACCACTGAATGGCATAATCCATTAAAAGTTCATGGAAACAATTAAGCTAAAACTTTATTTTCATCTTTGAAATCTAGGCATGCAACATTTAAAGTTGGTAGATGGACATTGGGATATTACCTTTGCCATAATATAATTCAAATATACATGCTACAAAGCCTATGGGTAATGGAGATGTAACAAATTCAAAGGTGAGAGGTGTGTGATGTGGAGGATTATATATAATATTGTCATGTCTACTAGGCATATCATCCACACTCTTCTTAAGTTGACCAAATTCCTTCAATAATGTATCCAAGGTAGAGGTGGAATATTAGTGGTATGGGAAGTATGGGAAACATCGAATGAAGTATAGAGAAGACGAGTGATAACTGATAAGAGGTAAAGTCATAGCAGTAGAAGGAGAAGCCACACTATAAGGTAAGCTGGTCATAGGGTAAGGAGGAGGGGTGTGAGAAACATAGGTATGTAGGCACATGGGTATAATTAGTTGTGGAAGGATGAGAGGTGAATGGAATATTAGTGGTATGGGAAGTATGGGAAACATCGAATGAAGTATAGAGAAGACGAGTGATAAGAGGTAAAGTCATAGCAGTAGAAGGAGAAGCCAAACTATAAGGTAAGTTGGTCATAGGGTAAGGAGGAGGGGTGTGAGAAACATAGGTATGTAGGCACATGGGTATAATTAGTTGTGGAAGGATGAGAGGTGAATGGAACATTAGTGGAAGGACAGATGGTAGTGATACTATAGGTAGGAATAGAAGATGAAGGGATCACACTAGGAGTAATAACATGGATGGTGGAGGCCATGGAAGTAGTCACTATACGATTAGAGGAGGAAGGATCAAAGGAAAATGAGGGGTGGGTGAGTGGGGAAGATGATATACGATTTAGTAGAAGCAATGAGAGTGCTTGTATTATGAAGAATATTCATGCCATTAGGAGCACTAAGGCCTTATGCAAGATAGTAGCTAATTGTTGAGGAGATTCACTGTAAGTGCATCAATAAGTAATTATCTCTTAAGGTAGAGATCTTGTTTATCAAATAAAGCATCACCATCGTAATCTTGCTGGTTATTCAATATGAGCATTATCAGAAAAGATCTTATTATCATTAGAGTGGTTAGCCATATTAGGGTTTAGATGAGCACTTCATATAGGAAGATTAGGGTTTCAAGTAGTTCATGACATAAACAATGCCTAAAGTGTTATGATAAAGAGAGATAGAAAGATAAAGACTAAAGCAATTTAAGTCACTGTTAGGTCAGTAAAATGAAAAAAAATCAGAAGATAAAAACCTTAAGGATGGAAACACTAAGAGGGTGTAGGAGCAAAGAGGTTCACCAAAATCAAAAGTAAAATAAGCATCTAAGAGGGAGAATAAAATCCCTTTTGCATATATCTAAATTAAATAAATAACATTGATACTCATAATCTACTTAGGTGTAATGACCCGACCCTTCGGTAAAATAAAAAAATTCCAATTTGCATCAAAAGAGTAAATAAACGTGCTAACAAGTTATTGCAATATAATTTTTCTTTCCTTTATTGATAATATATGAACAAGATATCATAATGAAATTACAATAAAGATTCCATGTCATTACAATAACTTCACAAATACAAGTAACGAGAAAACGTACCTTAACTAGCATAGCTCCAATGAGCTTTAGAACAAATAGTAGTAAGAAGGTCCAAGAATCCGCCTTTCAAATCTTGGTGCTCTGGTAGCCTAATGAGGAGGAGAAGCATCACTCAGGCGCTTTTCCGCCAACCACAGACCTATAATGCGATCCCCCGCACATCTATCATTCGATAGATGGCCCTTCGTTGAACAAAGAGATTGGTAGAGTAACTGATACTGTTAACGAACTGAGTATAGTGGTGTGTCCTACATAACTAGAACCTATGCAATCTGGCAAACCCTCGCTCTAGCATGTAATACGGGATCACAGTGAACTACCAGTGTAATCATCGCCTAGTCTAAGAGGATGTCTTGTACATTACACTACTTTGATCAAAGTGTTTCATACAGTATTTCTATTGAGGGTCATCTATCACATGCACTATTTAGGGTCGATTTGACTTAGGGCTATCTTACACTACGCGTAGGTCTTTGTCCTATAAGGGTAATCCGTACCTCAGACATCCTACATCAAATAATCCTATTGGAATGAATCAACATCGCAAGTACTTCTCTTGTTCCCTCCTATACTGGAATGATTATCCTAGGAGTTTAGCTAGTTTTTCTGAGTTATCCTAATAACTTAGCTGGCTGCATTGTACTGATACAAGCTTTCATCGTAGTCCTAGTATTAATAACTAAGGTAACGAGTACTCTCCCTATATGGAGATCATACAATTAATGCAACAACACAAGAATGCATCTTCTAACCTTTCAATACAAGTAAATGCCTTTTACTCTTTTCACAGTAAGTATGCATTTATTAAATTGAACTTCTTTCAATATGAAAACAGACATAAATAACTCTTTCATCATACTAAACAATGGTTCCACTTCCCTCAAACAATTCCCTATCTAGCAACACAAAATATAAAAACATTTTTAAGAATTACTATTGTAATGATAGTAGAAGAATATCTCATGCCTGGTTTCCAGTTTAATTGCAGATGATGAAGAATCGATCTATCTTCTCAGCACTTCCAGTAAATGGTTATTTCCTTCCAAGTCCCAATTTCCTCTCTTAGAATTAATTTCACAGGTAATGACGAATTCAGACTGATACTGGTTGCAGTCTGATTGGGATTTAAACCTCTTAGGAGATATTGATACTCAGTCTCAATTCCCTGATCAAATTTGGTTCACATAAAATGGCGAATTTGCACTCTTCACTAAATAAATAAACAAAACAGAATAATGCGTCTGGTTCAGAATGCTGAAGACTAATGAATAGCAATGGATGTATGAATGATAGTAATAATCCAGAGATATGGCGGCTATTTATAGAGCTTCCTTGCACAACGAATTCCACTTCTAATGGCATGTTAAATGACAGAACTTCAAATTGAACAAGTCAATTAAGCAAGTGGCGGGTTTGCAATCCCTTACTCATTGTTTCCAGAGATGAGTCGATTATGTTTATTGATAGCAAAAGAAGAATATTTCAACTCACTTATGATGAATTGGGAGAAATCGACACCTACAGGTGTCTTCCCAAAAATGGTGCCAACAGTGAAATCCGGCAGGTATAATCAGAGGAAAAAGTCCAAGATTAGTTTGTGAATTCATAGCATATTAACCAGGCCAAGTCGTCATTATCTTGTAGCTGCGTTGGCTCATTCCCAGCTTTGGGTTCTATTGTGACCTTTTCACACATCACCCCATGCCAGATGGGGACCCCTTATTTTTGCTCCATTCTGGTCTTTTGGCTTTAGTTTTTGGGTTGTTTTGCGTCTCTCTCTCTCTCTGATCTTTTGTCCTATCGGGGATTTCTCTGTATTTGACCTGATGGAAATTTTGGTTGTTTGTGGAATTAGGGTTTTTCATTCTTCAGGATAGTTTGAAGTTGAATTGAGCTGGCTAATTGACATCTGAGTGCAGCAGTACAGTCAGAAAGCTCAAGGCAGAATCCCACTGAAATCTTACTGAAATTTGACAACTTACTATTTTTAGTAAGTACCTAATTTGAGGTCTGTTCTTCAGGATTTTGGGATTCTAACTACTTCAGCACAATCAGGCAGCTTTCGGGTGCCTACACATGAAATTTGAACAGATTCAGACAACTGGCTATTCTTAGCAGTTTTGGCTTCAGGAGCTATTTTCGAGGCTTAAACATATGACTCTCCACTACATGATCGGAGAATCAATCTGGGTTTTTCAAGACCTTCGCGATGGTATAACATGCAAATCAAGATGGTGACTTTCAACGGTACAGCCTTTCGAGGCTATTTTTAGGGTTTGCATGCAGTATTTTTCAGTGCATGTCCGGATATTCCATGTGGGTTTTGCGAGAGCTTCACAGTGGTGTGACATGCAAGCAAAACGGATCAGTTTTCGAGGACTTACTATTTTTAGCCAGTGCCTGCATGTTGACCAGTTTTTTGGGTTTTTCTGGGTTTTTTGAGATCCCACGGGCACTGTGACATGCAAACTCATCCGACATCAAATTGACCACTTTCCAGACACTTACTATAAATAGCAGGTTCACTCTAGCGGCCACCCGACACTTCAGTATCACGAACAAAGCAACATGCAACATAAATCGGGTCAAACGAAAGTCATTTGAGCCACATGCAAGTCAGATTAGGGTTTCTAGCTTTGATGCCTAAAAAGAGGGGTAAAAAGCCAGAATTTCGAAAAAGGAAGATATCCCATCACGATCAGCATCCTTCTGGCAATCCACTGACAAAATTTGGGCACAATCCGAGCACTTACTATTTATAGTAAGTCACCTTCAGAACAGGGCTATAAATAGCAAGTCAGCGCAAGGGGCTGGTGTGAACAGGTTCACCAAGCAATGAGGACCATGTGGTGAAAAATTCAAGTCAAATGGAGCTGCAGAAAACAAGCAATTTCAGGGTTTGCTAAAAATAGCAAGTGGGCTAAAAATAGAGTGGCAAGAGGTAGCTGAGAGCGTTGAAAATTCTAAGTCCACGAATAGAAGCTGGCAGGAGGAAAGATGAAATGCGCCCAAGCATGAAGACTGGCATCAAAAAATCCTAAGTATTTGAAAATTCCTCCACCCTAGGTGAAATGCGCCCAAGGCATGAGAAGTTGTTGAGGAAAAACGCTAAGTATAAAAATTCCCCTTCATAGGGTGAAATGCGCCCAAGCTTGAGGAATTCCTCCTCACACCTCCATATGCGCCCAAGGCTCCAGCAAGCTCCTCCACTACATGTCAAATGCGCCCAGCATGAAAAGGTCACTTGGGAAAAGTTTCTAAGGCATTAAAATGGAAGTAGCATGTGGAAACTGCGCCCAAGTCTAGGAGAAGAATGAAAAATATCTAAAATGTTGAAGTTCCTCTAGCACGTGCTAAATGCGCCCAAGGCTGCAAGGGGGGTGAAAGGTAAATATCCAAGGCATTGAAAATAGAAGTTTGAAGTATAAAATGCGCCCAGCAAGAGGGAGGATGTTTGAGAATTTTCTAAGTGTGGAGACATTCCTCCTCACACCCCTAAATGCGCCCTCATGGAGGGAAGGCTTGAGAAAATATTTTAAGCATTTGAAATTCCTCCACCCTACCTCAAATGCGCCCAAGGCTGCAAGGGGGATGAGAGAAAAGTTTCTAAGGCAAAAGGTTCCTCCTCCCTATGAGAAATGCGCCCTCAAGGTCAAAGTGATGGTGTAATAATATTCGAAGTGTCAAAATGGAAGCTGGACCCCTCAAATGCACCCAAGGCTGCAAGGATATTGAAATTTTTCGAAGGCAAGAAAGTGCCTCCTCCCTACCTCATATGCGCCCACAACGAATGAAGTGCAAGGTAAAGGTTTCTAAGGCATGGGAAAAGGAAGCAAGGAGCCCCATATGCGCCCAGCCAGCAAAAGGTGGAGAGGGCATAAAATAAAAATGTCTGAGTGTGAGAAATACCTCCTCACACCCCTAAACGCGCCCAAGGAAGAAAAACGCCTAAGTATGGAAGATGAAAGCACCAAGGGTAAAATGCGCCCAAGGTAAGTTGAGGTGTTTGAAGTATTTCTAAGGCAAGAAAACAAAAGCAGCAAGGGTGAAATGCGCCTTCAGCATGGAGGATGTTTAAAAAAGTTTCTAAGTATGAAATGAAAGCCCACTCCCTTGAATGCGCCCTTGAGAAGAGGAGGTTGTTTGCAAAAAAAATTCTAAGTTATAAAGTGAGAGTTGCCCCCTCTAAATGCGCCCATCATGAGCAACGGTGAATAAAATTTTTCTAAGGCAAAGATAGAAGCTACACACTCCAAATGTGCCCACCTTGTGATAAAAGCTTGAAGGCATGTGAAACATGAACCTCAAAGAGCCTAAATGCGCCCCAGCTGAGAAGTGAGTTGAAAGAGATTTGCTGAGGCGTGGAAAATTGCAGCACATGGCCTCAAAGGCGCCCTTGACTTGAGGTGAAGGAGCTTAAAAAAGTTCTAAGTATGAAAATTGCAGCACACCCCATAGAATGTGCCCAAGCAAGGAACATGACTTGAAAGTATTTCTAAGTCATAAAATGAAAGAAGCCTACCTCAAATGCGCCAAAGGAGGTGAAGGGATAGTGAAGGCCTTGAGGAAATTGTCTAAGGTGTGGAAAATAGAAGTTGAGAGAGCTAAATGCACCCACCTTGAGTGAATGTTTGAAAAATTTCCAAGGCATAAACATGAAAGTGCAAGATGCTAACTACGCCCAAGGTTGCTGAAAGGACAAAAATGTCTAAGGCATTACATTGAAAATATAAGTTGATACATGAAAATGAGCCCTTCATGGGTAAGTTGGCAAAGTTTTAAAAAAAATCCTCTAAGGCATTTCTAAGGCAAAGTGAGAAATACGCCTAAGGAGGAAGGTATTGTTAAAATCTCCAGAGACAAGATCAAATGCACCTGGGAACAAGGAAAATTCTTCAGGAAAACTAGGGAAAATACTAAGGCATGAAAATGAAGACTGCAGGTGTGAGGTGCGCCCAAGATTGAACATGAATAAACCTTAGTAATTTTTATTATTTTTCAAAAATAATAAAAATTAAACTTACCCCTTCGTTTGGACACACATGAAAACGATGATTTCTGAGGGGAAATTTCTTTTGGGTATTGGACATTTCCCACTGGGAGATGATTTGAAAGTCTTCCATACCTTGCTTGTGTTGTTTCGACAAAGATTTTAGCCTGGCGCCCATTTAACAAATTTCCTAAGCTCTGAGGGATAAATTTTCTAAGGCATGGTAAAATAAAGCTCAAGAGGTCAAATACACTCACAGGGTAGAGATGAAATTTGTCCAAGGCATAGAAGAATTTGAAGATGAAATGAAGCTAGAACATCAAGCATTTAGATGTTGAAAAGTTATAAAAGTTTGCTGGAAATGATGAACTCTATCAGGATCCGGAGATCAATCAGTCGGAACAT
The DNA here is from genome assembly GCA_007115665.2 of Sequoiadendron giganteum. Classification (NCBI taxonomy): domain Eukaryota; kingdom Viridiplantae; phylum Streptophyta; class Pinopsida; order Cupressales; family Cupressaceae; genus Sequoiadendron; species Sequoiadendron giganteum. The sequence continues at coordinate 488,730,103 of CM021104.1, forward strand.
GAGAACTAGGTAAGTGAAGTGAGTTTATGTTACAAGTGTTCTGATGCTCTTCTTTTTGTTTTGCAGGATGAACACCGGAGCCAGAGCGTGAGGACTTGAGGTGATGAAGCTGGACAATGCTATAACTTTGGAAAGGGAAATGACAATGAAGATTTGTCTAAGGCATTAAGAACGTGATGCAAAAGAGGCTAAGTGCACCCAAGGCAGTGAGTTGAAGAAATGTGAAAGTTACAAGAGAGAAATGCATCCAAGAATGAAAGCAACAGGAGGAGTTAACGAAGAAGAACTTTTTGCAAGGAGGATTTGAACCAAGTGTTGTTGTGTGCTTGCCTCCTCCTAACGCAACAGAATTGGCAAAGAAGAAGAACAGTGGGAACACGTTTCTGGACGAGAATCTTCTAGAAGAGGATAGTGGGCATTAATTGCTCGTAGTGTTTTCTGCAGAGGAGTGGAGAATCTTTTGTGCATTTATTACCCCACTCTTCTCTATGGCGGTTTTTAGGGCAAAAACCCTAATTAGGGCATATGTGGCTCGATCTGAGCCTTTCATTGTAATTCAATCTAAGCCGTCTGTTGGACTGGGCCAACTATAAAAGGGGCATCCCCCCTCATTTGTAAAAAAGTAGATTAGAACAAGAAATCAAAGAGTAGAGAAGATAGAAGTTAGAATAGTTAGATAGAGAGTTAGCTTAGTTTGAAAAGGAAGGAAAACTTTCCCTTTGAAAGTTTTGTAAATGGTTGTTGTGAACACTTTTCATAATACAAAGAGTTTTATTGCTTGGTGATTTCTTCTTTTGTTATGAGTAGCTAGCAAGGCCCTTTCATCTTTCCGATTCAAGTAGATTGAGTAGAGTAAAGTAGATTTTGTTTTCATGCAAGTAGTGTTAATTGTGGAATGCGACATTGGTTTGAGCATATCTTCTCGTATCTATACCATTGGTGGACTTGCTGACGGTAAATCTGCCCCCTGTGTGGTCAACTGGAATCTCAGCGCTTAACTTCGATTGTGATTAGTGTGCCCACTTGCTTCGTTGTGAAGGGGTGCGCATGGTGAATCTCAATTTGAACATTTTATCCATCCTTTGAAGATTGCACCAGCTTGTCAGAGTTGTCCGAAGGGGAGACGAAACAAAGTTCGGTTTGAAGGTTGTTAAAGCTAGTCCTTGCATTCCACCCGTAGAAATAGATAGTATAATTCCTACCCCTACCTCCTTTAAATTCAGTATTTCCCGGTCCATTCAAATACCAGAGCATCATAGCCAAAACCTTTCATTTGCTTGAGTAATAAAATCGAACAATTACGTAAGTCTCCTTGGAATACCCAGCATATTCACATCAACCAACTGAGTCTATTCGCATTAAAGGAACCTTGGAGTTGAACGCATGAACTTTCATGCAATCTTAGCATGCGGAATACTTTGATCAAGAGAGAATAGAGTGACCGTTGGACATTTTATTCTGTGTTGGCGTTGTCATAAAACACACGTCAACAGGTTCGACCTAGTCAAAGCCCCAAAAGATTCAAGATGTAAATAATTGATTTTCCCTACATACTCCATGGCAAGTGTGTGATTTCCTCAAAGAGCCGTATTTATTTCCAATTCGAATTCCCCATTTTAACCATTTCGGCGTATTCACGCCAAAGTTTTTATTTGCGTTTGAAGTTCAGAAATAATTCGATCTCAAATGTTTCAAATAGTAAGACTCAGAAATATTTCGATTCCCATGATAAATATTTCAATTTCCCATAGTGCATGTTAACTATTTAGAATTTCCATAGTGGGTGAATAAATATTTGAATGATTGGAAACTATTCAATTTCCATAATTTGCAATATAAATATTTAATGAAATAGGAAATAAATCGATTTCCTACGTGAGATTAATTTGAAAAATAATTCGATTTTCAAATTGAGAGTTGATATTTAAATCAATGATTTGATTTCCATTATGAAATTAAATATTAAATTTATTAGGAAATAATTATATATTTTATTATATAAATATAATTATAGTCCAAAAATATATTAAACATATATATATATATATATATATATATATATATATTTAACAAATATATATTTATATCGTGAGCCAGTTAGCACATCCGATATGAATATTCATACATATATATGTATATGTAAATTGTTAGGCAATAATAATATTATATTATTAATATCCACTTTGTGTGCATATACACATGTATATATGTCCGTATATATTCCTCTATGTGCACGCATATGTACGTATACCATAGTTGGAAAACTCGCCCCAAGAAAAAACTCGCCAAGCCAAAAATTGGAGAGTTTTTAAAACTCGGCAAAAAAACTCAAGAACTTAAAAAATTGCATAAATTTCATTAGAAACACATTTTTTTTGCAAAATTCAATGACAAGATGAATCCAATGAATCCATAAATGAGTACAAAAGTGTTTTCTATTAATTTTGATTGCCTTCAATGTAAATTGATTACAAAATCGCATTCTTATGCGGAATCCCGATGGCTAAAAGCCTGAAAGTCTAATACATGAAAGCAATAAAACTAGAACTAGAAGCAAATACTAAACAGTAACTAAATACAACATGCTAGGCTTTCCTCTTCCTTAGTCTAGCAGCAGCTAGGGAAGAAGGGGTGGGTCCTCTAGCCCTCCCGCGTGTGTGTGGTGGTGGTGGCGGTGATCGCACTCACGGTGCTACTGCTACTGCTACTGGCTCCTCGGCTGGCATAGAAGGTTGTGTCTATGGCTCTGGCTGAATCTCATCGATATCCTCAGGAATGTCCTCCAACCCTACATCTCCTGATGCACCCACATCCTCCATTGCTTTCCTCTCTAAGTCAAGGATCTCGTCCGCGCTAAACAATGGAGGCTGCTCATCTCGCCCTATCCAATCACTATAAGGATCTATCTCATCTAAATCAATAGGATCCAGTGATTTTTCTTCTACTCTCTTTGTGCGCAACCGAAGGTTGTATTGCACAAAGACAAGATCATTCAGGTGCTTTTGTGCTCACTTGTTCCTCTTTTTCGTGTGAATGGACTCGAACAAGCTCCAATTGCGCTCACAACTGGATGCACTACAGGGCTGACATAATACGCAGAGGGCAATTTTTTGAAGATGTGGGGTTTTTCCACCCCAATTTTTCCACCAAACCTCTGCAAAAAAAAAAAATATTGAAGAGTTAGAAAACAAAGTCAAAGACTCAAAAGTCAAAAGTAAAACACATTTTATCAAATTATATGATGCATGTGAAATAAAATTTAAAGTTAAAGACTCCCAATTTTATACATGGTGGCAGAGTGTTTCTTCCTCTAAGAGCCATCTCTGCAGAAAAGAGATTACCAGTTGCTTCCCTGTACATAGCCAACTCGATGACGATGTGGTCTCTCGCTGCAACCTCGGATTCCATCCTCTGAAAGCATGTCATGAGCCCCTCCATAACCTCTCCATCAGGATCAGAGAAGCTCTCTGAGAAGAGATAATAAGGGTTGAGGAAGTACCCTGCTGCATGGATGGGTTGGTGGAGTTGATCGTTCCACCTCCTATCAACAATTTCCCATATGGGATCAAATTTCAGGTTGTCCCCCATGTAGTAACTTTTGATAGCCTCTTTGGCCCTATCCATGGCCTCATAAATATATCCCATGGGGTTTTGATCCCCATCTACCAAGCGAAGGACTCTTACCAAGGGCTCCGACACCTAGATTAAAAATACAAAAAGATCAAAGTTAGAAATTTATAATGAAAGGCTTAAAGTTAAATTAAAAAATATATATATTTATATTCAACTTGAGTTTAAAATTAAAATCAAAGTTTTGAAGTTACCTTCACGATCTCTGTAGCTTTTTGTGCAAACAAGTGGTCAAAGACTATTGTAGCAACTCTCTCTCCTTCGGGCTTCTTTGAATATGAGGAGTCATTCCATGCTTGACTCACAAACATTTGTTTTAAAAAGCCCAAAGAATCCAAAATGCTTTACAACGTTATGAAAATCGTTGCAAACCTTGTGGCACTTGGTCTCACCAACTCCTTCCCTTGTGTATGATCTCTCATCAAGCTAAGAACCCAAGGGTGATTGTAGATAAATTTTGTGATGCTCCTTGCATCATCTCCAATCGGTGCCACCCAAACAAGTTTGCCTATGTCCTCCAAAAGAAGGTCAAGGCAATGGGCCGCACAAGGTGACCAACAGAGTGATGGATGTCTAATCTCAAGCATTCTTCCTGTTGCCACATACGCTGCTGCATTATCTATGATAACTTGCACCACATTAGCAATCCCCACCTCCATCACAACTTCTTCCAACAATGTACACAATGTATCTGCAGTTTTTATCCTGTTGGAAGCATCTATCGACTTCCAAAATACAACTTCACCTTTGCAAGCAACCAAAAAGTTAATGATGGTGCGGTTTTTCCCATCCGTCCACCCATCAGAAAGAATGGAGCAGCCATATTTCTTCCATTTATCTTTTTGTTGTTCAACCACTTGCATTGCCCTTTGGGTTGCATTTGTGAGCAACTTGCAGGTACAAAGTAAAATAATTAAATAAGTACAAAATTGTAAGTTTTAAACAAAAAATAGCTTCAATTCAACATAAATAATAAATTATAAATTAATTTGATTTAAAGAACATAAACTTAGCATAAAATTTAAGTTGACTTTCACCTACCTCCCACTCAAATCTTTGCGAGAAGGTGGCTTGAAGCCTTTTCCCGCAACTGTCAATGCAGTGACCATATTGTGCCAATAGGGACTAGTCGCCACATTAAATGGTATGTTATTGAAATACCAAAAGTCAGCACATGCCGACTCGGCATGTTGATGCACCTCCTTGTTCCACCCTGTAGCCTCCAATGATACCTGTGCTCCTAGTGTGTTTCGAGGCACAAAAAAACTCTGTGGGTTGTGTGAAGATGAAGGTAGTGGTGGCACTGGCACTCTAGTCGAAGTCGAACTAGAGGAAATGGGGGGCCTAGAGGACAGTACAGCTGTGGCTGTGCTATGAACGCGAATCCGTGGACCACGAAGAGAGCCCACAATGCCAATATCTCCCTCCTCATCTGACTCTATCTCCATGTGCTCAGCCTCGTGCTCCTGAGTTTGGCCATGGGCATGCGCATGTCCACTAGCTATGGCAGTTGCTATGGCTTTTTTTTCCCTCTCCCTTTGCATTTTTCTTTCCTCGGCAATTGAGAGTAGTGCAAGCATCTCTCTTCTAATCTCTTCTTTGGGCTTCTCACAAGGCTTGGCATCACGCTAAGGAATGCCTGCAAGATGGTATTTGAGGCGATTTATGCCTCCATGATATGTATTCTTGCACTCACTGCAAACAACTGTTCCAGGTATGTGCCCTCTCACACCATACTTCCATGTAGGGTCTCTAGCCCCTGCAAGACGAGTGCCTGGAACCCATGATGATGGTGTAGACGGGGTGGAGCATGATGGGGCGGGGTTGGAACTTGATGCTAAACCAAAGCCAGAAGCCATTATAGTGTGTATTCAATGCTCAATGATCAATCTACACACACAAAAAATATGTACAACATATTAGTTTTTTAATACAAAAAAATTTAAAAAACAACCTAAATCATTAAAAATTTAAAACTTAAAAGATATAGAGCTAAATTTGATTTAAATTGATACAAATGTGTTTAAATGAATTATAAATTGACATTATTAACTAATCTTATCATTCTACACAAAAAATGAACTTAGGTCTGAAAATTTCAAAAAACAATGAAAAAAATGAAAAAAATCAGCAAAAATCAACAAAAGATTGTGATGAATCTTGTTTTTTGGATTGTAAATGCAAAAAAATTGTTTCTTTGTGCTCTATCATGACTTTTTTTCAATTTGAAATGAGTATTTTGCAAGAAGAATGAAAGAAAATGATTAAGCAAAAATAAAAAACAAAAACAAAACCCCTACCTGTGAATCGAATTTCTCTTCAAAATCCACACAAAATGGCGTTTGAATCTGCTCTCCTTGATGGCAAATCGTTGGAAATGATATCTCCTTGCTTGGGGGGGGTGGGACGGGGGGTTTAGCTCCTCACACAAAGTATTATGCAATTTCGAAATGAAATGAAAGATAAAAAAGACGTTTTTACTTTATGTGCTACGCGGCCGAGTTTTTCTGTCGGACTCGCGAGTTTTTGGCGAGTACTCGCCACTAAAAACTCATGAGTTTTTACAAATACTCGAAAAAACTCGAAAATTTAAGGGTGGCGAGTTAAACCTGGAAAAACTCGCCTTGGGAAAAAACTCGCAAGTTTTTGAAAACTCGGCAAGTTTTTCGCGAGTGTGAACTATGACATATACCATATCAATGCATCTGTATGGCATATCCATTAGCCAGCTTATGCTTGTATCGATATGTATATACCTATGGATACGTGTATATACTACACACATGTATATATGTTCACTTCCGATTACTTACATCCATTCACATTATCATCATAATGACCGTAAAACCACAAGACAGATACAAAGATAAACATTACACACAAAGTATGCAGAAGTAAACAAGACTCCTATTGCAATCATACAAGCTATGGATGACTTACCTAAAACCCACACAAACTGACTCAGTTTACTCAATCTAAGATGACGTGTGTGTATGCTCAGATAGTTTACTTTACCGGTTAACCGACCAAGCTCCTCTCCCGAGTGATACTTCCCTTCCCCTTGGAGATTGAACGTTTTCCTGCAACCACTAGCACATACCTTAGTAGTCCTTTGTTCACAACAATAAGCATCATATATATAAACATCTTTAAAGTTAGAATAACAATACTTCAATAACCATCTATTCATATATGCAGTATTTTACCATGAATAACATCAATTGAGATAACATCAAATAAAACGTCAAATGAGATAACATACATATTGATAACAAGGTACAAGCATCTCCAAATTTCACATTACATTCATATTTACCCTATATAGTAATAGTAAATAGTAACCTCACAACTTGGGATGTAACATTAGGTTAAATCAAAATGTTGCCATGATGTAAATGAATTAAATGCTCTAAAATAAATAAATGTTTTGGAAAATGGAATAGAACAATAAAGGTACGTAGCTGGAAAACTACAACAAATGTTGGATATTGATTTGCCAATAATGTAGGAATACTAGTGATGCTCAAATAAATGTTTTGAAATGATGAATGATTTGTTTGTCACTTTGGAGTACTTGCACAATTATAGATTAGACTCCACAATTGTGGTTCTGATTAGATGCAAAGATCTGATCTATGCTTGTGGAACTGATCTCTGCTAATTTATAGAATGTTAGTTTTATTTTGCCTTGATGTTCTCAGTCCCTTTCTGTATAAAAACTTTTTTTGTGCTTTTTAGTTTGCATGTGGCAGGGAGAATTGCTTCTCGTGTCAACCCATATAAGTATATCAATGCAGTGGCTAGATAAAAGATCAGAGACAACACTCTCAAACATGCAAGATACCCTAGATGCTTGTGCAATGCAGATATTCTGATATGATGCTCCTGATAATGCATTCAAGTAGTGAATGATAGCTTTAGGATGCAAGGAATCTAGATATGTCCTGATGATTTAAAATGAATCAAGACCACACCTCTAAATACAACACCTTGAGTCACAAACAAAATGCTTTTCTGCCTTGAGTCACACACCACGCTTATAAGGATAGGTTAAGGTGGCCCCGTATTAAGATTTGAATTTAAAAGCAAAAGGATAATTTCTGTGAGTGCTGAAGTGATTGAGATCACTTTCATTACTGCAATTGAGATCACTTTCATTACTGCAATCTGACCTAGGGCAAGAAAGAGGTAAAACTTAGGATCAAGACCAGTCCCTAGGAAAGAGTGTAGATAGGAATTGATAAGGCTTGGGTTATGTGTTCACTCTTAGGTGAAATTGTGCCATTTATATGTTTTCCATTACATAAAGGTCACTCTAATCAAAATGGGCCCAAAACATAAGGGAAAGGGCACAGGTATGCAATTTTCAAGAAATCAAATTAAACAAAAATATATATATCATTGTCCATTAGTGACTCAAGTTTAAGGTGACTAATTTAGCCTTTATTCATTAAGTTTTAGTTTTTTTTAAATTAAATGTCTAAGACCTTAGACAAGATTAGATATAATACAAAATATTTGATTGAGGCTATACAAGTACATGCTACAAGATTATGAAAGAAATAAAATATATTTTTATGTTGCCCTTTCATCTCTACATGTCAAAATCACTTTCAAAACATTATAGAAAGCTTAAATGAATAGATCAGAAATTTTTTGTGTAGGATTTAATAAGTTCAAAAATTAAAAAATGTTAATCTCTATTCATAAAACAAAATATGTTCTACCACTTCCACATGCTATTTGCTTTGCATCTTTAGAAGTGTCTCCACTATCCAAACGGAAATAATTACATGAATCCAACTGTAGTCTTGAATGTAACCGTATCTATCACTTTTGTATTCTGGAGAGGCCAACAGTACCGGCCTTGATATGACGGCTACAAGCTTGAATTTGCATTCTATTAGATAAGTAATATAAGCAATTTATATAGAGCATTGATAGCATACCATGACAACATTAGTCAAAAAGAGACCAGTGCATAAAATTCAACGAGGCTTCTAGTAACAAAATGAACAACAAAGTTGTGATTCCTTGTTTACAAAGTTGCTGCCTTTTCAAGTCGCTGCAAATAATGCCGCCAGGTTAATTTGAGAGTTGTCTTAGACAGAGTATCATTATCAACCTAAGTATGTCTGCAAAGTCTGTACTATACACTCAAACACAATAAACATTTATAGTGAGACTGAGCATCTTTTTGGTTATTATTATCTAGAAGATGGTGGTTATATTCTGAACTGTATTTGAGCTAAATTTAAAATTGAATGTACTTTCATTAAATATTTCTTTTTCATTTATGTATCTTTAGTACAAGTCTGTCTTCCTTTTTATATATTGTTATCTGTAATTAATGCTATGAGTTCGATTGGCAGCTATAGTGGTCACGTATTTGCTCTTTCAAGAACTTTGAAAGACCTAGAAGAAAATGATGAAAGATTGAAGGTAGGATATTTAACGTTGGCCTTGACTTTTGCATTTGAATGTCAAAAGTTTCTACCTCAGTATTTAAGTTATATTTATTTGAATATGGATGTAACGATTTTTCAAATCTTAGATTTGTGCATTTGATGTTGAGAGAAATTTCGAGTCCTTGCTTGTTCTAGAATTTAAGATGACATGTTTTTATGTTTCAGGCTTTGCTTATGGAAACCATGGAATGGCAATTGTATGTTGTTCAAGATGGACCTTTCCAGAAAATGCAGGCAGAGCAGTCAGGTGATCTTTGTGGACCCAAGCCCGTTCTTCCTCGCTTGGTTACAAATTTTCTCCAAAACCCAACAAGGAACCTTGTTCAGGTTAATCAGTTCACTGTCTGAAGAGGTGATACATTTATTATGACGTCTCATTTTCAAGATAAGTTACTGTAATCCAAGAAATTAATCGGAGCAACATTTCTGTTCCATTTCCACAGTGGATTCAAATTAAATTGATTATTTATCAGCAGCTATTTTAAATGAAGTAGATGCACCCTAAGCAAAATAAGTTTTGTAGAAGCATTCATAGGGATCTCTTGATGCGTCTGTTTGTCGTTTGGGAGAGGAGACAAGAAATAGCAGGGATGTGGGAGAGGTAATTTCATTTGGCTCCCGTGTTAAGTGATTTTGGATGAGATGCCATTTACTTTGGGGTTCATTTCGAGCGCAAAGGAACTTACCAGAACTTTGAATTGGGCATAGGACTGTAAGACATTTCGTTTGGCGTCATAAATATGTGTATTGAAGGAATTATATTTTAATGAGAGTATATCACATTAATTCAGGGTTTTGAATGCTTCTTAATAATCACTTACTTCTTTTCCATCAACCCATTCATGATGTAAAACAGGACCGTGAAATATAGCAGAGAGCAAGGCTCATTATCTCTATTCTTTCCCCTTTCCATAGGTAATAAAATACAATTTTTCATTGCACAACTAGAATGTTTTTTTTGTAGCAAGCAAAGAAAGGATCTTGTTTATCTATTCCATAATTGATATTGATTATTGGTGAAATTAGTACTCTGCTAACAAATTAAACTCAGAGAGGAAATTCTGATTGTAACTTCCTGAAGTCACACTAGCAAAATTCCATTCCAAGATGAGGACTATCCAAGTTCTATATATAAAAGCTAAATTTTGATCTTGAAGGGGTTTTACCTTTTGCTTACCATATTCACTTATATAATCACATCGTGAGTTTTCCCTTGTATGTTGGGTTTTGTGGTTTTTATTTTATTATGTATGTCCAAGTTCTATATATAAAAGCTAAATTCTATTCTTGAAGGGGTCTTACCTTTTGCTTACCATGTTCACTTAATCACATCGCGAGTTTTCCATTGTTGGCTCTTGTGGTTTTTATTTTATTATGTATGTTCAATGATAAAGGTTTGTTCTTTTGGCAAGACATATTAATGATTTACACCTCAAATGTGCTCGAGATTCAAGTTATTTCAGGATATTGTATGTGGTGCTTATATCTATATGCAATAATTTTGTAGAAATGACAAATCTTGTTTGCATTTATACTTTAAAAAAAAACAATATTGTGTAGGTTCCAAATACCAAATATTTTGTATTTATAATGAATGAATGAAATTTTTAATGGCGTCTACAAGAGCAAGTAGTCTATGGTATTCAAGATTGAAAACAAAACAATAACCCCCAACAAATCCAATTGATGAACCCTAACCCGTATTGATTGTTCACTATTTTTTTGTTGATCATGGTTCTTTTGTTATGGATTTTGATCAAATAATCTACCATATTGGTAGTGTGTAAGGAACCTAAGGTAGCGAAACAACTTCCTACACTAATCTTGAGAGGGGGATAATGCAAAACTTTACAAATCTTTTCAATAGTTACATAAACTTAACAAAAATAAACATGAATATCATGCATACCATAACATAGTGATTTACGTGGGGCAAAACCTTTTTGGGAGAAAAACTCTACACTCCAAAAGCCACCCAATATATTATTTAGAAATCACGAAGATTACAATATATTTGCAAAGCAAGATTCTCACAAGAGTATCACCAACCAGAGATCTAAAGGCAACTTGATCGCTATCAGACTCTAAGAATGCATCACAACATACAGTTGTAATACAACACCCTCATAAAATAGGGTTGTCTTCCAAGGCAAGTCAAGCCAACAAAATATCTACTATCAGATCTGAGACCTAATGATGATTAGTCTAAATTTACAATAATAAAATATACATAAAATTTGGCTTCTAGGGGTGTTGTCCTCAAGCTCCCATTAGGGCAGGTAGACCCTAGACCCCTCGTAGGGGCACCCCCTCACACTTACCTATCAACAGTAAACCTTATGTAATTGCAAGGTTGAGACACATTTTCCCAACAAATCTTTCACTTGTCGAACGCCTTGTAAGAGCAATGAGAGGGTGTATAAACATCATCTCTTAATTGTTAGGGGCATAAAATCCCATAGACTCTAAACACCATTTGAATTTTTCTATGCTCACAAACTTAGTTAAAAAAATGACAACATTCATCAAAGTCACTACCTTAACCATTGCCATCTTTGACCATATCTCTAACAAAATGATATTGTATATTAATGTGTTTGGTCCTACATGAAATGTCAGGTTTTTAGCTAGACATATTGCATTTTGATTGTCGCAATAAATTGTCACTGCACTTTGTTTTATTATAATATTTGAACACAGTCTTTTAAGCCAAATGGCTTTTTTACAACCATGAGTAGTGGATAAAACAACCACAACCTATCACTTACTCATCTAGTTAATTGCACCACCAAATAAAGTAAACACATAAGCATTGGTGGATCATCTTCTATCAACATCACTTGCCCAATTTGAATACACAACCATGAATATCAAGTGAAATCTCGTCTTCAATCATATTACTATGACAACACAAGGAATACTTTGAGGTACCATGCCAATACTTGAAGACTCTTTTAACTGCATCCCAATGAACTCCACTAGGATTAGACAAATGTGGGAATAACTCCCATTGCTTGGGCAATGTCTGGTCTCGTACAAACCATAACATACATGAAACTTCCAACTACATTTTGGTAAGGTGCGTTTCTCACATCTTCCATCTTTAATAGGGATGTTGGACAATGTGAAATAGATAACTTTGTTCCGACTGAAAAAGGAACACAATGGTCTATAATCTTGCAAATCAAACCTTTGTAAAATTGAATTGGCATTCTTCTTTTGTCCAAGCTATAGCTTTTTGTTCACTTTATCTCTTTTGATTTCCATCTCAAGAATGTGTCTAGCTGTACTAAGGTCTTTCATTTCAAATTTAGTAGCAAGTTGAGATTTCAGTTACAAAATCATACCTTTCCCTTTACCAATAAATAACATATCAACATATAATGCAACTAACAAGAAACGGTCACCATAATTGCAATTAACAAGAAATGATCACCATAATTTTATAATAAACACAGTGATTTGATTTAGAATGCTTAAATCCCAAATTCAACACATGTATCAAATTTTTGGTACCACATCTTAGGGCTCTATTTTAGGTTATACACATATTTTTTCAATTTGCAAACCAATTTACTTTTACCTTTTCACCACGTAGTGTTCTGATTGTGTCATATAAATATCCTCCTCCAAGTCACCATGAAGGAAAGTAGTTTTCACATTCATTTGTCCAACCTCTAAATTAAACAATACCAATAGAAAACAAAAATCTAATGGATGTCATTTTTACAATAAGAGAAAATATCTCACCATAATCAACACCCTCAACTTGAGAGTAACCTTTTGCAACCAACCTTGCTTTGTAATTCTCAATACCTCCATCTAAGCCAATCTTTTTTTTGAACAACCATTTGCAACCAACAGGTTTTTGTCCTTCAGGCAATGGTACAAAATCCCATGTATCATTTTTTTTCAAAACTATTTTTTCTTCATACATAGCAAAAGAGAATACCTTTCAAGTGGTTGTCTATGCCTTGTAGATCTATGGACAAGTTGAGTTGGAGGTTCTTCCTCCTCTTCTAAAGATTCAAAGCTAGATGAGATCTCCTCAACTTCGTGTTTATCCATGGGCCTCAATTCAACATTCTCAAGTGTGGAAGGAAATTGAATCACATCTTCCTATTTACTTTGTTTTAGTTGCAATGTAATAGAAAAAGGCTTAGTTTTTGTAAAAATTACACTTCTATATATTACTTTTTGTGCAACAGGATCCCAAAACTTTTATCCTTTCACACCATAATTACATCTGATGAAGATACATCTCATAGCCTTGTTATCCAATTATGTTTGCTTCTCCTTGGGCACATGTGCATATGTCTTGCAATCAAAAACTCTAAGATGACTTAATGAAGGCTTGTGGCTTGACTATGCCTCTATAAGAATTTTATCAACAAGAGTTGATGTAGGAGACCTATTAACCAGGTCACAAGCAGTGGCAATAGCTTCAGCCTAAAACCTTTGTTCTAGACCAGCACCACTCAACATACTCCTAGCCTTCTCCATCAATGTCATGTTCATTCTTTTTGCAACTCCATTTTGTTGTAGAGAATATAGAGATGTCTTGTGTCTATGAATGCCACAATCTTTACAAAATCTATCAAAATCATTAGAGCAAAATTCACCACTATTATCAAGTTTCAAACTTTTTTTTTAAATCTGCAACTCAACCATTTCTTTAAATTCTTTAAATCGATTAAAAACTTCATATTTACTCTTTAGAAAATGTACCCATGTTCTACTATAATCGTCAATAAATGAAACATAATATGTGGATTTTCCAATTGAAGGAGCATCTACAAGACCAAACACATCAAAATGAATAAGATCCAATACACCACAAGATTTATGAAAACTTGAGTAAAATTGAACACGGTTTTGTTTTTCATAAATGCAATTCTCACATAAATCAAATTCAAGATTACAATTAGACAACCCTTCAACAAGGTTTTTATTTTTCAAGGTCCTTAGACCTTTTTCTCCAATGTGTCCAAGTCTCTAGTGCCATAATAGTTTTCTCTATAGGTAATTTTGATTCAAAAAAAAGCACTCTTGGGTACCCATAAACCACGACCATCTACTAAAGATGAAACCCTCACCTCTTTCATAGACTTGTTTTTCACAGGGGTACTATTGCACTCAACAGTGCATGCATCAAGCTTATACAATGTGTCATATTTGACATCTCTAGCCATCATCATAACACCTCTAACCATCTTGCATCTTGCATCAAAAAATATTACTTGCACACCTGCATCTATTAATTTGCTCACACATAACAAATTTTGTGCTAATCTAGGGATATGCAAAGCACAATTAATCATTTTTACTCTACCATCAGGAAACTTGAATCTAAATTTACCATGACCAACAATGTTTAAATAAGAATCATCACCCAAGTACACCTCACCTCCAAACTTTTCATATTAAAAAAACCAATCTCTATTAAAGGTCATATGGAAATATGCACTTGAGTCAATTAACCATGCATCATTACCTAGCGAGTTGCCAAAGTTGCAATGAATGCATCACCTTCCTTGTCGAACTTAGAATCATAATCAAATCTCTTCTTTTTCTTCTTTTCTTCTTTGCAGTCCTTATAAATATGTCCAAGCTTATGTCGCAGTATGAACAAATAACTTTGGATTTTCCAAGAGATTTGGATCTCCCCTTGGACTTGGATTTATCATGCTTCTCATTCTTCTTGCCTTTTTCCTTAGGCCTTCCATGAATATTTAGGACCTCTTTGACACTGTGTTGTCCTCAATTTTTGACATGACAAAAATTGGAGCAACCTACCAAAAAAATTGAAGTTTTTCTCTCTAAGGCACGTTTTAGGAGGTGTTGAGGTCAGAAAACTTCAGGTTTCAATTGACGATCCCCTAGGCATCCTTTCATCAGCTTCCCTTTCCGTTTTTGTCAAATTCTGAGTCTTTTTTCTTGTCTTTTTGGTCAAATTCAGGTTTTTTAAGCAACTCAGCAGAATAGGGAATTTCAAGCCTAAAAGCAAAATTGCTAAAGTCATAAAAAAAACCTAAATTGCTTAAGTGATGAAAAAACCCGAAATTGCTTAAGTGGCCTAAAAGTTTCGATTTTTGTCAAAGTGAAAATTGTCAAAGGAGCTAAAAAGTTCGAAATTGCTTAAGTTGTTCAAAAACCCTCATTTTGTTAAAATGAAAATTGTTATAAGAGCTAAAAGGTCCGATTTTATCTATTTGACAAAAATAAAATTGTTGAAGTGTAAAAAAGTTCCTATTTTGCTCATGAGCTGTGAAAAAAGTTGCTAAGTGAGCTAGAAAACCCGATTTTGGTTGTTTTTGCTTGTTGCTTGGTTCAAATACCCTGATTTGTGAATTCACCCAGATTTGGAGAAGAATTTGCGTTCCAACTTGATTGCTTTCCTCTTTCTTTGGGAGCTTTCATAAATTCTGTAGCTAGAATTGCGCCCCCAGCTTGAATATTTAGGCTCTCATTGTTGAAGAAAATACGAGTTATCTAGGGTTCTTCTTCTTCATTCTGTGTTTCAGCTTCTTTTTTTCAGGTATGGTTTCTTTTTCCTTATCTTTTATTGTCTTCTTGTCTTTGTAAATCACGTATTGAGAGGTGAAGGCGTTTTTCTTTATTTTGTTGTGTAAAGTCTTTTTGAGTCTCTTTGTCTATAACGTCTCTTCTTAGTCAAAACATGGTTGCATAATCTGTCAAAACCAAAAGACTTAAAGAAAAACGTTGTCTTTTGTCATTTTACTTCATGAAAACGTGTTTTGCTAAGTATGTTCTTCACGTTTTTCATAAAACGTGTTTCTCCAAACAAAATCGCGATTTTGTTTAAGCACCTCCCTTCTATGGAATCCTATCTTTATTGTTTGCGCCTCTTACAAGGTCTTTAAATGAGGGTTATCGGCTAAAGGCGTCTTTTATACCCATGTTCTTCATGCTTAAAATCTTTAAAGATACCTTGTTCCCTGATAACGCGTTTTTAGAAATGAGGTCTTTCATTAAAAACGTCTCTATCTATAAGGAAATCTGGCTTTCTTCAAAAGACGTCATTCAAAGGAAGTATGGAGTATCACTTCATGGAAACACGTTTTTACAAAATGTCTTTTTCAGCTGAATTAGAGTCAAGTCCTCATTATCTTCAACCTCATTGTTCAATGGGATATCTAAAAATAGCTAAAGCATATTCACTCTTTTCATTTGCCCTCCTTTTCATTCTCCATTTTCCATTTATGTTTTCCTTTGCCAAGTTCGCCTCACCATTTTATTCGTCCCATTTATTCGCATCCATTTCCCTCAAATCTTCGTTACCATTTTCCGCAAAAATATTCCTTAGCTCAAATTCGGGTTTTTAGCGTTAAATAGCAAGTCGGGGTTTGTTATGAGAATTGCAATTGTTTAAATTGCAAACAAGAAAATTGCTAAATGTTCTAAAAGTCCTAATTGCACTTTATAAAGTTGCTGAAAACTCTCAAAAACCCCAAATGCTCCAAAAAGCCCAAAAGTTGAACTTTTTGACTTAACTTCAAATTCAAGTTAGAAAACCTTTTTTTGACTTGCTGTTCCAGAAAGACAAAACATTGTTTTCAGTCGCAATCACTCCACCAAGATCCAAATCAATCTTTACCATTCATTCTCCATCGTCATTCAAGAAAGCAGTTTCATTGCCATAGGGTTTGAGTTTTGTTGTTAATAGCTACCATGTCTTCACACGTTGATGCTAATGATGTTCTGACCTTATGGGGTTTTCACCGCAGCCTTGCAGATTCCTGTTCAATGACAGACGAACCGACTTCTCTAGCAAACCAAAAGATGAAATATAAGTTTGATAAGTATCAAAATGAGATTTCTTCGTCTCATGTGGTCTCAAAAATAGATGAAATCAAGAACACAGAAATTGGGCATGTTGATATGTCTGAGTTTCTCAAAAGGGCAGAGAAATCGACTTCCCACAATATGCAGTTCTTGCTGAGAAGTCATATTCACCTACTATCTACTTTTCCTGTTGTTGCCCTCGAGCCGGAAGTTGTTCTTGCATGTGCATCCCACTTTGATAGTGAATCTAGAACCATCAAGGACGATGATGGCAATGTGGTTATCAGACTTGATCCTGAAACTATCGACATAATCTTCAGAGTTCTTGATGCTCCTACATATTCAGAGATCACATTGAAGAGTGCTCATAATCATTACGAGAAGAAAAAGAATGATTGTATCAAGCATATCAATCATAGATGGCTTCTCAAATCACGACCTTGTGTAACTCGGATACCCAAATTGTATCGGTCCGATTTTAAATAAGAAATTAATGATATGATCACTCTCTTGAGCAGAATAGTGGGGTTAAAAGTTTACAATATGTTTCAAAGCTGGATGTATAAATTCATCATGGTTATCAGGAAAGCACAGTACCCAATCTTTTGGGGTGAAATAATCAGTGACAGTTTGTGTGAACAGCTTGCACAGGTTCCAACCACACTCACCTCCTACATGAACTCATATCTGGTTTATATAGTAGCTTCATTGAGGCAATCTCCAGGCCTTTCTACTAGAGGTGATAGATCATTGGTTCTTGTATGGGAGTATTATGATCAGTTGACTTTAAGACAAAGTCGGATGCATTATAGAAGAGTTCAAAATGCTTTATTTGGTCATCTCATGTGTTCATTTGACAAAGCATTGGAAAATAGCAGGGTATCTGAGGCTGCATGGAGAAAAGTAAATGAGTATGGTTGCCTATTTCTTCAGTTCCCTACCTTCACTTATATGAGAGTCGATTGTTTTGAAGACCAACCTTATATGCTTCCAAGATATCTGACATATAAGATTATTTTGATGGAACTAGGAAGGCAACTAATTGTTAATGTTTCTTAGATCAGATTAAACAATGAAAGCACTTAATAATATTGCAACATATAAGACAATGAACACAAGAAGATACCCTAGGAAAACCCTCCTCTTGAGGGAGAAAAACCCAGCAAATGAATCTCTTATATAAAGTAGAACAATGGCAGAAATCTTCTTATAACTTAGGCCCAACAATGGCCAAAACTTGATACAAGGAAATCGCCCTTCTTCTAGATGCAAACTAAGTAATGAATATGATATCTCCCTTGAATCAAATCTGCTGCTATGAAAGTGTGAAAATCTGCTCTACTCTTAATTGCGAACTTGTATGAATGAATGGATGATCAACAATGACAAGATGACCTTGTATAAATACAAGAGAGGCGCCTCTTCAAGTTAGGTCGGACCCTTTAAGAAAAACATAAATAATAATAAATACAATTAGGGTCGGCCCATATACAAGTAGTAAGTGTGAATCATATTAGGGTCGGCCCTTTGTCATTAACAAATGTTGTAGCCAAGAATTAAATAGCCGAAGGCTACTCATTTAATTCATGTTCTTCTTCTTGTAATTTGTGCGAAGGAAGTGCAGCCCATAGCTACTATAACATCAACACTCCCTCTCAGCTAGGGATGAACTTCCAAATGCACAAGACACATCATATTAGAATGAAAACAAAAGAATATCACCTCATCATGATATCAACCATTATGGATACCTCCATAGATGGTATGAACAAGTGCTCATCACTTAATGTGATGTTGTCACCTTAACGTAACTTTCATCATGGCTCTCCCAGAGGGTGATACACAAGCACAAATAAATCATCATGGATTCCCTCACGTGATGCTGTCATGGAGTCACACACATGACATCCACCATGGCTCTCCCAGAGGGTGGAAACAAGGGCTTTCACCTCAAATCTCCAAAGAGAAATGCATTAAAAAATCATCACGGATTCCCTCACATCATGTTGTCATGGAGTCACACACATGACATCCACCATGGCTCTCCCAGAGGGTGGAAACAAGGGCTTTCACCTCAAATCTCTCTCAATAGAGAAATGCATTATCAAGGGCTTACACCTCAAATCTCTCTCAATAGAGAAATGCATTATCAATTAAGGATCATCGATGCTGAGAATTTTTCTCAGTCAAGGCTACATTCTCCACCATACCAAGCTTTTCTCGAAAGTACACAAACTTAATCCTGGAGAGAGGCTTGGTGAGAATGTCTATTGTTTGCTCTTCAGTGCTGATATACCTCAACTGTATAGCTTTCCTTTGTACCATATCTCTAATATAATGGTACTTGATCTCAACATGCTTTGTTCTGTCATGAAACACAGGATTGACAGAAAGCTTTACACAGCTCTGGTTATCACAGTGTATAATGGTAGGCTCCATTGATTGTCCAAACAATCCTACAAGGAGCTTACGAAGCCACACTGCCTCACGAGCTGCCACACAAGCTGCTATATATTTTGCCTCGGTTGTACTCAAAGCCACTGAAGAATGTCTCCTACTACACCAAGAAATCATAGCAGTACCCAAACTGAAGCAACAACCAGAGGTACTCTTCCAATCTGAGACACATCCTACCCAATCAAAATCAGTAAAACCATGCAGCTCTAAATCCACACCTGAAGAATATCTCAACCCATATCCAATTGTGCCACATAAATATCTTAGAATATGTTTAGCTGCTACAAGATGTATTTGCCTTGGTTCACACATAAACTGGCTAAGTGCACTCACTGCATAGCAGATGCCAGATCTAGTGTTAACTAGATACATCAATGAACCAATCAACTGTCTATACATCGTAGAATCCAGTGGTTATGAACTAGCTACAGCCTCTTTCAATTTATCTAGATTAGTCTCCAAGGGTGTAGACATAGGTTTGCATTCAATCATACCAAACCTTTTGAGAATGTCAACAGTATACTTGCCTTGACTTAGAATCATCTCATCTAACTTTTGTCCTGGTATGTATATCCTGTAAGCTTTTGATGTCTCACTGTAACCTACAAGAATTCCTTTCTTCCTAGAAGGTTCTAGCTTTGTTCTCTTCTCCTTTGGAATATGAACATAAACTGGACAACCAAATATCCTCAAATGACTAACTTCTGGTTTCACCCCTAAGAATGCTTCTTCAGGAGTTTTATTCTCTAAGATCCTGTGGGGACTCCTATTTTGAACATAGACGGCTGTCCTCGATGCCTCAGCCCAAAGAGAGATTTGCAGATCTTGATCATGGATCATAGCTTTCACTACTTCCACAATAGACCTATTCTTTCTTTCAGCAATACCATTTTGTTGTGGATTATAGGGAACAC
Source organism: Sequoiadendron giganteum (assembly GCA_007115665.2). Lineage (NCBI taxonomy): Eukaryota > Viridiplantae > Streptophyta > Pinopsida > Cupressales > Cupressaceae > Sequoiadendron > Sequoiadendron giganteum. The sequence goes on from CM021104.1 coordinate 488,750,378, forward strand.
TGAACTCCCTCTTAATCTCTACTTCAATACAAAAATCTCGAAAGGTGCCAGAACTGTATTCTCCACCATTATCAGATCTCAATACCTTGATCCTTTTCCCAAACAGGTTTTCAACCTGCGCCTTGAATTCTCTGAATCTTTCTAATACTTCTTCAGATTCTTTTGATTTTGAGAAATAAATCCAAGTCTTTCTAGAGTAATCATCAATAAAAATAATATAATACAAGAAACCATTAGATGATGCAATAGACATTGGACCACACAAATCAGAATGAATGAGATCAAGAATACATTTAGATCTACTTTCACTAGAATGAAACGTACCTTTTGTGTTCTTGCCTAGGGCGCATCCCTTGCATGTACCTTTGTGTTCTTGATTGAATTTTGGAAGACCGGTGACCATCTTCTCCATGATAGGTAGAGCACGAAAGTGAATGTGAGCCAATCTTTGATGCCATAGATTGCACATGCTGGAACTGTTATGCACAAGTGCTTGAGGGGTACGAGTGCATAACCTGTAGAGACACTCATGTCTAACACCAATTACTTGAGCAGTTTTGAAGTTGGAGTTCTTTGCCCATATAAGAACTTTGCCTTTAGAAAAGGAAACTTGATAACCCTTGTCTTCTAATGCCGAAATTGAGACAAGGTTCCTCTTTATCCCTGGAACGAACAGTACATCATTCAACTCCAATGAAATCCCAGAATCCAAGTGAAGAGTGGAGTTTCCAATTCCTTTCACAGAATATCTAGCATCGTCTCCAATAATGACTTGATCACTAGAGTTGCTCTCCATTAATTTTGAAAGGTGGCCCCTGAAACCGGTGATGTGCCTAGAAGCACCACTATCAATCAACCAAGTGTTGGTGTTGGTAGATACATTGCTTGACAAGGTTGAATAGAACAAATAATCACTGGAGTCCTTTTGTGGAGCGATTTCTTCAACATTTGCAGTGGCAACTTGTTGCTTAGGTCTTTGAGGACAATCCTTCACAAAGTGACGATACTTATCACAACGAAAACATTGAATCTTGGACATGTCTCGTTTCCTTTTGAAGGTAGGAGCACCATCATTTATGTTTTCTTGATTCCTCTTGAAGAACCCTTTCTTAAGGCCTTTTCCTTTCTTTGATGAATGAGAGGCAAGAACTTGTAATTCTTCATTCTTTGAACTTTGACCAATGCCCCTAGCCGTTAGTCTTGACTCCTCTTGGATACAGTCAATTCTCAATCTATCAAACTTGGGAAGTTTAGATCTTGCACTGATTCCTTGAATAAATGATTCCCATGAAATCGGAAGACCATTGAGAGCAAGCATAGTCAAATATTTGTCATCAATCATGTGACCAATTGTAGAGAGCTGATCTCTTATCTCTGAAATCCTCATGAAGTATGTAATAACAAATTCTCCTTTCGCCATTTTCACATGATGAAGTTGTTGCTTCAGTGCAAGAGCTCGACTAGTGTTGTTGATTTCATACATCTCTTCCAAGGTTGTAAACATCTCTCTTGCCGTATCCAACTTGAAGACGATCGGTACAACATGATCCTTGACGGAATCAACCAACACTTTCTTTGCCCTAGTGTCTTTCTTCCTCCACTACAACTTCTCTTCTTCCTCCTCAGGTTCGGGAACTTTTGTTTTCACAAACTCAGCCAAGTCATTCTCTTCCAATGTGAGCATGATCCTGAACCTCCATGAAGTGTAGTTCGAAATTCCTTCGAGTCTATCCTCGATTTTCAGACCGTTCACCATCTTAAGAAATTTAGAAAATAAACTGAAAAAGAATAAAGTGAGTGTTGCAAACTAAAAAAAATCTGATCACGATCTTTTTCACACCCGATCTAATACCATGTTAGTGTTTCTTAGATCAGATTAAACAATGAAAGCACTTAATAATATTGCAACATATAAGACAATGAACACAACAAGATACCCTGGGAAAACCCTCCTCTTGAGGGAGAAAAACCCAGCAAATGAATCTCTTATATAAAGTAGAACAATGGCAGAAATCTGCTTACAACTTAGGCCCAATAATGGCCAAAACTTGATACAAGGAAATTGCCCTTCTTCTAGATGCAAACTAAGTAATGAATATGATATCTCCCTTGAATCAAATCTGCTGCTATGAAAGTGCGAAAATCTGCTCTGCTCTTAATTACGAACTTGTATGAATGAATGGATGATCAACAATGACAAGATGACCTTGTATAAATACAAGAGAGGCACCTCTTCAAGTTAGGTCGACCCCTTTAGGAAAAACATAAATAATAATAAATACAATTAGGGTCGGCCCATATACAAGTAGTAAGTGCGAATCATATTAGGGTCGGCCCTTTGTCATTAACAAATGTTGTAGCCAAGAATTAAATAGCTGAAGGCTACTCATTTAATTCATGTTCTTCTTCTTGTAATTTGTGTGAAGGAAGTGCAGCCCATAGCTGCTATAACATCAACACTAATGATGGTGCATGCTTGTCAAGCTACCCAACATAAGACTAGAGTCGGTATCTCATCACATAATTCATTGATAATTGGGAGGTACTCTTTGACAACTTCCTCAAGGGCAAAAGCAATGGAAGCTGAACTTCAAGAAATAAAGTTGAAGAAATTCCAAGCCAGAATGGAATTTGACTACAGAAGAATGAAAGACAAAATTAAAAGAGCCTTCACTCATGTGCACCGTATTGAAGACATTTGGGTAGACTTCCATACAGAAAAAGATATCTATAAAATGGATTATTGTAAGCTCACAGTGGAACAAGTTGTTGATCTTAATCTTAACTTAATTCTAGAAGGAGTAATTGATGATGGGGAGATTCTAGATCCTGAATATGAAAAGCAAGAGGTAGCTAATGCTCCCATCCCTACAATCCAGTGGTCTCATAAGGAATCTACCTCTATTTTTGATAGATTTCAGTCAGTCTTAGCAAATACCAACACTTGGCTCAAAAGCATAGGTGTTAAGACTATAAAAATCAGAATCGGAGTTGAGAATGATTCAGTTGGGCCCAAAGGATTGAAGTCAGAGATTAGAGACAAATCAAAAGAAGGAGCTTCTTCTTTAGGTACCAGAATTAAGTTGAGAGTAAACCGGGTTGTAAAGGAACCATTACAAAAGGAAACACTGAAGGGGAAAGAAGTTCAGGAAACACACATTCAAGTTTTGGATTAGCAAGAAGAGGAGGTTCTTGTAACCTCTACTATTCTAAGTGAAATGTCTCCTCATGTTGAAGCCCCAATACCTGTTTCAGCAATATCTCCTATTTCTCCCTTTGATAGTGATGTTGATTCTTTCTCCACAGTATTCGTTTCTCCCATCCCACCTTCAGAAGCTATTCATCACTCCTTAGCTACATCAATAATGAATACACCTATGAGAAGCTTGTAGGACAACTTGGAGAATGTGTTTCATACAAATCCAATCTTTCTGGTAATATCTGAAATAACTCTCCCAGAGATAGATACATCAACAACAAGCTTTGATTGTTTCATGGCTGATCCTAGTCGTAATTTGTCTTCTGAGAAAACTATGGTTGCTATACAAACTGAGGTACCTCCTAGATTTCAGTTGTGACACAGACTGAGCCCATTTCTACGCAGACTGCAATTGTTGTTTCAGAGGTAAGAACCTTGGATTTTCCTCCATGGTTAAACTCGGTTGCCCCAAAGAGGAAGAAACAAGCAGTCTCTTCTGATGTGTTTGATTTTTCAGAAATTGAAAACATCCAATCCAATGGTTGCAAAGAAGGCAAAAACAGTCTTGCAAGTGTTTATTGACAGCAATAAGATGAAATATGTTGAGATAGCAAAGCCTCTTGTCGACAAGCCACATGAAGAGATACAGGTGTTCGATTACAGATTCACTAGGGTGGAATTGGGCAAGCAGACTCATGCTAATGTGATGCAAGATGCCTAGAGTTCAGTGACAATTTTGGCACAAAACTATAATGAACTTCTAGCCAAAAAGGAGAAGCTCAAAGAGGAAAATGAACAACTTATTTCAGTTATTCAAAGGATTACTGGGTCATCGGAAATAGTTGGTTCATCATCTTTGTTTTCTCCTAAGGAATCAGTTAGGCAATTAGAAAAAATTGTGCAAAAACCTAAAGCAATTGATTCTTGGATAGCCCAAATAATTGATCAAGGGATACCAGTGGTTGAAAAGGCATTGAAGAATTTAAATACTGTCAAGGCAATAAGATTCAAAATGAATCAAACTGTAGAAGCCTTTCAACAAAGCCTACATTCTCTTGAGAAAGACTTAAAAATATGGCATGAGATTGATCAAGTGAAGCTGGAAATTCTTTGCAGCAACTCGGTAATTTCAAAAAGGGAAAAATACATAGAATCTGAGGAACTTATGACAAACAAGTCATTAGTTATTCAAGATCTTATCAAAGATGTCTAGGCTACCCTTGAGATGAGTGTTGAAGTTGAACGTGACATACTTTCGGATTTTGAGAAAATCCCTTGCAAGGTGTTGAGTCATGAAGGAGAATTGCTTGCAGCTAGTGATGTTGTTTCTTAGATTACTGCAAATCTTCACCAAGAGATAGATTCATATCAGTTTTCTATGGATACTATTCATAAATTTTTCAATCATCAGTTGGTTTTTAACAAGATGCAAGCTTCTTTTGAAGAGCATAGAGAGGCAATAGTCAGATACTATGATGTTATAATAAAGACTGTTGTCATTGCCAGAAATACACTTGGTCCTGATCCTGATGAGTTGCAGGGAATTATCAGCAAGTTTCTATCTTTCAAAGCTAGGAACGGGACAGAATGAAAACATTAGGTTGTTTTATGTTTTTTACTTTCGACAAAATATATGTAAAAACAAATTTTGCAATCGCAAGTGTTCTTTTCTTGCAGTTTTGGGAATTGTGATTACATGTAAATTCTTACAAGACAAATCACAATTTGGATTGTAATTTTGAATAATTCAATTGCAATTAGTTAAAGGTTGAGAGATTTTCTCAAGTTGGTTGAGATCCTCACACCTTTTTCTCAAGGCCTCTCTCCTATAAATACTTGAGGAGGTCCTTTGTAATTTTTATCTTTTTGGCAATAGAGAAAACTCTGTAGAAGTTTACAGCAAAAAACAGACTTTGAGCTTTGTGTGTGTGAACTTAATTTTCAAGTGGTATAAAGAAGGCATCAAGATTTCAAAATTTGTGTTGAATCTTGTTGCATTTCATTACTGTGTTCTTATGTCATGGTAATGTAATTTTCTGAATTCTTCTTGAGAGGATTGTGGAGTTATTGTGAAAAGACTTTGGTCTGATTTCTTGCAATCTTTGTGCTTCAAGTTTGAAGGATTAAATTAAATTGGTTTACAATTAGGAATTGTGACTCACAAGTGCATTATATTTACAGACTTTGTGTTGATATATATATATTGTCTCATAGTATTATTTCGAAAAGGTAGATAGGATTTCTAATTCTCAAGACTTTGTGCTTGCAGATTGCTTTCCCATCCCAGAGAAGCAACGAAGGACTTTGTGCCTTCATGGAAACTTTGCTTATTTCTTTACTTTATTGATCATACGTGCTTTCCATTGTGATTCTTTTCTGAAATAAGAGAAAAGGATAGTGGTCTTTTCTTAAAAAAGAGAATAAGACAAGAGTTTCACCCCTGTTTAGAATAGATTTGTATCTAGAATTAATTACTGAATTGTTAAATAGAAAGCGAAGGGGGAGCCTTCCCTTTGAAAATAGGAGAGTTTATCTCACGTACTGTGGTTGAAACCACAATTTTGTACACTCTCTCAAGTATACAAAATTTTCAACCAACACACTGATGGATACCCTCCTCCTCATCTCATTAGAAAGCAAAGAACCCACATCTTCATTCTTTAGTAAACAGAAGTACTCTCAATAGCCATAACAAGAGAATCCCACAAATCAAGCAGAGAACAAAACAAGATTTGACATTTCTCCTCATCCATTTTGACACCAACTAATGCCAATTAAGCCACCAACATATTGAATGCTTCCAGGTGATTTTTAGTTTGTCCACCGTATTCCATTCTCAAGGAATACAATTTATTCTTCAAAAAAATCTCATTCACTAAAGATTTGGCTTCATACATCTCACCAATTTTCTTTCATAGTTTTTATGCAGGGGTCTCTTCATGGACATTGATTAAAATAGAGTATGCCAAGCACAATTCAGTTAGACCCTTGGCCTTATAGTCCATAACATCATATTGAACAGCCAAAGTAGGATTTTTAGGCCTTGAAACATTCTCATCAACAGCATCCAACAGATCTCGATCTATCAACAAATCCTCCATCTTCAACTTCCATATTTCAAAATTATTTCCAAAAAATTTATCCATCTCTATTCTCTCTGATGAACTTGCCATCTGAAAATTCCTACAATAAGATCACAAAGCATCACCTACACAAGCTCCCACTCAAATTTGGACTAGCTCAAAAAACCCAACACCCCATAACTAAAACTAGAGGTGATCAGGCTTTGATACCACTTGTAAGGAAGCTAATGTAGCAAAACTTCATAAACTAATCTTGAGAGGAGGATAATACAAAACTTTACATATCTTTTCAATAGTTACAAAAACTCAAACAAAATAAACATAAATATCATGCATACTATAACACAGTGATTTACGTGGGGAAAATTCTTTCAAGAGAAAAAAAACCCACTCCAAAAGTTGCCCAATATATTATTCATAAATCACGAAGAATACAATATACTTGCAAAGCAAGATTCTCACATGAGTATCACCAACCGGTGATCTAGACGCAACACGACCACTACCAGACTCTTAAAATACATCACAACACACAACCTCAATACAACACCTTCATAAAATAGGGTTGCCTTCTAGGGCAAGCCAAGCCAACAAAATATCTATTGTTAGATCTTAGACCTAATGATCAATGGTTCAAATTTACAATAATAAAATATACAAAATTTGGCTTTCGAGGGTGCTACCCTTGAGCCCCCCAGGGCTCGTGGCCCTTAAACCCCTCATGGGGGGGGAGTACCCTCTTGCACTGCCATCGCCCCCCACACAAGTATCTATCAATAGTAAACCTTATGCAATTGCAAGGTTGAGACACATTTTCCCAACAATTTTCTCCTCAAATAAAGTAGTCAGAGATTCAACTTTTAGAGTATTAGCATATTTGGCTTGAATGTCCTCATAAGTGATGTGGGAACATCTAGGTCCATAGGCAATCTTGGATCCCGCAAAAAATATAGGTTTCATTTTCAGCTTCAATTCAATTTTGTTGTACTCTTTTTTATTTTGCTAGTTGTTTGCATAGAATTTTTTTAGTTTAAAAATGGTCAAGTTTCTCAAAGAGAGAATCCATCGACGAAACTAGGAGGTTTCATAGCTTGTGTTTACGTTCAAAGAGGTCACAACCTCACCGAATCTCAAAAAGGTTCTCACAACCTTGTTGGTTTCTAATAGTCATTTCTCAACATCGTTACTTTAAAAGAAACTTCTTTCATTTGGATTTATCTTGGGTTCTAGAACTTGTTTCTATTGCTGACAAACTTGACCAACTCTTTTTTTTGGAAAGAAGGCTTTTGAAAAAACGGTGTTGGAGTTTAAATCTACCATTGGCCTTCAACAAGGTCCTCACAACCTTGTTGGCACCCAATGTACTTGTTAGAACCTCCAAAGAAAGAAAAATTATTCTCTTGTTGAAAAGATAAGGAAGAGTCTTACAAAGAATTTCAAATTTTGGAGTTAGTTTCAAAACCAATACCATCTCTCAACCAGGTTGTCACAACCTCATTGACACTCAAAAAGGTTTCGAGAACCATTTGAATTTTAGATTTTTGCCCTAGTTTTGAAACCATTGTTGGAAGCTGACAAGGTTTTGAGAACCTCACAAACATCCAACAGGTTTTGAAATTACTCTGAATTCTTGAGATTTGAAGGAAATATTAACCTATGTCATCAAGTTGTGATTAAAAGAATTGATTATAACAATTGAATATTCTCATATAATAGGTTATAGAGGAGATATAAAGGAAGGATAAATATTTTCTTGATGGGGGGAGATCAAAGACAAAATTAAGGATGAGGATTGGGGAGAGACTTGAGAGAGAGCAAGTGAGACATATGTAGAGAGGAAAGCAACTGAGGCTTCTTGGTCATTTAGAGAGAAAACGAAGAGATAAAATAGAAAAGAAGTGACATAAGAGATTTTTTTAAAGAATAGAGGGAGTTCAAAAGAAAAGACCATTGAGAAACATTTATAATCTAACAACTATATGAAGATTGGAAAAATATGCAGAAGAAAATTATGTTTGTAATAAGTCTTAAAACTTTAATAAAGTGTTGATTTATTTTTGCTTCCATTATGTAGGTGCGATGTTTCGATTGCATGATTACATAGTTTGGTAAGACCCCTTGGTCACAATCTACATCAATAAGTTGAACACTTCATTGTTTTCATAGAGCTTGATGTGTAGAGGTGACAAACCCTATCAACACACTCCTACTTGGGTGTTTTCCACCTCCTCATTTTACACCCAAAATATGCAAGCTAGTTCTTAATTGGGCTATTGGCATTTAGCTTTCCATTTTATATTTGCCTCTATATAGTATTTTTTCTCATGGTTACATGTGGGATTGAATTTTTTGACATAATATTCCCTTTTTTCAGTTGAGTTGTTTTGTCAACATCATTGCTTTGACTTTGTCTCTCACATACCTTTTTCATTTACATTTGGGAATTCTTGGATATTAACTGCCCATTTACTCATTCACTTGATATTTTGTTTCATGCATGTGTTTTTTCCTCTATTTAGCCTTTCCCCTATTGCAATTTTGGGCCAATAGTGAAATTCCATGTTCCCTATTTATTTCAAATATCCTAACAACTGAATCATCATAACTACTTCAATTGGGAGGCTTCACCCTCGGCTAAGAAAATATCTTATGGGACCGTGGATTTAATTTTGAAATTATTTATGGTTAAATGTCATTGCAATCTTTATATTTTCCTCTACCTTGATATTGACATGTTGCCCAAAGCTTCACAACCATACAACACCACCAATGTAACAAGCAACCCAAATAATGTCTTATTTGGCTTCTGATCCAATAGCTTGGTTGATTTGCATTTATTTTGAAGCATGTATAAAGGTTTCCATCCACCTTGTATCATTTTTGTTCTATAGACCTCCCAACTAAGGTTGCTATAAAAATAAAGGCCCACATATTTGTATACATTCACCACTTGCAAGAGGCTTCCTTCAAATTCAAACTTTATTTTCTTCTTGTTTCTTCTCAAGGTAAATATCTCAACCTTGGTTTTTCCAATGTTCACTTGCATTACCACCTCTAGAAAAAATAACTCTAGGGCTCTTAGGTATTCTTGCAGAAAATGTGACGTTTTAGCCAATAGGATGAGGTCGTTAGCATGTAGCATTAACTTTATCACAAATGTGGCTAGATGCACACCCCCACCACCAGAGTTTATCCACTCCTCTAACTTGTTCATGAATAGATGAAACAAAGTGGGGGACAATGAGATCTTATTTTACTACGTGCCACTCCCAAAATTCTTTGATAGATCATCCTTAGTTTTGATTATGGCTTGAACCTTCTCATAAAACCTATGGATTTTTGCCCTATATTTTTTGACACTCCCAACTCTCACATTATGTGCTAGAGTTCTCTTCTAGCCACCACGTCAAATGCCTTTTTGAAATAGACAAAACAACAAAAAACCTCTTCTCCCTATTTTTCCCAAAACCCTTTAAATCAATGCCTAAGAGTGATGCAATGGTCAATTGTAGATTGTCTTGGCCTATAACCCACTTGACCTTTCACCCTTTTACCCTTCTTTTCAACCCAAATGTTGATTCGACATTCCACCATATTTTGAAAGAGTTTTCCATAAAAGAGAATTGATCATTATAGTGTGATAGTTTGTCAGGTTGTTGACATCGCCACTATTGAGGTGAGGATCGATGACACTAGTCCAATTTTCTAGAAAAACATCCTAAATGACCTCATTAAGTATTCTTTTAATGTGTGGTGTAAGAGCTTCCAAGACCCATTTAAAGAATTCAACCTATTACCAATCCACATCTTAAGATTTGTCCCCAGCTAACTTTTTAATTTCTTCATTTACATCCTTAGTAGATGAAAAATACTATTATGAATGAGAAAATTCATTCATTCTTTCTTCAACAAAACTTATGTAGGGACTTTGGCAATTTTTTCATGAGGTTAGGTAATGACATATATATTTGAATTTTGAATTCCCAAACCCTTAGGCTCATCCAATAAGATGCATAAATAATAACTGGAATGATAAAGAAGTGATTTATGTCAATACAATTCCAATAGAAATTGCTTTGTTGCATAATTTATCGTAGGAGATGCACACGATGTAAAGAGTAATTGTGAAAATAACACCTTATAAGTACATAATGATAGGGAAACCTAATTTAATGTATACATATCAAGGCTTTAAGATTTATAGGCAATAATTCCAAATGAATATCATCACAAGATATCCCATGTGTGAAGTTATTATGTTTAAGAGGGTTAACCTATGCTCATCATCATCTTGTGAGGGATGCCTCACTACAAGTAGATTTTTTCTTTTCTTGGGAAGCAAATATAATATCATAATAGCACCTAAGTGTTATATATAATATTTTGGGTTGTAAGATTGTAAATAATATCTCATGAACCTTGGTAAGGTATATGGACTCACTGTAGGAAGCATACCTATAATACTTCAAGAAGCTTATGTGATTCAAACCCTTGAGCATCTTTATCTATTAATGATATGCAAAGTATAAGTAACAAGACATGCAATTGCATAGAAAACAGAGTACTTATTTTATTAAAAGTATATTGCTTTTTTTTCTTCCAAATTGAAGACACTTAAAATTCAAGGCAAGAGTCACATATTGGTTGCAGTAGAAGATGTGTCAAGCTGACCAATACGTGCAAAACTATTAATTGTTGGATAAGAATGTAAATATCACTTCACGTGAATTAAGCATTTCTTGAACTATAGTTATGAAATATGTTGTTCTCCTCATGTGTTTTCCATATTGTTGGAATATTAAGGCTTATGTTTTTTATTAGATAAGCAGGAAAGGGCCCTAATCCCATACAAAAGTGCACAACAAAGAAAAAATAGCCCAAAGAGACAAACTGACAAAACAATATCCAACCAAAACAACAAAGGACCTAAACTAAACCAACATTAGCAATCCAAAAAGATCATCAAGTATAGGCACACAAGATAGAAACAGTTATACCATCGGGGTACACAGGCAACTTAGCATCACAAAAAACATTATTCACAACTATATTAGAAGGAGGCCAAGGGCCATTAAGAGTAAACCAAATAGTGCTTAAAATATAATTAAAATTCATACTAAAAACATAATAAGAAGAGAAGATTAACCAGTCTATCACTAAAACATTTGAGCAAATAGCCATACTAAAGTAAGCACCCATCACAACTTTTTTCATAATACCATCAATAACAACACTAATATTTTTGTTTACTTCTTCCATATCAGTAAAAAAATTATGGGCGTTATTTCCTTCAAGTTGCATTTCCACTTGGGACATCCAAGCATTAAGGGCTTCGACCAGAGAAACAAGATATTAAAATCCTTATCTTGAGCATTATCTTGCAAATGGGTGTCCCGCATAATAGAATCCTTCTCTTCCTTAGTTGTAGGGTTCACATTCTTGTCTTCAACTGCCTCATCCTCCTTAGGTTCCTTCTCATTTCTATCATCATCGCCATCTTCTCTATCTAGGTTATTTTCCTCTTAGGATTCATCCTCCTCCACATCAGGGTTGCTAACCTCCCCATCCTCGAACTCTTCACTCTCTCCTAAGCTATCAAGAATGAATTCTTTTTCAAATTTCCCATTATCCTCCTCCTCAAACATCATTTTACCTATTTTATCTTTTTCCTTGTCCTTAGTGGCAGCCTTCGCAAGACGGATAGACCTTTTTCCCCCAAACCAACAATACCACTAGAATATTTTTTGGGGTTTCCACTTTCTAGGCTAGCATCATGATCATTAGAAATAGTAATAGTGAGGCCTTTCTTTTTGGGCCTCATTTGATTCCACCTTTCTCTACTTAGATGAACTTGGGATGAGAGGAGAGGTCTTACGCTTTTCCGAGGTGACAAAGGGGGAATTCTTATTTTTAGCCAGCTTAGAAACCCTAATCCGAGAGTGGGGTTGACTTTCAATGAGTCTAGTTTAATAGAGCTAGTTGAGGGAGAATTTTTCTCAATTAAATTGACCACATCAATTTTTTGTTGAAGGGAGGGAAACAAAAAGAAAGGATGATTAATCTTATCATTATGTCTAGCATGGTTCAAAATACGGAAGTGGTACCTATGGAAAGTCATATAATGTCCTTCTAATCTAAAATATCTCATTATATGAAAGATAACAAGAGCATAAGAAGGATGAAGTTCTAGTCTAGAATACCCATTATAAAACTACTTCGGCTTCTCATTTTCTTCAAAGAAATTGTCAATGAAGTTTTGATAATTACCAGAGCTCTTTTCACAATATTTTTCCCTTTGTACTTCAATCTAGTTGCCTTGACAAACAACTTTGGAGAAACAGTAAAATGTAAGCCACCAACTTTCACTTTGTCATTGGACCAGGAGTTAGTGAACTTAGAATTTAGAGCATCAGTATAGCTCTGCATTGCTTGAAAGAAAGAGGTAAACCCCACCTTAACAAACAACTCCTAGAGCTCCACATTTTATTGGAGAGATTCACAATTAACTGACTCCGACCTCTTTCTAGGGCCTCCCATTAAACCCTCGTTGATAAGACAATTTCCTCGCAACACCAAGAAATCTTCCTCAAGTCCTTTACCACCCACATTTGAAATCACAAAAATAGCAATATCTCCATTGACAAAACTAGAACTTGCCTCATACATTTGTAAAAACATTTCATTAAGCTCACAAAAGGAGTGAAAGATTCAAGTGATCTCAAATGAAGAGATTAGGCATATCAAAAGACCTATGAGAAAAATATTATAACATAAATCATTAATTAGGAGGCATAACATGCAATCAATCCACATGTAGGAAAGAACTAGCAACCCAAAGCAAAGAACACCTCCAAAAAATGCAAGGTGGTCATTTTTATGAGCCTTTCCAGATGTAATCATTTACCTGCTAGCCTTAAGACACAAACTTATACATTTAATCAAATTACTTAAATTATTAACATACTCCATCATTATCTCAATTGCCATCATCTTAAGATGAGGAAAATCACATATGTCGTTACTCATTAATATCATAATTGCCTTTATCCCCATACCTTTACTTTAGAGTAATAGCTTTAATGTGGAACATAATATTATTAGAATTCCAAGAAGCCCAAATATGGTAATTGAAAGCTTCATTAGTTGTTACATCAGCAGCTCCATTACCTTCTTTGTAGGTGTGAACAATATTGGACTGAAGAAAGCTTATGTTAATAAAGTCACCTTAGTGACTTGTTCATTTTGTTATTTAACAATTACTTTTCTTTTTTTTGTAAAATGGTAGTTTGAGAAGTTATATTTGAAAGGATTTATAAAATACATGCTATAGTACATTTCCACATCAACTCAACAATATAATTATCATTTTGGATTTAATACTATGTAAATATAAATGCTATTTGATTTTCACAATACTGTATTAGAGCACCAAGAAAATTGGAAAAAAATATTTTGAGTGTTGTTTTGATTATATGGTAAAATCAAGTTTTGAATGGACCCAAAACCCTTTACAACCAAAGGTACAAAATGTTGCTCAAGAGATACTATAGTAGAACACCAGCAGCAACCCAAAAACCCAACACAATCGAAGAAACAAAATGTTGCTTGAAAGATAAATCAGTAAGCTAGTAGTAGCACCCAACAGCAACAAAACAACAAGAAAGAAACCAAGATCCAACAACAAGAAAGCATACAAAAAATAGACAAGTAAACACATAGGACACTATTTTAGATTGCTTAAGGTATTGGCCATCTCAAGCTCCTAGCTTCTATGCATTTCAATCATGTCCAACAACTCCTTTTTCTCACCTTCAAAGGACTTCTTCAAGTTAGTAGCCCCTCTAACAATAGGGCCTTTACCATCATCTTTCGTACCTTTTTTCCATTTACCTTTGGCTGAGTGATCCTTCTCCATTAACTCAGAAAAATGCATTTGGTCCTCCCTAAGCTCACTGATTACATGCATAGAAAATACACAAAAATAGATGCATCCATAACAACTTCATATCACAAACATCCATCCATATCATATCTTGAAAAGATAAAGAAATGCAATATAACATTGCATTCATCCATATCATATCATTGCATATCACATAGGTATAAAATTAAATGCATCCATACATGATCATGTATAAGCATCCATATCATATTCATCCATACATTAAATAAAATCAACACATCATAGCATGAATCATCCCTATCCATATCATATATATATCAAAAATTGTCTATACATCAAAAATGCTAGCCCCGGTGGCTGCTACCCTCTCTAGCCTGTCGCTCAGGCTAATCCTCAATGTAGGGATGTGTGTCATTGCGCTATGAAAAATCGGGTTTTCAAAAAGTCATCGGAACATCCATGTGATAGTGTTTCCTGTAATATGCAACCTCTGTAACAGCCTCTCGATACAATCTAGCCGAAATAGTCTAACCATGTGTGGTTGCTACCATGGCCTTTATCTGTTGTAGTCTTGCAACCTCCTAGTCTCTCTCTCCGGTAACAACCTGAACTCTCTAAAGAGCCACATCCCTCTTGGCTATCACTACAACCACCTGTTGTCGAGCCTGGTCTCGCTCAACAGTCACAACCAAAGTCTATCAGTGCGCTTGGTCCTGCTCACCCATCAAAGCCTGCACCTATTGTTGTAGTTGTTGTATATGTCCATCTCTAGCATTTAGTGGTGGTGGTGGTGGCATTGGTTGTTGTTGTACTCCTAGAGGTTTCTTTCCAATTTGAGGATCCCCCAGAACTTGGCCATCATGGCCTCCTTGTCCTTTGCCCCTGACACCTCTACCTCATGTCCTCCCTCTAGAAGGAGCACCTGCAGGATCTATAAGTCATCGTAGTGGCACAAACCATGCATCATAAGCAAGAGTGTTATGAGAAATGGGATGACCCTAATCATATGCCCAAGGTTAGGCAACCAACTAGCGAAAACTATCAATGGCCTTTAATGCTAGAATCATCGATCCCTAGGTGGGAACTTCTCTAGCCATTCTTGCAAAATAGCCCTGTAGCCATCATCAGGCCTATCTTGTACATCGCCAAACTATCTGGCCACTCTATCAGGAAGGTACCACTCAACCATGGTATGATCTCGACCCTACATATATCGAGTCTATTGGGAAAAGAAAAGTTGTACATCATCGAACCATGGTGGCATCTAAAGTCATGGCCACCACTGGAACACAGTCATATCATCAATCACTCGTCACTAATATGGGAGCCCAATCTGTCTTGTGTGCCTGAGTGTGATGGTACCATGATATCTCTATACGACGGGATCATCTAGCTCCATGTCCACCGTTTGTACAATTGGCCAAAGCATTGCAATGTGCTCCCATGCCTAGATATGAAGAAGAGTCACACCTGCATCGAGGGCTCTACCATCGCAATACATGAAGTCATGCAAATCATGGTATAGGGAAGCCAACATCATGGGCCCCCACGCAAATAGAGTCCTTTAGTACAATATCTATTGTCAAGCCAAACCCCATCCTGGATTGAAGAATTGCATGCGTCTATCTGGAACCACCAAACTTGAAATGATGGCCACAACAATCAATCTGAAGGTGGGAACATGACCTCTGTATGTCTCTAAATCAATTTGCAAGGTGACCAACACAATTTGGTCCATATCCATCACCTCTAAGAAAGCATCAAATCCGACATCAAGATCATAGATCATGTGATCACTGTGGATAGGCAACCACAATATCTGCCACACATCCTCTAAGGTCACTATTGCCTCCCTCGTCTGAAGGTGGAAGGATGAGGTCTTGTCGTGCCATCTCTCGCACAACATTGTCATCGTATCCAAATGTCTCCTCACAATAGGAGCATATGCAATATGCCACAATCCAATCTCTCTTAGGTGCTCTTGGCGTAACTCTGACAAATCACCCAAACCCTCTAGTACTGTGGGCTTGTGCTCTTTCAACATCAATGGTGGGATAATCTCTTGCATCCATGAAGTGCACGACATTAGGAAATCATCATACTTTCGAGTTATTTGGAATGTTTGGCTTGGAAATCACAAATGTGTCGCTATTTACAAATGTGATGCTATATTCAAAATCCAAATAGCGATGCCTAATGCATTTCAAAATTTAAATTGACAAATGCATCGCCATACAAGATGGTGTCATGATTTAGGATTTGGCCTAACCTAACCCTAGCTTTCAAATCGGCAAGTGCGTCGCTGTTTAAAATTTGAAACCCTAAATTCAAATCTAGAAAAGAGTCACCCTGGACATATGTGTCACTATATATCATTTGGGCATCACCGATTGAATTTTGGGCTTTGCTATATAGCGACGCCCCCAAATTTTAAATTCTAACGCCTAATAAATGCATCTAAATTTCAAATCAAGTTTCAAATCACATATCGATAGTCCTACGCTTGGAAGTCACTGGAACTCACAAACTTGATCAGAGATGTGTCGAGGAACCTCACAACTCGCCATTTCGTCGAAGGTTCAGAGCTCAAATCATAAGGAATCTTTAAGTGTGAATGCACAAATGAATTGAAAATGATCCCTCTTGGCCTATTTAAGCTAGAAAATAAGGATTTGTATGCCATAATTTAACCTTATTAATGGGATTTATTATCATTTTCACCAATTTTGCCAATTTGAACCTAATTTTGCATCGTTTTTTGTGTTTTGGCATTATTCTTGCATCTTAGAACCTTTCTGAACCCTTGGGGCAACTTTTGCATCTTTATCAAGAAATCAATCCAAAATTCAAACAATTTGCCTAATTTCTCGAGGGGGCGGGGAGTCAGTTTTATTCTTCTGTTGGGGCATCTGAAAAAATAGAAAAACAATAATTTTTGATTTGGGCAACATTTTTTCGTCTCAGAAGCGTTGTTCTTTGAATCAAAGCAACAAGTACCTCACTTCAAAGAGGGGCAAAATGTAAACACTGGAAAATGTCCTAATCAATGGCATGCACTCAAAATAGGTTTATTAACATAATTTCTTCTTTATCCATCTTCTATTCGCTTAATTAATTCAATTAGCCTAGCTAATTAATTAATTACATCATTTTGGTCTATTGGCCTAATTAATTAAATTGGGTTAATTCACCTCTTTTCACGCTAACACTTCATCTCATTAAATTAAATAAATCAAAATATTTAATTTAATTTCTTGATTCATCTTATTTAATTAAATAACCCTAAGTTAACTAAATATCATTTCACCCTTCCCCTATTTATTAAATCATCTAATTTAATAAATATCTCTAATTCCTGTAATCCCCAAATTGCATAAATTAAAGCTTGTTTAATTAGCAATTAAACTAATTTTCTTTTAATCAAAGGGAATATTCTCATGGAATATTCTTTATGTTTTTGCACAATTAAGACTTTGTTTTAATTTGTAAATTAACCTTTTTCCTCATCCAAAAGGAATATTCCCTCTCCTCCAATCAACTGACTTAGCTTCAAAAGCAAGTTAACCCTTCAACCTACTAAGCAAGTTACATTTGACCTATGTGAGTAGGTCAAAAGTGTGTTTGTTTGAGGTAATTGTGAGCCTTTTATTAAATTTCATCATGCATTCTCATCCGTTGATGAGAATCCATGATCCATGCCTCTCATCTTCTTCATCTTGAACTGTTGATTAAGCTTTTTGATCTCAACCACCCATTCCTCATGTGCTCTCCTATAAATAGGTCACTATTTGGAGACAAATGGATCGGTCACTCAGAGAAAACTTATGTTGTTAAACTTACTTGCATCCATACTCTCAATTTGCACACATTTAGCTTATTTTCAATTTATTTTAGTTGCATAATAGCTTAGAGCATCCATTAATGGCTTCCATGCATTCATCTTAGTTTATAAATAAATTAAGGTTTCATCTTTTAGCATCATTTTAGCTTAAATTAGCTTAGATTAGCATAGCATTAGCTTAGCAATTGCATAATTAGATCATTTATAGCATAAAATCATGGTATCTTAGCTTGCATCATGTTCATTTTTAGCATAATTTAAATTTTCACACATCAAACACCATGGTTTCATCAATTCTCTTCCATATAATCGACTAAAACAAGTTCACTATCACGATATTGGGAAAGGGTCATCAGTCCACATCAATGCAACACCAATTCCACAACAGGATAAATTTCAATAGATTAGAGTAGATGTTTTATTTAAAGCTTTCATAAATTTAGCATTATAGGTTTCCTAATAAAATGTTTACTTTCAATTTTGATTGATTGATCTTGTTGAGATTCGAGTACTCGTGGCTTCGTTATGCTTTGATTCTTCATGGATCAAATGTAATTAGGCCCATACTGGTATCATCGCATTGACGGGACTCTATTGGTTGGAATTGTTCTAATTATAGGGATTACTCAACAAAAAAATGTTATGATGTTGTGAAATATTATGTTGTAAATTATGACTTCCTATTCATTTGTGCTAGAATAATTTTTCTTCCTAAATTTGGGGTGTTCATTTGGGTTGCCATACATAAGATAACCCTCACTATTGATAGGTTTATTAAGCTTTGGTTCAATGGACCATCAAGGGGTTTTCTTTGTAAGAATAGTGAAGAATCCTCTAATCATATCCTATTGAGTTTCTAATTTGTACAAAAATATTAGCAATGGCTTTGTGCCAAACTAGTGAAGAAAAGTGTTCTTTCTAATGGCATTCTTAGTCTTTTCAAATATTAGCCCCTTTTGAAGAATCAATCATTGTTTTCCTTCCTTTGGATTATTTCTCCCTCTATTTTAGTTTGGGAATTATTGAAGGAGAAAATAAGTGAATTTTTCAAGATAAAGAAACTTGTGTTCCCTCCCTCCCAAGCAATATTGAAGTTCCAATTGTCTGATTATACCTATCAAGAGGGGAAAATCATCTTCTTGGGATTATTAGATGGTTAATTATTGGAAGGGGCGTGTTCTTCCCCCATTAATGGGTCTATGGGAGATTATCCCCTTTATACGATAAGATAATATATTTTGTATTCCCCTCCCCTTGGTTGGTTCAAACTAAATTTTGATGGTTCCTCTAAGGGAAACACTAGGAATTCTTGTGTTGGGTATATTTTCAAGGATATGATTGTGTCTAGATGGTTTAAGTTTCCTCAAAGAAGCTCAAAACTAGCACTAATAATGAGGTAAAAAATTAGGCCCTCATTTGTGGAATAAACTAGGGCCTTATGAAAGTTAATATTAAAGGGGAATCAACAATCATTGTTAATCTTTTGATGTAAAAATCCTCCAAAAGATGAAAGAAATATGTTGGAGATTAGTGTTGACATTAATGTCAACAGGGAGATTGTTGGAGATTGTTGCACTATGTTGTCTTTATTGTTTTCATGTGTGGCCATGATGAGAAGGTGTTTGTGATATTAATCAGGTGTTGTTGATGCAACTGGTTCACTTGGTTTCCAAGTGATTTTTAAGAAAATTTGAATAGTAAGTGATAAAGGTGTGTTTTGTATTGTGCTTCACATTTCTTCATGGTTGAATATGTGCTTGTGCAGTTTGGATGAGATGATCAAGGGTGTAGAGGTGTCATATCCAGAGCTTTAGGTTTTGGATCATGTAGTAGTGTGAATGTGCTCAAGTGTTTGGGAGAAATGGAATTGCTTTGCATTTCTCTGCATTGAGGTTTCTTGTCTTGCATATTTGGGAATATTCTATTATTGTTTGTATCTACCTTCCCCTAGAGTGTTTGGTGTTTATTTATTCTACAAGGTTGGTTGGTGATTTGTATGTCTATGATAGTATGGTTGGTTTCATAGGGAGATAGTATTCTCAGCTTCAAGTGGGTGTGGTAATGTTGCTAAATATTTTGATGGTTTTGAAATATTTTGGTATGTTGTGTGATGTTTCTTCATGTTCTACAAGGTGTTTCTATACTTGGTGAAGAGTGAATTGATTGTTTGGTAGTGTTAATATAGGTTTGGCCAACATAGTGTATTAGCATTACTTGTAGATGTGCTTTGAGCATTGTGGAAGCATGGTGTAGTGTGTCAGTGTATATTTGGGTCATGGTTAACCCTCAATGTGGTATGCCTTCACTTCTTTCCACCATGAAAGTGTTTGGTTCCAACCTATTTGGTGGTTACGCATTTGAGGTGCATATATTTCATTGAGGTTAACCTTAGAGAATTGTTTTGAGGTCACAGAGGATATATGAGAAAGGTTAATTATTGGAGATGAGTGTGGTGTGTTGTATGATGTGAAAATATTTCAATGTGATCAAGTGTTATGATCTGAGTGTCATATTAGATGCCTAAGGCTACCAAAAGAAGTAAGAAGGTGGTGTCTGAATTTTTAGTGTACTTGAAGTTGTTGGAGGCAGTGAGCCAAAGGTTGTGGATGGTGTAGATTTTTTGTGGTGGATCTTCTTGTTGCTTTGAGGTAGTGAGCCTCCTTGTAACAATCTTCTTTTCTCTTTTACTCTGGATAGTGAGTCCTTTGGGAAATGATCCCTTAGCAGTGATTCTTTCTTTCTTCTAGGGAGTGATCCCTTCTAGAAGTGAGTCTTTTGTAATCAATGTTGTTATTCATATATATGTGAGTTAATCCTCATCATGGTTTTTCCCTAATTATTATTTTCCATGTAAATCTATTGTTCTATGGTGTATGGTTGTGAATGCATTTATGTTTCATTAGTTTACATTCATGTTGATGCATAATAAGGGTTTGAATGTTAATGAGGGCTTAAATGTTTTAATGTACAACTAATTCACCCCCCCACTTAGTTGTCATGTGTGTCTAACAATCAATATCAGAGTTGTGGTTCCTTGGAAGAAGCTTAATTTCTTGAGGTAGATCCGATGGTACACCGGAATGGTGTCAACGTCCCTATGTTCGATGGAACAAGTTATGATTTTTGGAAAGCCAAGATGGAAGCCTTTCTTGTTTCATTAGGGTTTGGTTTCTAGAAGTTAGTTCAAACTGGATACACTATGCCTAATACTCCTCTAACAAGTGATGATGAGATCAAGAATAATGATAATAATAGAAAAGCAAGGAATGTTATCTTGAGTGAGATTTTTGAATCAGAACTTGTGAAGGTGATAAGCCTCGAAATTGCTAAAGAGATTTGGACAAAGTTGTAGAGAATTTATGAAGGAGATAATAAGGTCAATCGAGCAATGATACATAATTTCAAAGCCAAATTTGAAACCCTAAGGATGTCAAAAGATGAAGATATTATATGATACATGCTTAGAGTGGATGAAATTGTCAACGTCATCAATGGTCTTGGTGGAAAATTGGAGGAAAGTGAAGTGAAAAAGGTATTGAGAACTCTTCCTAAGTCTTATAGTGTTAAAGTTTTTCTATTGAGGAAGCTCAAAATTCAAATCAATATTCTAGAGATCAAATGTTTGGTGCTTTAACTACTTTTGAATTAAGATATTTTGACCAAGATGCTACAAGGAAAAAACCTATTTTTAAAGTCGGCAAGAAAGAGAATGATGAATCTAATATAGATGATCTTGATGAGGTGGAAGAAAATTTTGTAAGGAAATTGAAAAAGGGCACTGGAAAATACAAAGGTAAGTTACCCTTCAAATTTTTCAATTGTGGAAAGATAGGTAATTATGCTTCTAAATATCCAATCAAAGTTTCAAATGACAAACATAAAGATCATAAAGGTAAATTTGTCAAGAAGAGTTATTATGTTAAAGAAGATAGTGGTGTATCTAATGATGAGGAATTCAGACTATTCAGATGATGGAAGTGATGAATTATTTTTGATGGCTTCGAATGTTGGAACTAATTTCATTGACCCTATGTTGACTTCTTTTCATGCAAGAGAGGGGAGAAACTATTGGATAATTGATAGTGGATGCTCAAATCATATGATAGGTGATAAGAGTAAGTTTGTTAAGCTTGAAAAGTATTATGGTGGTCTTGTTAAGTTTGGTGATGATACATCTGCTAAGATCTATGGAAAAGGTTCAATTAGTTTTGATGGAAAGCATAAAATAGATTATGTTCTTTGTGTCAAGGGTCCCTAACATAATCTTCTTAGTGTAGGAAAAATGTGTATCAAAGGTTACAATTTGGTATTTAGGGATGATGGTTGTGAAATCAAAAAAGGAAGCTCTGGAACATTGGTTGTTTTTGGAACAAGGACAAAAGAAAATTTTTATCAACTCAAAGGTGATGGTGTTAAGTGCCTTATGTCTCAAATAAATGAAACTTGGCTATGGCATATAATAATGGGTCACATCAATTTTTATAACCTAGCGAGGATCATCTCTACTCAAGCTGTGAGAGTTCCTCCAAGAATTAAAAATCCTATCAATGCATTTTTCAAGGAGTGTCAGTTTGGAAATCAAACAAAGAAGAGGTTCAAAACTAAGGAATATTCTACTGTAAAACCTTTGGAGTTGGTGCATACAAACCTATGTGGACCTACCAAAATAATAAGCTCTCAAGGTGACAGGTATTTTATGTTGCTGATAGATGACTACTCTAGAATGACTTGGGTAACCTTTCTCAAAGAAAAATAAGAAGATCTAGATAAGTTTAAATAATTTAAGTCTATGGTTGAGAATGAAATGGATTTGAAAATAAAAAATTTTAGGTCTAATAGAGGTGGTGAGTTCACCTCCAATTATTTTAATAGATTTTGTGAAGATCATGGGATAAAGAGAGATTTATCATCTCCTAGGACTCCATGGGAAAATGGAGTTATGGAGAGGAAGAATGAGACAGTTTAAGAAGTAGCAAGAACCATGATGAAGGAAGAAAATCTACTAGAAGTATATTGGAAAGAATCTATTCATACTATAGTGTACATTCTTAACAAAGGACAAGCAAGAGTGAATAGCTCAAAGACCCTTTATGAACTATGGTATGGAAAACCACCTAATGTGAAATATTTTAGAGTGTTTGGAAGAAAATGTTATATTAGGAGAGATGAAGAAAATCTAGGAAAGTTTGATGCAAGATTAGATGAAGGAATCTTCCTTAGATACTCTACTAAAAGCAAATCATATAGATGCTACAACAAAAGGGTTAAAGAAGATAGTTGAAAGTGCAAGTGTCAAAGTGGATGAAGGATCGCACCAAAGCTTATTGTTTATAGAAGGTTATGAATCAGATGAACCCCCTTACAAAGAAGAAGAAAAATAAGAGAAATAAAATGAGATAATAGTGGAAGAGGAAGAAGCTCCGAAAAAGAATCCTAAGACTCGTAATTATGTGCAGAAGAATCATTCTGAAGATAAAAATCATTGGAGATAAGAGCAAAGGTGTGTTGAAAAGAAGAGTTGTTATGGTAGAGGAACAAGTAAACATTTTACTTTCTGAAATAGAACCTAAAACAGTTTTGAGGTATGCAAGGATGAGAATTGGATCAAAGCTATGGAAGAAGAGTTGAGGCAGACTGAGAAGAATAAAACATGGGAATTGGTCCCAAGACCAACAAACAAGAATGTGATAGGAACCAAATGGGTCTTCAGGAACATGTTGAATGATAATGGAGAATTTATCATGAACAAGGCCAAACTTGTGTGTAAGGGCTACTCAAAAGTGGAAGGAATAGATTTGGAAGAGACTTTTGCTCCAGTAGCAAGAATGGAATCCATTAGGATGTTTTTGGTTTTTTTAGCTCATAAATACTTCAAGGTGTATCAGATGGATGTCAAGTCCGTATTTTTGAATGGTGAGTTAGAAGAAGACATATACATTGAACAACTGAAATTTTTTCAGTTATCAAAACATCATAATATGGTCTACAAGTTGAAGAAAGATTTATATGGACTCAAATAGGCTCCTAGAGCTTGGTATGCAAGATTGGATAAATAATTAGTGCAACAAGGATTCAAAAAGGGTATTGAAAATAGAAATCTTTACTTCAAGGTTGAGAGAGATCAAATTTTGATTGTGGTTGTGTATGTTGATGAAATAATATTTGGATCAAATGAGAAAATGTGTAAAATATTTGTAGAGGAGATGCAAAATGAATTTAAAATGTCAATGTTTGGGGAAATGAATTTCTTCCTTGGCCTACAAATCAGTCAGTCCGATAAAGGTATATTCATCTCACAATCAAAGTATGTCAAGCAAATGTTAAAGAAGTTTAGAATGAAGGACTCTAAACTAGTATGTACTCCCATGGTTACTAGTTGTAAGTTGAGAAAAAATGATAAATCTCTTAAGATAGATCAGAGCAAGTACAGATCTATGATTGGTGGATTACTATATCTAATTGCTACTAGACCATATATCATGCATGCAATATGTCTTGTGGCGAGATTTCATGAAGATCTTAGAGAATCACATGTGGTAGTAGTAAAAAGGATATTAGATATTTTAAAAGGCACTCTAGACTTTGGTCTATGGTATCCTAGGGATATTGATTTCTCTTCGAGTGCTTATACAGATGTAGATTGGGCAAGTTGTACAGATGGTAGAAGAAGTACAAGCGGAGGTTATTTCTTTCTTGGAATAAGATTGGTTTCTTGGTTGAGTAAGTAGGATTTAGTGTCATTATCTACTGCAAAGGCAAAATATATTGCAGCAGCATCTTCCTGCACACAGGTGTTGTGGATGAAGCAAACATTGAAGGATATCAAAGTATCATATGATGATCCTATTCCTATCTTGTCTGATAATACAAGTGCTATCAACATTTCATAAAAAATGGTAATGCATTCAAAGATAAAGCATATCTCTATCAGGTATCAATTTCTAAGAGAGAAAGTTGTGGAGAATGAAGTGAAGTTGGAGAATGTATCGACAAAGGATCAAATAGAAGACATTTTCACAAAGGCTCTTCCAAAAGATACATTTGAGTATCTCAAGTAGAAGCTAGGGGATATTACCCCTCCTTTCAACTAGATTCATGAGTTGGTGCATCTATCCAAGTGAGCAATTCAAGATTTATTCTTTATCCTAGATTGATGAAGGATTCCTCTTAGGGGGAGTAGGTAGTGGTGTCGTTGGTTGGTACAGTCAAGGGGATCATATCTCAATCCCCTAAGGGGGAGAGAGTAGTGGAGAAATATTAGTGGAGAAAGAGTAGTGGAGAGAGAGATGTGGAGGGAAAGTAGTTTTCAAGTTGTTGCCTAAATGTGGAGAGAAAGTAAAGTGGAGAGAAAGTAGTTTTCAAGTTGTTGCCTAAAGTGAAGTATGCAAGTGTTTCCTTTTTCCATTGATGTCAAAGGGGGAGATATTAAAGTCTAAAAAACAAAAGGGGAGAGTGAAGTCTAAAGAAGAAAGGGGAGAAATAATTTTGAAATGAAAGAAATGTCCAAGGGGGAGTGCTTCTTGATGCAAGGTTGCTTTTGTGAGCTAGTGTTGTCATTGTAGGGTTTCTTTTGTTGTTGATGGTTTTTTAGAGTTGGTGTTGTCATCAATGATAAAGGGGGAAATTTTTGGAGATTAGTGTTGTCATTGATGTCAACGGGGAGCTTTTTGCACTATGTTGTCTTTAGTGTTGTCATGTGTGGTCATGATGAGAATTTTTTTCTGGTATTGATCAAGTGTTGCTAATGTAGCTGGTTCACTTGGTTTCCAAGTGATTTTAAGAAAATTTGAATAGTAAGTGACAAAGGTGTGTTATGCATTATGCTTCACATTTCTTCATGGTTGAATATGTTCTTGTGTGGTTTGGATGAGATGATCAGAGGTGTAATATCCAGTGTTTCAGATTCTAGATCATGTGGCATTAATGGAAGATGTGTTTGGCAGTGTGTTGCCTATGCAGAAGGTTGTATGGGAGAAATGGAATTGATCTACATTTCTCTATGTTGAGGTTTCTGTCTTGTAGATTTCAGAACATGATAATATTGTTTGTATCCACCTTCTCTTAGAGTTTTTGGTGTTCATTTGTTCCACAAGGTTGGTCAGTGAGTTGTATGTATGTGGTAGTATGGTCGGTTGCACAGGGAGATAGTACTCTTAGTTTTAAGTGGTTGTGGCAGTGTTGTCGAATATTTTGATGGTGTTGGAATATTTTGGGATGTTGTGTGATGTTTATTCGTGGTTCGCAAGGTGTTTTGGACCTGGTGAAGAGTTAATTGATTGTTTGATAGTGTTAATGTAGGTTTGTTTGACCTGGCATGTTAGTGTTACTTGTTGATGTGCTTTGTGTATTGTGGAAGCATGTTGTATCATGTCAGTGTAGATTTGGGTCTTGGTTAACCCTGATTATGGTCCACTTTTGCTTCTTTTCACCGTGGAAGTGTTTGGTGCCAACCTATTTGGTGGTTGCACATTTGAGGTGCATACTTTTCATTGAGGTCGACCTTAGAGAATTTGTTTGAGGTCGTGGAGGATATATAAGCAAGGTTAATTGTTGGAGATGAGTGTGGTGTTATGCGATACGAATATATGTGAATGTGATCAAGTGTTGTGATTTGAGTGTGGTCTTAAAGGCCTAAGGCTACTGAAAGCAATGAGCAGAAGGTGTCTACATTTTCAGTGTACCTAAGGTTGTTGGAGATAGTAAGTCGAAGGTTGTAGATGGTGTAGAGTTTTTGTGGTGGATCTTCCTTTTTTCTCTGAGGTAGTGAACCTCCTTGTAACAATCTTCTTCTATTCTCTTCTATTATGAACAGTGAGTCCTTTGGGTAGTGAGCCCTTGGCAGTGATCCTTTCTTTTCTTCTAGGCAGTGAGCCCTTTGAACAATGAGCCTTTTATAATCAATGTTTTTATTCATATATATGTGAGTTAATCCTCACCATGGTTTTTCCCTACTTAAGGTTTTCCATGTAGATATGGTGTTCTATGGTGTGTGGTTGTGAATGTGTTTATGCTTCATTAGTTTACCTTCATGTTGATGCATAATAAGGTTTTGAATGTTAATGAGGGTTTAAATGTGTTAATGTACAACTAATTTACCCCCCTCTTAGTTGTCCTTTGTGTATAACAAAATAATATTCCTTTGATAGATTTTCCTTTAATAAACTATGTGTAAGAATACACAACAAACCATGTGTATTGTGAGATAAATGTGGAGGAAAATTTGTTTGCCAACTTGGCTATTGATAGCACAAAGAAAGTTATAGTCAACATGTTGGCTAATGTGTGGCCTCTATTGAAAATAATTCTTTATGGTTTCATAGAGAAAGGTAATCATTAATTTTCATGTTGTGTGTGAATTGACTATAGATTAGGTGGGAGTTATCTTAGGATCGTGTTTCTTTGATTATCTCTCACATCTCATCTATGTCAAGCGAAGTTCACGAGTTACAATGAGCTCATGTGGAATTAGAGTTATGATGGAACATATGAGCTAGTGTGTTAATATGGATTTTTCTATCTTTTTTGGTGCTATTTGGAATGTAGATATGGATAATCCACTTTATCTTATGTGTTGTCATGAGAAAAAAAAATTCTTGGGAAGGATCTTAGAGCATAATTTGAAGTGTTATTAAATTTTGCAGCTACTTTCTTCGTTTTGTGGTTCAATGGATCTTGAATAATGATTTTTTGGTTGTAGAGATCATATACAGGGTTAACATGAATATATGAAATATACAGTTAACATGGATATATCATCCATTTTCATGGAAATTTTACTAGACATTATTGAAACTAAAGACTTGATAAGAATCATAACCCACTCTTTGATTAAAATTTAGTTTTTCAACAAGTTGGAAGATACTCTAATGATGGATATGGTATCAAACTACCTTTTTCTAGAGGAATTGTAGAAGTTTATGAATGGTGATGCTTGCATGCATTGGAGTCATTTCATTTGTATGAATTTGGTGCAGAAGGGGACTCATTGAAGAAAGAACATGGCTAGGGGTTTCAAATTATTGAAACAAGATATTAGGATTGTGGCAATGAATGGTATTTCATGGCTAAGATCCCTCATTTCTAATAGCACAAAGGATGATGCAAAGAATTGAATCTTGATCCAAATTTTTGTAAGCTATCCATATGTATAGCAATCTTTGCTTTGTTTTCATATTTTTCATGTTGGTTGGTTTGTGTTATCTCTTTTTTAGGTCTTTGCATCTTTCCCCAATAATTTTGCAGCCTTTCTATTCTAGCACGGATTATGTAAAATTTATTTATTATTGTTTGGTTAATATATGACTGACCCCCATGGTTGTATTTTACCTATAAAGAATGATGTAATTGGACTCGTTTATCTCTCTACTACATAATTTGTTCAAATTGAATATTTAATGAATAACTTCTAGAGTAAATTTATTATGTATTTTGAAAAAATTCATTATTTCTTCTTAAAGTTTGAAAAAATCAATTTCGATTTACATTAAATTACTAAGAATATGTGGATGTCTAATACTCATAATGTGTGACCATATAAATGAATATTCAACATGTTAGATATTAATTCGATTTTTTATGGATCTACCCCTTCACTTTGTTACAACACACCCATACCCCTTTCTTAGGCTAAACACTACTTATTACTTATCACTTTTTCCCCTTCTTAACACTATCGCTTGTCTCTAATCATATTATAAATTTCACAATTACCTGACAACCTCTTTATTCTTACAATAGTAAACCCCACTACTCATGATACCTTTATGTATATTTCAATTTCTTACAACACATATTTACCTCATCCCAATACATAATTTAAAATTCTTCTAAGAACTGATTTGTCATACTTTAAAAAAATTTACACCTTATATCTATAACACTTTCCCAAACTTTCACACTATTTCTTTTCTTATCAATATTTTATATCATGTCTCCTTTCCTAACCTTCCAAAATGGGATTTTTTTCATTAAAAGACAGATTTTCACAAGACCCCTCAACTTTGTTACACCATATTCATACCCTTTTCCAACACTTCACTACTTCATCACTTTCATCTTGTCATGCCATTAGCCCTTACCAAGTCTTAGAATGACTTTCACAACACCAATCAAAATTTCACAACACTCTTTTTTATTGCAAACATCAAATCTCATATGTATTTTTATGTATGCAATGACTTAAACAATTTCAAACAATGTCTTTCAAGTTTTTGGACTTATTTGTGGCTTTCAATACAAATAGAAAAATGTATAAACTATAGGGATACAATCACCACCAAGTCAAATTATTAGCTCCCATAGGATGGAGAAATTAATTAAGAAATGATCTTATTGCATAGTTTTAAAAGCACAAAACACAAAAAACTCAAGATCCAATAGAGCCTCAAGAAATTATTCAACATCGTCAATAGAAGTTAATTTTTTTTTAAATGGTCAAGGAAATGTTGGATTCAAGAATTGTTTGTCCCAACAAAAGTGTATATCCATGTGCAATGATTATATGGTTAACAAGAAGGTTGATTCATAGAGAATGTGGCTAATTTATAGGGAGTCCAACAAGCTTACTCTAAGGATAAGCTTCTTATTTCTATTATTGATGAATTATTAGATGAATTGAATGATATAGTTTTCTTTGCTAAGATTTATGTATAGGTTATGATTAAACTTAACTAAAGGAAGATAATGTATATAAGGCTATCTTTAGAACACAAGAAAGTCATTATGAATTCGTAATTATGTTATTTGGTCACACTAATACCCAATCAAATTTTCAAAGTCCCATGAATTCAATGTTGTACTCATTTCTTTGAAAAGTGGTGTTGGTTTTCTTTGATGGCATCCCCATTTATAGTAAAATATAAAATTATAAAATTCATACAAAAGATTCTAGAGTTGTTAGGCATTAAATACAAGGATTTTCCAAAGTAGATATAAATGTTATGATTATAATATTCTATATTTCTATGTGTAATAAGGATAAGCACTTGTGATGTGCTTAGCCTTAAGTTTTATATATTAGTTTTAGGTATTCATTAAACCAACTTAATTACAATGAAGGGGTGTGTCCCCACATAGTTATGTCTATAACTACTAAAAAATATATGCTCTCCCAAACCACCATAAATTTAAATATTAAATTCATTATTATTTTTTTATTATTGGAGGTCACCCTCTGAAAGTGATTTTCTATTTTATTGATTTTTTGTATTTATTTTTAAGAAATCTCCTAACAAAATATAAGGACTTCTAATAGTAGATTTGAATGGTCAAAACTTGAATAAGGAGGGGTTTAACTTAATATAGCTTATTTTAATTGTGGGGTGTTTTAAAAGACAAAGGGGCATTTTCTTATAGTTGGATGTCTTATAAATCATTGTAAATGGATTTGAAATTTTTAATTATTGGGGAAAATTTATTTGAGAAGGTCAATTTTAGGTCATATTGTTAGGCATTTTAAAATATTTTGGGAGGGGAGATACTTCAAAAGAAAAAGTTAGGTTTTTAAGTCTAGAATTTCAAATTTCAAAGCAAAATTTACAATCCAAAATAAATCACAATATTTGATATACATAAAGCCTATGGTTCACATTTATGGGTCAAGTTGTGATTTTAGGTCTTGTTAGGCATTTTAGAGTATTTTGGGAGGGAGGTATTTCAAAAGAAAACTTAGTTTTTAAGTCCAAAATTTCATATTTCAAAGTAAATGTTACAAACCAAAATAAATCACAATATTTGATATACATAATGTCTTTGGTTCACATTTATGGGTCAAGTTGTCATGATTGAACTACTACATCTAATGCCTAACATAGTTATAACAACATATATGGCTTCATCCCTATAAATTGCAAAAGAGAAAAAAAGGGCATTGTCATTTTCATTTTCATTTTCCAATGTTACCCATGTATCAATATCATAAGATGTATATCCTAACTAAAAGAAAATTTGATCTCTTTCTAAGCAGATGGTGTTGATAGGATAGACCATTTCCATGTGTTGCTTGAGTGTCACATACCTCTCTACTCCCACATGATTTAACACCCCTTTCATGTACCAACTAGTAAATTGAAAGAAAACTTTTTGCACATACCAATGGTTATATCGAAAGAGCGAGCATATTGAGGTTTCATTTAGGGGTACATAGAAAAGGAAACCTTTTAGAGTGAACCAATCCAACTCCATTTGACAACAAAATTCATAAGGTGTTGTGAATGTATTGTCTCTAAGCATTATCAATGGATTCAAGATTGGACATGTGTGTAATCTTTGTAATCATGTCCACATTAAACACCAATTGCACACTATCCTTGCAAATTAAAGTCAATAACCAACAAGAACTATATTAGAATGATAGTGGCAATACAAGATTTTGTTTATGCAATTCTACAATTAATATAAGATGTTGACGCATGAAATCAATAGATGGCAATATCAAACACCCAATGTCTCAACAAAGAAGAAAGACGTTGTCAACAATGATGTTCCTTCTTCAAGCAATGGCAAAGACAAAAATTCCTTGAAGATAAGTGTTGAGCCCCCTCTTGTCTTATAGAACATGTTGCAAAGAAGAAAGATGCTCCTTCTTCAAGTAGTACAACTCAGAAGGTGGAAAAAGACAAAAAAATCCTTAAACAAAAGTGTTAAATTCCCTTGTACGTCATAGAATAATGTTGTTGGTTCTAAGTAAAAAAAAAATGTGTTGTTGAAACTCACAATGAATACAATACTTGTTAATCCTCCTATTGTTCAATCTCTGCCTATTATATAAGTCTCGAAGAGAATAAAACCCAACAAAAATTGCATTGATTTAAGGTATATATGTGTTGTGCATTGTCATGTACCATAATATTTCATACCTACCAAATTTGTGTATAGAGGTATTAAAAAAAAACACTCAAGTTGAGTATTCACTTACTGGTTAGCCCTATGAAATTAGAAAGTTGTCAAGTCAATCAAAATTGACTTGCTTTCAAATCCATCAAGGCCAAACGTATTGCCATTGTGATACCTTCAATGATTTTTTTAATCTATATCCTTGTCTATAATGTGGTTAACACACATGTTATACAAAACATTATTGTTTTAGAGATTTGCTTACAAAATCAATAATTCTTATGCATTTTGGATGGATAGATCATTTTAAATGGCAAAGTAAGGCTCGCCTTTTGTCAAAATCCTATCAAAGAGTCCAATTCACCATTTCAAATGATAGTTCACTTACTCTTGATGCAAATGTTGCCAATCCAATTGATAATAAACTTAGCATTACATATATTGTTGAACATTGGTAAGAAAGCTTGTTGGGCTCTACTCATTATGTAAATGTTGTCAATCTAGTTGATAATGAGGTTAGCATTGCAAATAATATTGATGACTATGCATGAAGCTAGATCAGCATATGCCTTCATTTTCAATGTCATTTCTTTTACCATAGAAGTATTGTGTTTTTAGTGTCGACACACACCTTCATTTGAGAAGGTTGTGGATTGCAAGTGGTTCACATTTTTAGCTTGACTAAAAGTTAGGACATTCAATGCATGCTTCAACACACTTTTGAGTTACTCATAGATGCAATCAACTTGGGTTATCCAATTTTTAGGTAACACAATGTAGCTAGAATAATTTTGGGTTACTTATGGGCACAATCAACCTAGGTTATCCAGTTTTCTAGTTACACAAGTGCAATCAACTTGGAGATGCAACTGACAAATATAGAAGTCGAACAACCTTTTGTGAATTTCACCATTTTGAAATAATGTTGAGTTTACACTTAACACAAAAAATGGTAGTGAACTAAAAATTTTTGTCACTTAAAGATAATGATGAGTTTTCAATAACACAAAAAATGGGTGAAGTTTTTCATAGCAAAAGGATGTGGTATTCAAACATAATAGGATATAGCATCGTGGATAATTGACTCAACTAGAGAAAACAAACTCGGGTCTTTACCAAGTCAATACCTTGGTTCTTGAAAATTCTAAAAGTATAGAAGGGAAAGCTATCACTAAAGCAATTTTTTTTGCAAAAGATTGGAGTTATATGTCAAGCAAATGAGGAACATAAACAAGTTGCCCAATGTGCAACACAAACAAAGGTTTTACCACTACCCATACAAATTAAGGGTCTTATATAACACTATTGTACATAATCCTAGATGTAGTAGGATTACAAAAGTATCTTTTATATTTCCTATTGACACTAGAAGTCAAAGTCATCCAAAAGATGAATTGAATGGTAAGAGCTTCATTGAACTTTCATTTAGTTGTCTCATCCATTTCATTTCTCAATCTTTTCATTTGCATTTCATTCCCAAGCCTACAATCTAGCTACCTATTTTTCAACCATTACTACTACAAATTAAAGAGGTAGACAACACGCCATTTAGACACCACAAGAAAATTAAATTTTGAGAAACCTCATACAATATTCCATTGTCAAATTGCTTTTGTTGGAAAAATATCATACAATGTCCACAACTATTCCATAGCACACATCATCATAAAGGCACACCCTTGAAAACAACATTCTATTGAGTGATATCTCCCTAAACTAACTTGAGAGCCTTGGTGTTCAAATAAATATTACTTGATATAATTACAGACATGATATATTTTAAGAAATGAACTCTTCACATATCTATAGAATCTCTAATGAATCCACTACAAATAAGCATGATATCCTAGGAGATCGTTTTGATATCGGAAATCAAATTTTAAGTGGATGGCAATATTTTTTCCTTGTACCAATTTGTTCGCAACTAATGATTGAATTTTTCTATTAATATATAAATTTTATGGTGATTGAACATCAAAATTTTCTGGGGTGGGGGCCCTAGCTCGGTTGGCTAAACCTTTCTTGTTGCAAGAGGTTGGTCACGAGGTCTAGTCTCCCCCACCCCCGTGGTACTGGAGGGCATGTCGCGCCAACGCAGCCGGTCATGTAAAAAAATTTACCAAGCGCACTGCAGTTTATAGGGGGTCATGCTACCCGATTCTTGCAATCTAAAAAAAAAAACAGCAAAATTTTCTACCAATATATAACTTTTAAACAAGAATGTTGAAATGGGGTGAGCATAGAATTATTTTTTAAATAGCTCCTAATAACTAGATAGATTAGGGCCCAAATTTTAATGGACAATAGTGCAAAATGAGTCTATCTCAAAGAATTGAAATTTCTAATTTGAGGCAATTTTACCAAGAAAATCTATCTAGTATGGACAAATTGGAAAAAATTGACGAACCTGAAAATAGCCAAATCTCGGATAGAAATCTCAAAAACAACCAAAATGGCAACATATAGCCACTAAAAAATTCTTGGTTATAGATACTTAAAAAATCATTAGCAGATCCATAAGCATTCAAGCTTGGCTTGACATCATTCCATGAATAAAACGAATTTTACATGAAAAATGACCAAAGTGTACTTGCATGAAACACCATATACTTCAGCTACCATTTCTTTCAATTTGAAGGTAATGCATCATAAAACTTCAAAGCAAAGATAACTTCACAATATTCATCTTTCAGCACCTTTTTCAAGAACTATGTAAAGAGGGGGATAAACCAAACGGAGAAAATAATCAATTAAATACTCTTTGAATTGACATCAGCTGTCCAGAGGGCAATGCTCAGGCACCCATCAATTGGACCTCCACCAAGGCATCCCAGCTTGGTAAGTACATTCACCATCATTCCAAGAGATTTTGCATGCTTGAAGACCAATAGCAAGATCTGGTTCTTTACCATGCTGCAATTTCCATTGATCAATTGCAGATTTCATAGCCTCATTATTCCTCACTTCTTTCTTGCTTTCAGCTTCTGCAAATGGATATAGGTCAGGTGCCATCATCATCTTAATTGTCGCTGGCATGTAAATAGAATCACCAATTATAGGGGAACCACATGCAGCCAGCTGAGCTCGGATCTGCACATATGCAAATTTTTAAGAGTCTGAAGAAAACCAAGTCTCATTTCTTAAAACACAGTTTTAACAGTCTATACTGACATTTGCTTTGAAGGAAAACAATGGAACTGCCTGAATGCAAACTAACAAAATCACCATGACTTGAAACATGCTTAAGTGGTGTCAAACTATAATTGTGACTCAGTGGAAGGGTTAGAAGATATAAAACAAAGGATACATGAACAGTTACTAGATGACGCATGCAATCATGTTTAAAAGATAATGCTTTTCCTATAGACTAGAAAAAAGACCAAATTCACAAGTTTTTTGTATGTGAAAATGATAAAAATAGGAATTGTTCCTCATTTCCTTGTAACTGGGATATTTCCACCAAGAAATGTAATTTTTTTTAAATATCCCGTTAGTATCAGCAATATGGCTTTTCACAAGTTACAAGAACAAATCTCTACTGTGATCTCTTTATTTGTACCAGCTGAGAACTGTAAATCAAATTATAGAAGCTAAATACTAAACAACAGAATTTTCTTCTATAACTATTAGCCTATTACTATTTTACTATTAAAAAACAAACAGGAATGAAATCCTTTTTAAGATTTCTTGCATACGCACAGGACGTTCTTGACAAAAGATATGGCAACCACATGATACTCAACTCAAAATGAGCTTAGTTGATGCAGACTGTTTATGCATGCCAGGTCTACAAATCTTGTAACGTCTGATACATCCTTGATTCCTTGCAAAGGAAGAATCTACAATAAGCTTAGGATAACTGGAAGATGAAATTAACAAACTGCACCAAGGAAATTTTCTACGACTCTATCCCAATTAAAGATTATTTCAATATTTATGTCTCCTGGTTACATAAATTTGCATCACTAGCTTTATTTATCTGATACTTTTTGTATCTGTATTGAGGAAATTAGGTTTCAATTAAATCAGATTTGCAATTGAATTTAATAAAGAGCAATGAATTATGTAAAAGTGAGAATATACAGGCTTTACAAATACAGTTATTGTGAACAAATGGTTTTAGAAATAATTGTAGGTTCCTTTAACAATGAATTGTTAAATGTATTGTTGGGTGAAAATAGTGTAATCAACTTTTCAACAGATTACGCCATCTAGACTTTAACCACAGCTGTATGAGATATGATCTCTCCTCTCAGAAAGGGGAGGCGCCCTTCTTACTGCTAATTAGAAGCTATAGTAAACTTAAAGGAATACTTACAAAATGTACACTGTACTCATGAAATGGGGGGGATGTGTTACATTCATACTTCTCTCTTTTTTCAGAGAAGATGTTTACAATGCTTCACGATGAAAAGCTTTAGATCTGATAACTTAAACTTAAACAACAACAGTAATGCCAATATTTCTATCTTGACAAAGCACAGCTTAGAAATGCCAAGTATGATTTATAATAACAAAAGGTAAAAGGAAAAGGGAAGGCTCACGAAGGCACAAAGTCGTTTCGTAGCCCTTTCAATGTGTAATCCGGTAGAAGTATCGTTCGTTGTATTAGAAGCACAAAGTCTTCTTAGACACAGCGATTCCTCAAACAGCATGAACGATTACAAGCACAAAGTCTTGTAGATCTTTCAACCAAAATATCCACACATAAAAGTAAATCCAAATAATAGATGCAACACAAAGTTTACATAAATTACTTGAAGACCTCCAAATACCATTCACTAATCACCACCAATCTTACTCAAATCCAAAGAGAATCGATTCCAACACAAAGTCTGGCATGCAACTTCCTTCTTTATTGATTAAATTCAGTTTCACAAAATTGAACACAAAGTTTCAATGTTTGTTTCAAAAGGGCAGCACTTTGTTGCAAAATATCAGAAGGTAAATATTACAAAAGAAATCCCTCTTATTTATAGAACGGAGGGAAGAGCAAAATTAGGGAATCAGATGAGTAAAAATAGGAAACCCTAATCTAACTGAGTGTAATTTATTTCTACGTAATCTCACCTCATATTTTGGTGTAATTACGTTTTACAAAAAGACATCTAAAGTGTCAAAAACTATTTACAATGTGCAAAGGAGGGGAGCATCAAAATGTTCAACACTGGGAGATCAGGAATCTTCATGGTTCCTTGCTTGGGTGTGGAGTCTTCATATTTCTTCCTGGTCTCCTGCATGAATGCATCATTTGGGCCGACTGTGTAATCCACAATGGTGTGAATTCTTGTGATCGACCTTCTGGCGGATGAATGGACTTTCTTGCACCTGTTGCATGGTGGCTTCTTTGTAGATCTGGGATAGTTCACTGGACTGGAAAATGTCACCTTCAGGATCACTTGATTAAATCTGGAAAGAAACTGCAGGGGTGGTCAATGCAATGATTGTCAGGAAATACATGTCGTATGGGGAAACGTGAAATGAACATGGCGATATGGAGTCACTGTGTTTTGGCCGTATGGTGCGGAAAACGAGGTGCGAAAATGAGCAAGGAGGCGAAAATGAAGAGAAAACACTTTTCCGAGTGTTAGAGAAAAAGTGCAGATTTTGGTGCTCGGGCGGTGAAAATCACCGCTTGTGCACCGAAGTGGTATTTTAGTTTTGGTGTCGAGGCGGTGAAAATCACCGCTCGAGCACCAAAGACTTGGAGTTTCGGGAGACAAAATGTTGGTGTCGAGGCGGTGAAAATCACTGCTCGAACACCGACACTGCAAAACAATTTGGTGTCGTGGCGGTGAATTTCACCGCCAAGACACCAGTGTGGACTTAGCACGTCCGTGCGTTGTCGGTAAAAACTTTCACCCGAGCACCAAACAGTTTTGTGAACAAACTTGGCGACGCATGTGAGGGCAAAGAAATTGCTCACCATGACATCACACGGGTTGGGAAGAACAAGGCGACAGAGATCTTCCTCAAGAAAAGATATGAGGATAGGTGCAAAGAGAAAGGAATGCCCACGCGACAGAAGGGCGAAAGAAAACGACTGTAATCAGTAACTATGACGAAGATGATAGTAAAAAATCCATGTGCTAGAGGAGAAAAACACGGTTCGATCCAATGGGGACGACTTGGAAAGCGCAGAAGCATAGTGTGGAGAAGAGTTGCTTTGTGAAAGAGAAGAAATAACTCATGTTAGAGTTATTAAAAACCTCAAAACTAACCTAAATTGTGCGCATTGAATGCGGGGGGAGAACTCAACTCAACTCGGAATTAGGTGTTCGGGCAGTGAAAATCACCGCTTGAGCACCAAAAAGTTAAAAAAAGAACTTAGGTGCAACGGCGGTGATTTTCACCACCCGAGCACCAAAAAGTTAAAAAAAGAACTTAGGTGCAACGGCGGTGATTTTCACCGCCCGAGCACCAAAAGTTAAAAACACTTAAGTTAGGTGCAATGGCGGTGAAAATCACCGCTGTTGCACCAAAAACAGTTAAGAGTAAAAAGGTGCAACGACGCTGATTTTCACCGCCCGAGCACCAAAAACAAACTAAAATGACTTAACTCCTGGGTTCTCAAGGAGTCAACCTTTAAACTCGAAACTCGAGCCTATCGTCACCTACCCGGACTAGGTAAGATTAGAGACCTCGTAAAACAAGTTTGCCTCGTTTTACGTGTTTGAAACACACGGTCCTAGGAAACGGACTAGTTTCGTAGGGGGGTTATCCGTGGAATGAGGCTGCTAATTTCCGTGATAACATGTATGAGTAATACCTTCCTTGTCTTCATTGAATGAAGAAATTGGCTACTGGGTTTTCATGATGAACTCCATCTAAGTAATTTGGAAAATAGTATAGGTCACCTAAATGTGACTTATGATTAACACCACTGTCATGGCCCCAAAAGAGCCAATTATAAATGATAAGGGTATTACTTGCATATGCAAATCATGTAAGGCAGTCGTACTACACAATCAAGGAGGAAAATTGTATCAAAGGAGGGTTAACATATCTCTCTAGCTAGGTGACTTGACTACAGCAGTTTTCTCAATAAAAACATCCTAGTGATGGGAAGCTAGCCTACTTGATTGAGAGGCCCTTGCACAGTTACCAATGATAGAAACCCTCTTCCATTTTTTGCTGATTATTTTGTGTAAACCTTCTTCTTGGGAAATGTACTATGTGAGGATAGAAAATAGTTGAAGTGAGGACCATAAGAGATCTAGAAAAATCTTGAACAACAAGGTGTTTATATGCAACCAGAGACCCTAGCAACATAAGACCTATATGGCTGAAGATTCTCATATATCATCTTTAAGACTATATAAACTGATGGTTACATAACGGAAACTACTTGGGCATCTAGTTACTTTACAGCTGAAACGAATCTGTATATGACAGCCATCTTCTTGTTACTTTACAGCTGCTGCAAAACTGAATACAACAGGAATCTTCTTGGTAGTTCTAATTTGATTTTAAATAATTACATTTGTTGACACCATGAATAATATACTGTATGCTTGCATGCATCAAATCGAGATTCCAAAAATCTAAACAGTTAAGCCATAGGAGTCCTGGAGTATCTGTTATATTGGTGAACAAATTTAGGACCATTAAGTTATCATAATGATCAGTAACTTCAGCCCACTGAGACATTTTATTAAATTGGTAGGATAATTTGGGGCCATCAAGACATTTATAATTTTATTATATTGCTAGGCTACAATGGGGCAACTAAGACAATTATTATCCAGGCAGGCTGCTTTGGGGCCATCAAGACATCTAGTATATTGATTATTGTGCTCAGGCCCTCAATGGGAAGATGGTGATGGATGTCAAGACATGCCCAGTTATTGGCAGGCTCAGCACGATCATATTTTCTATTTTATAAATGTGTACAAACAAGCAATGATGGTTAGAAACTACAGATGGTGCAAACTTCCCAAGCCATGAATAGACCTTAGGCATCCACTGAACTGAGACTTAAAATTGAAAATGTGAGTCT
Source organism: Sequoiadendron giganteum (assembly GCA_007115665.2). Classification (NCBI taxonomy): domain Eukaryota; kingdom Viridiplantae; phylum Streptophyta; class Pinopsida; order Cupressales; family Cupressaceae; genus Sequoiadendron; species Sequoiadendron giganteum. The sequence continues at coordinate 488,790,236 of CM021104.1, forward strand.
CAAAAATTGAAATTGTGAAAAAGTAATACTTTTAATATATTACCTATGCCACGTTCATAGAATTACTCAGCACTTTTCCCAAAAGGATAAGATTAAGAATTCAACTAAGTTCAATATTGAACTAATTATTTCCTTCTTCATATCCAGTTTGAATAAGTTTGTAAACCAGAATGAAAAATACGCAGGAAAACTTGAGATTATCCCATAAATTGACCAACAAAGTTTTAAGAACTACAACAAAAGTATATCACATTTATGCATTTGTATTTCAATACCATAATTTTCCACCAAGAAAAATGAGCCACGTCGATAGTTCAGATATAGAATAGGCAAATGGCAGCAGCATGTCTTATAGCAAAGCAGGTTAAAGTTAAAACCGTAAATTCTCAGGTATAATTTACTTGTTTCTGCATATATCAATAATATCAAATTAGAAGCGGATTTATGTCAAACAGGAGCAAGTCTTATATAACAACTGATTGATAAATTTAATAAATAGTTCACATGGAACAATACTATGAACTAGACTTTTCTTCTTATTCAATATGGTAAGTTTCACTGACTGACTTATTTCATGTCTTTAGAAAGCCTACAGCAAGGAAAGAAATGACTAATAAACTCAAACTATGGTTAAACCAAGTAGTGTAGAGACAAAATAAATATGGAAACCATGTAGCACCTGGTGCGTCCTTCCTGTCAATAGCTTTATTTTGCATTCATATGCAACATCTTTTGGGGACCATCCACAGTCTTGAATGCCATACATGGCTTCAATAGCAGTATGCGGCCAGGGTACTTCTTTGCATTCCAGTACCTCAAGTTGACACAATCGCCATCCTTGAAAAGGCTCTGTAATAAAGTAAATCGTCTTCATACTTACAGAATTTAGAATGTTCTATGCTATCATATAAATTGCAATTGTAATGACAAAATCTTCTACTTGCTCCTAACATCTAAACGAAGAACATTTCTCTTCTCATAAATTCAGCAAAAAGACTATAATTCCATAAGCACAGGCAACATATGCATGAAATCTGGAAGAATAATCCTTTTATCCTTAACCCATACTAACAGGGACTATTCAAACGAATAAGATAAATTCTGTCAGCAAGTAATATAATAATTTACCTTTAGAAAGAATTCGAGGAGCAAAATTATCTGGGCACATATAATGGGATATTTTCCCAGGTGGAACAGGTGCAGCAGTTAATGCAAGATATAATTTCTTAACTTGTTTCTCCTGTTTCACACCAACAAACCGGTTGATTTATTTTACAAGAAAAGTATCTGATGGTAAGCATTCAATTGAAATCACAATTTTATGGGTTCCAAATAAATAAAGGTCCTTGAAAAGATGTCACTCTAATTCTAGTTTGTACATGAGATAAGGTAATGGGCAAACCCGAAGCTTTGTGTGAAACTCAGCACAGAATTCAACGGTTTTAGAAAGCACAACACTGCCAACAACAAAAGTAACATTACTATTTTCTTAAGATTTTGGTTCAATTTAACTAAATATTATCCAGATTATGGTCTTTTTGCACCTAGCTTACAAGAACATAGTGTTGAGGTAACTCACCAGCCTTCTGTACAGTTGTCAAGCTGATGTGTAGTCCTTAGGGGTGAACTAAGCTCCATTGCCCGAGTTGTGAACATTGTACAAGTCTCTTCAATATTATCTGTTGTTCCTCCAACCTGATATTATGTCCAAATAATTACATACAAACCTAAATTCATTTGAACTTTGCATACAATGTACAAACTCTCGAAACATGCCACTTAATCTACTACACTTGGAACAATCTTCACTTCCAAACAACAGTATCATATAATCACAAAGAAAACATCAATAACAATGTAACATCTTAAGGAATCACATTAATGATCATAAATGAATTTCTTTAAGCAGATACTCTTGAAAATGTAAGCCTCAAAGGAAGGCATAAAAATATTGACTTCGATAAATCAGATACTAAACAAGGCTAAAAGATAGTACGACACTAATCAGAAAAAATCAGAAAATAAAAAATATTACAAATTAGATGGACTATGCAGAATTCAACAAAGGATTACAATGGAAAGGAAAACGTGTGGCTCAAGGGAGAGAAATAAGCATGCCAACAAATGTAGGAGGGAGTTTGAAAGAGGTACTCCTTTCTCTTACTTTTTTGAATGGAGTGGTAATTAAAAGTTTATTTTGTCACATTATAGAGTAACAATGACAATTATATAATTAGAGAAATAAGCATGCCAACAAATATAGAAGGGAATTTGAAAGAGGTATTCCTTTCTCTTACTTTCTTGAATGGAGTGGTAATTTAAAAGTTTATTTTGTCACATTATAGAGTAATAATGACAATTATATAATTACCAAAAAATTTCTTCAGCCCCATTACAAGGTGAGAAACAGATTAATATGGTCTTCAAAAAAACTTAGCTGACATTCATGGAAAATTGCCAAGCATGAAATTAAATTCTTGGTTTAAAATAAGCCAAATAATAAATAAGACATGAATGTGTTGGTTTATTGTTTATTACATAATAGCTAGTTAGTTAGTTAACTGACTCGTAGATGGTTGTGTAATGTCCCCATTTTTATGCCATGTTGTTCCGTGAGCATTGGCCAGTTTTTAGGGTTTTTCGTAAGTTTTCAAGTGAGCTGGGGGAACTCCAATGTTATTGGACAGTTCAGTTTCAATGTTTCTTAACATCTAGGGTTGTCTTGGTGTTCAGATGGCATTCAAGATTGTAGTGATGCTCTTTGTAGTGCTTTTGGTCATCTGGGTTGTTCTCCACATTTCTTGGAGAACATTGTTATTTTTAGTAAGTACCCATTTTGGCACCTAACATCATTCTTCAGCATCAATTCTTGGCATGATTAGTTTCAGTTTTTGGTGCCTTGGTAGCTAAGTCACCAGATTTGAATTCAAATTCGAGTTCAGCAACATTGAAATTCGGATGAAATTCGACAAGGAAAAAATTCGAAAAGTATAAAATTCGGATTAAATTCGCCTTATGCAAAAAAAAATTTACAAATATAATATATCCATACAATTGTCTAAATTACACTATATTAAATTTTTATTTTAATCTTTAAAAAAAAAGAATACAGTTTTACTTTTTATATAATACAATTTTGTGAATGTTAATTAGTAAATAATAAATATATCATATAATAGAATAGAGTTTTAGTATAATATAATAAAATAACAGTAAATAGTAATAGCATTATAGATTATAAATTTATTATAATACAAATATATTAAATATTAATTTTCAGTATAAATTTAATATATATAAAATAATAAAATCAAATCTAAATAAAACATATATAATATTATATAACTAACCCTTATAAAAAATGCATGAACAAAAAAACGATGGTGACGGCCTACCTTGCAAGTTTAGCAATGCCGGCGGTGAGTTTGCAGGGTGTGAGAGGATTCTGTGCAAGGCGTGAGAGGATTCCGTGCAAAGAAAAGGGCGTGAAGATTTCTGTGCAGGGAAAAACATGTCGAGAAACCCTAAAAATTTGCTTTAGTCTAAAAGCTTTTTTTCTCCGTACGAATTTTGGACGAATTTAATCGAATTCCATGCAAATTTATCACATTTGACGAATTTCGAATTTGAAGGTTGAAATACGCTGAATGCGGTGACTTAGCTTGGTAGTGTTTTTTGCAAAGTGGTTTGGATTATTTAAATCATTACACTAAATTATGAAGTTAGTGTTATAATATTTACTTTAGTGTTTAAATTTAATAAAGTTATGTTATGTCCCTCAAGTAGACACCTAGGAGAAGGGGACTTGGACATAAAGTCATTTAAAAAATATATGTTTTCAGAAAAAAGCTTTTTTGAAAAAGCAGAAAGTGTTTTTTTGAAAAGGTAACGAAAAAGCAAAAAATTGTTCTTTTGAAAGAGCGACGAAAAATAGGTTTGGGGCTCTCATTTGGATTATTTAAGTTTGCACACATAAGAGGATGTTGTTGGAGTGAACAAAGAAGTTCTTCCAAGGTTGATTGAGGATAAAAACCCTCATCAAATCACTAGTTTTGATAGTGAAAGATCCTCCCTAGCTGGTAGTGTGATTTCATGCAAGAATCACATTGGTATTCACAAAGTTTTGGATTTCGTGGTTTCAAAAAAGAAAATGTTTAAGGGTTTTGATTGCAGGTTTTTGGGGTTTGTATTGGAGATTATTGCAAAAAAATTGTTGTGTTTTCTGATGTTGTTTTAGGTGTTCCCAAAGCTGGCAGTACAAGTGATGTTCCAGGGGTTGCCCTAGCTATCCATTCCTAGTGTTGGCATTGGAAATTAGGGTGAAGGGGTTTGAAACTATTGAAATATACACCTTTATCTTTATCGACTCTAGCAAACCACATTTGAGGAGATTATGGGTGGATTGTGGGCCTACACAATTTCCGAGGAAGGCTGTACTAGCGTACCAGGGCGTACAGGTTCATGGCTGCCAAGCATGAGACCTCCTAGTATGAGCGCTACCCCTTTAGATAGTTATTGGCATTGAAAATGGGCATTTAGCTTCCTTGTGGTCTATTCCCTGCCTTGGGAGGCGTTGGTGAAGCATGAGTGCCTTTGCAGGATGCCATACAGATTAAGAGGTGGTTGTTAATGATGTTTCAGACCTGCTGTGTACTAAGAATTGCAAATCAGATTAGTTTATCCTCATTGCAGCAAGTGGGTAAGGTGTTGGAGGTGATTTCTAGAGGTATTTCTTCAGTTTGACTTCTTGGGGAATGCTGGTTGGGTATTAGGAAGAGTTCTAGGCAAGTTTTTCATGCTCTGTTGCCTGTAGCAGCTCACTAAGGTCCATTTTCAGACATGTTGTTCATCATTTCTGTGACCTGCGATTCTTTTTAGAGCAGCTGGGTGTGTTGGGAGGTGGTTCTGTTAGCACTGATAATGCATCCAGAGGTGTAACAGACCTGGAACTTCCATTTTTTGTCATATTATGGCAATACATCAGTGTTGGGTTGATTCTGAGTTAATTTGCAGCCTTTGTGGAAGCTTTGGTGAAGTTGGAGGGGTGCATTGGGGTTGTCAACTTGCTGTTACAGACCTGTTTCATGCTCAGAACCGTATAGCAGATCTGAGCACATTAATATCAGTTTGTTCATGAGGTGTTGGAGATGTAATCCAGGGCCATAACATCAGTTTAGCTCTTTTTGAGTGGGACGAGAGTTAGAAGTTGTATTGGGAGATATATACTTGATCCACTGTCTGTAGCAGTCTTTCTGGAATCATTATCAGACCTGCAGACCTCTTCATTGTCAATGCTTCAAGGTATTTCATGTGAATGATCTATGTGTGAGCCTATTTCATGTATTAATGTCTCATCGTGCATGTTTATCAACCAAAACTTTGTACGAGTGTTTGAATGGTTCATGTTGAGCTTGTATATTGTTAAGAAATTTCAAAAAAAAAAGGGGGGGGATGTTCTTACAGGTCGGTTGTTGATCGGTCTATAACCAATATCTCTTCTCTCTCATTTTTTTATCTGCCTTAATACATGCAATATAATATATGCTCATTGCTTTTGCAAATTGCCTCAATCTCATTATGGTATCAGAACACAAATGTTTTTGTGCCTATAAATATCATTAAACTTCATGAAGATGTTGGATGTGATGCTAAGGGGTCTAGAACTAGATGTGAAAGCAAATTGCTAGGCGTTTGGCAATGTTAAAGGTGGCACATCCAGTTTTTCAGTTGCTGAGCATAATGAAACCTGCATAGCATAAGAAGCTATGTTCAAAAATTTGTTGAAGATAAACAATTAAAAATGTGTTGGGCTTTGCAAAGGAAGCATTAGAATTATGATCTCTCCAAGAATAAAAATCTGGCACTACAACACTCCTATGTTGGGTGTTGAAAATTGTTTGTCGGTTGATAGAACTGGTGATAGGCATTCAATTTGTATGCTCAGCATGACAAATTTGTAAAATAGAAGGCAATAAGACCCTTAAGAAAGATGATAAAGGTGTGAGACTCATTTTGTGCCAATGAATTGAAATTTGGACTTCCATACCTTGAATAAAAGGCATTTAATTTGTTGTACTGGGTAAGCAATCATCCAAAATGATCTGAACCCTATGGAGAAGGCATCTAGAAGATATAAATCAATGCAATTTGGTGAAAAAGTGAACTGGCAAATCAAATTTGGGCGATAAAGGAAGCAAGAAAAGGTACATTTTTCATTTTAATCTCCCTAGTTTATTTTTGCAAAAATTAATATAGCTATAAACAATTAAAAACTATATTATTATGGAATTTGAATATTTGAATTTGGGAGAAAAAGAGTACACTTTTTTGGCAAGAAAGCCATTAGAAGTTTTGGAAAACTCCAAGGAGTTATAAGGTTCTAGAGAGGTAAGGATCTTGAAAACCTTAGAAATTGGCTAAGCACCTAAAATCATGCTTCCTAACTCTCAACTTTTAAGAGGAGACAATTATGCTACCTGGAAAACTAAAGTCCAAACCCAATTGGAGTTTGAAAACCTATGGGATATAGTCTCTAGGCACACAACTAGACCTGCGCACACTAGTGCAGAACAAACCAGATTTGACAAGACCAATAAAAAAGCCAAATTGGTCAATGGCCCTTGGTCTACTGATGAAGTTGAAAGGTTCTAAATGAGCCCACCAGGGATCAAGTCTTGCTGAGTGCAAAGGCTCCGACACCGAAAAAGGGATGAGGCCGGGATCATGCCTCGGGCGAATTTGGCGGAATGGATACCCCTCAGTCCTTGGCTCTTAGCCGAAGAGGTTCAGCCCAAGAAGGCTCGTGCTCCCGTATAGGGTAGCAAAAAAGAATTTGTGGATGACCTCCATCAAAAAAAAAAAGCCAAACTGATCATTTTGTTTGGAGTGTCTAATGAAGTTCAACCTCACATTAGAAGAGCCACCACTACAGAAGACACTTGGGATGGTCTTAAAACAGTATATGGGGCTGAAAATCATAATCAAATTCTCCACTTGCAATGTCACTTACATTGCCTTCAAATGCAAAAAGATGAGAAAGTGGAGACATTTCTTAGAAGAGTAGTAGAGATTGGGACATCACTGCAAGAGTTAGGGGAAGAAGTAACAGATGCATCTCTTGTACCCATAATCCTTTGAGCACTACCCCCTTTGTTTCACCTGTGGCAAGTAAAACACCTTCTTTTGAAGAGTTGGTATACTTGCTTCAACAAGAAGCAGCAATCCATGGTGAGACTTTAGAATCCCAAGACAATCAGACCCTTGCAGCAAAGTAGAAGGGAAAACAGCCAGAATGTCAAAGTGGTCCATCAAGTTCATCAAAACCAAATCAAGAAAACTCTTCTACCAAGAAAGAGAAGTGTCTCATTTGTGGAAGAAAGGGACATGATCTCAAAGATTGTTGGTACAATTCCTATGCGAATAGTGAATTCAGCCACAGAAACCTTCTCAAGGGAACAAGAAGAAGAATCAACATTGGCAAAAAAAAACGAATAAGCAACATGGCAATGTTGCATCTACAAGAGATTCAAATGAAGAGGATTTCTTGTATGCTGCAGAAACAAAGGCCTCCACTTCAAACAGTTCAGTCTGGTATGTTGATTTTGGTGCATCCAAACATATGACAGGAGAGCAAGAGTGGTTTTGTGATCTCACTCCATCCACCTCATGTGGGCAAGTATCCCTTGGCAATGACACATCCTATGAAGTTCAGGGAATTGGTGACATTTCCTTGCCCCTCAAAACTCACAAATGCAAAATTACAAAGGTTTTATATGTTTTGGGCTCACAAAGAACCTTCTCTCTGTAAGTCAGTTACTTCAGCAAACTCAAAAGTTGAATTGATCGTCATGATGGAAAGAACCTTTGTCTCATTCAAGATAAGTCCAAAAATGGTGGAAGTTGTTGCTTGTGCTTCAAAGGTCAAAAAGATGTTTCAGCTTGTTGATGTAAAACATGAAGATGAGGCCCTTGCAATGAAAACTAATGCATTCACAATGCTTTGGCATCAAAGATTTGGCCATCTTCTTGCATAAAGTAAGAGAGATATGTTGTGGGGACTTCCCCCCATATAGAAATAAGTTCTTTGCTCACATTGTCTTGCTAGAAAGCAACATCAGGCTCCTTCTCCTGATGCAAAGAATAGAGCCTCAAGTCCCTTAGAATTGGTTCACATTGATCTATGTGGACCAATGCCATCAAGTCATTACAAGGCCAAGTATTTCCTACTCTTTATGGATGATTATTCTAGAGAAATGGGGTTTATTGTTTGGTTCACAAAAATCAAGCACTTGAGAAATTCAAACAATTTTGAGCCATCATTGAAAGGTCATCAAGTCATTCTCTTAGAGCCCTTTGCACAAATCAAGGGGGGGAATTCACAAGTAAGAATTTTCCAAACTACCTTCAAGAACATGAGATTCAAAGACAATTGACCACTACTTACACACCTTAACAAAATGGTTTTGCAAAGAGGCATAATCGTACTATTATGGAAATGGTGTGATGTATGTTGAAGGATGCAGATCTTGCTCTTGCATTATGGGCTGAAGCAATTCACAAAGCAATGTATTTGTTCAGTCAAGCACCCACCAAAGTATTGGAAAATATCACACTTGAAGAAGCAATGACTAGGAAGAAGCCCTCTATATCACATTTCAAAGTGTTTGGATGTACAACTTACATGCATGTTCCCAAGGCACAAAGGACGAAATTGGATGGTAAGTCTTTAAAATGTATTTTTCTTGGGTATAATTGAGAGTCAAAGAGATATCAACTTATGGATGCAATAACAAAGAAAGTATACATTAGCAAGGATATTTTTGATGAGGAAATAGGATGCAGCACCTCTTCCTCGCCATCACTTGTTAGTTCTCAAACACTGAAGATTATTGAACTTGAAGATGAGGAACTTGATGAAGAAGCACAAGAAGAGGCTTTGTTACCATTGAATCAATTTCCCCCTCTTTCGCCGCCTCCATCTTCATCTCCTTTGCACAAAAATTTTCCTAAGTGGTACCAAGACATAATGAAGTATGCTAAAGATGATGCAGTTGTAGATACATCTCTCACTGGGCCCAAAACTCACAGAAAGTCTCGTGAGGAGGTAAATCTGGCTCTAATGTGTACAGTTATTCAAAGTTCAGAACCAAAAACAATTCAGAAAACTCTTGAGTGACCTTGGAAAGATGTAGTGGATGCAAAATATCAAGCATTACTAAGGAATGATACATGGGAACTTGTTACATCCTGTCTCTTTGCTACTAAGTTACTTTTACGTTCACGGGTAAATAGAATGATGAATGTAAATCAAGATTTTGATGTATTTGATAAATGAATGAAATACTGAAATAGGTATTAATATGTTATTACTTTGAGGGAGTAACTATGTTTAGATTGATGAAGTACAATGAAAGAATATGTATTACAATGTGAATACGTTAATGCTTTTATGATGCACATGTATATGTGAACAAAAAACTACCATTACCAATGTGCTAAGTTGGATGCAAGTACGGTTCACGCCTCCTAAAGGGAGGGGAAGTATCACTCAAGAGAAGGATTTGGTCCGGTAACCCTTAATAAGCCAATACTAAGCTATCACACACACACACTCCAATTTGGTCCACTTGAGTCAGGTTAGTCCATGAATCAAGTAAGTGCTTTTGATCATAGTCTTGACTTATTGGAATAATTGGGTAGTCATCCTTGGTTGAGATAGGTTGTTTCTTTGGATTGAATTATGTGATTGAATCTTTGAATAGAATATATGTTCCTCTTTGTGTGCTAATCGATGAAGTATATACACTTCGTGTATATATGTCAATCGAGGAATATATGAGTATATGTACCCAAGCATGAATGTAAAAATAATGCTATATATATAAATGTATAACATATACATATATAATGTATATGCATGTTGCCATGTTAATGTAACATATATACATATATATTATTATTCATATATATGCATATATATGTGTATGACTATTTGAACATATACTTATATATATGAGTTTAATTATCAAGGCAATGAGATATATATATGTGATATATGCATATATAGATATATATATTAATGTGTATGTATTGACAAAAATATAGGCATCCATGCGAGCATATTAATACAAATATATATGTGTGTGTGCATGTGTGTGTGTGTGTGTGTGTACACATGCAATATCAATTCATGAATTATGATAATATGGTATATACATTTGTATATCGAATGATGCGTTCTATGAGTTTGTAAGTTGATATATTAACATATCACATTATAGATATATATATATATATGGTGTTTATGTTTTGCATTACACCGGTTTATATATTCTAAGGGCATTACATACCTATATTTTGTTAAGCACATTATACTAGCAAGTATATAAAGCGCACTATATTAACAAGTCATTGTATAACATAAAGCGCATTATATAGCGCATAAAGTGGATACACAAGGCGCTGCATTATGTGAGTAAAAGGGCTGTGCATGAGAGATGGGTCTAAATGCTGAGAATAGTGCATAGAAGGAAGACTTATATGCTGCATATAAAAGGGTTAAAGAGTAGGTTTTTCTTGCCAGCACAAAAGGCGCATAGTATAGGAATCCAAATGCAGCTCAAACATTAGTAATAATGCTAAAAGTTGTAGCTGGAATGTTTATTCAATGCATAGTATGAAGCATGGGAAACACATAGGCTAAGGAACGTAGAAATGAGTTGCAAGACATAGTCAAATGTATTGAAGGCAATCTGAAACGCATTTAAAAGCTTTGATTTGGTCTTTTATCTGTTAACACCAAACAGCACGTAAGAAGTTTATGTGGCGCCAAATTATGAATAACTGCATTGCTTTAGAAGTCTATTTTATGATCTCTGTCCAGCGATGGAAACCAAATTGAATGGGACAATAAGTCAAGTAGAAATTGGCATGGATAGAGTCGACCTGTGTGATTATTTACCTTGCATTTCTAAGAAGTGTTCTTGCTGTCCATAAATGAAGCAACCTACTGTGCTATTTTTTTGAGTCTTTGTATTATCCCCATTTTAGCAATACACTCTTCTGTATTTGATAGCCTATTTCCGGAAGCCCGTAGGCCAGTCAGAAGCTGAAATTAGGGTTTCCACTTTTTGAGGAGGTTTTGAAAGCTTGCATGTTGGTGTTTTGCAGTTTGGATTATGGATTCCTTCTAGGTTTTCAGAGATCTTCGTAGTGATGTGACATGCAACAAAAACAGAGGACTTTTCCAAACATACTATTTTTAGTAAGTCATGACAACTGCCCGATTTGTGCTCAAAATGAGTTTGGAACAACTTACTATTTTTAGCGGTATGCTATTTTTAGTAAGTACTATTTTTGGCAGCAATTCAGTGTAGTGGCTATTTCTGGCAAGTCAGCTTGAGCAGTTGGTCATTCTAGCATTTTTGGAGTTATTTTTCGCAAGTCAGAGCTTGAGATAGGCGCTTCCTTTAATAAGGTAAAATATTTTAATAAAGTGAATTTTTTGCTAAGGCATGATGGACACCTAGCTTGGAGGGATAAGTGATTTTAATTAAAAAGGCATTTTTTTATGATAATTCACTTTATTATTCTAGACGCCTTATTGAGGAGATAAATACATTTTATAATGTATTTTGCATTTGATAATATGGGACACCCAAGATAATGTTTTATTTGCAATTTAAAAAAAGTCATCTTTTCCTTATGTTGGATGCCAAGTCAATGATGGAGATTAAAGGAAATTCAAATGCATATCATTGAAGATGAAATGCAAATGCAATTTGGGCGCCCAAATGAGAGGGAAATGAAATTGAATTTGAGGAAAGGCTATAAATAAGAGTGTTGGGCTTTTTGTTTATCATCCATTATCTTTCTTACTGAAATGTTGCTGAAATTGCTTCAAGCTTGGCTTCGAGGAATGCGTACCTCCTAGTTCCTTCCTTCTAGTCTTCATACTTGAGATATAGTACCTAGTTGGGTATGAGACTGCTTCTCATTTAGAGACACCAGATTGAGTTTTATTGTTGAAGTTTGTTGTTTTTCTCAGTTTTACAAATTGTTGGTTTGGTAGTGCTAAAAGTGATTTTCGATCATAATTCATTGTACGATTTTTGTTTGCTTCTGGGTAGTGACTCATTCTCTTCCTAGGGCCTGGGCATCCCGTTTTGCAAGTTTTGGGAATTTTTAATGGAGTATAAGATTTTATCTTGCAAGGTCGCCCTTCTTCCAGGCCATACCATGCCTGGCAATACTTTGGAATTTGTGCATTAAATATTGGGAAGTGTTTGTTGTAGTTTTTGTGCCTAATGTGGGTCTCCATCTCTCTTGGAGTCCTTTGCACTTTGTTTCAGGTGTTTTGGTGGAGTTACGAGTGAGTTATGAATATTTTGGTGTGTCTCATGTTGCTGGTTTGCATTTTCAGTTTGCTGGTTTAGTATATCAAAATTTAGTAGTTGTAGTGTTGGGCTTGTTTTTCAAGGTTGGAAGTCTTGGAGTTTGGAGAAACATTTGTTATCATTTGCAGCCACTAGGGCATCTCTAATATTTGGCTATTGCAGATTTTACTTCACATTGTAACGTTGTTTCAGTAGTATTGATCAGCTCTTTAAAACTTCCACAAAATCTCTTTTGTATTCCCACTTTTAGTGGAAGAGGCTGGCTTGCTGCCTTATTTACTTTCTTGCATATTCTATTATTCCCACCATTGGTGGAAGAGATAGGCCTCGCTGTCTTTACTTTTTGTACTGTCCGTTGAATAAATAGGAGTCAGCAAGCAGCCCATTACTTTACTTTCCATGTACTTGCATTCTTCATCATGCTAATCGGTTGAGTTGCAAAGCATTGTAAATTCCGGCTTTTAGTTATTTGCTAACGATCTCCGACGCCATATGCTCACACCCCGCCCGTCATTGGGATCTTGGTGAAGGGTTACATTCAGTGCTGGTTTTGGTTTTGCTAACACTGACGGGTGAAATTGTTGAATTGTTGTTGCAAAAAAATTGAAAAAAAATAAGGGGGTCATTACAGTGGTATTATTGGCAGGTGTTTTATGACCACACCAAGACAGAATAAATTTTCCCAACGGATACTCTATCCTCTCTTGAACAAAGTATTTTGCATGCTAAGATTGCTAGAAAGATCATACATTCAACTCCAAGGTTCCTTATGAAGGGGATAGTCTCAGTTGGCTCGATGTGATTTGCTGGTTATTTCAAGGGGACTTACATGAGTTGCTTATTCAGAAGAAAAGGATTCTCAAATTTCGGGAGATTTGTCGGTGGCGCTCGGGTTTCCTAAGCTAGCTAGAAAGTGCGGAATTTAAAGAGATATAGGGATTTAGAGATGCTATGGGCTAATCTACACGTGGGATATGGGGATCAACTTTTGCAAACTCCGACTCGGCTTTGCTTTGCCTCACTTCGGACAGCTTCCACAGAACTGGAGCAATCTTCAAAGGAATAATTAGAGATATTCAAATCACGATTCAACATGCAGATACCATCACAACGACGCATACCAACAATCAAACCGAAACTGAAGTTAAGTCCATAATATTTCCAGTTGACCACACAAGGCAAACCCACCATTAGTGAGCCTGCTAGTGGGATGTGTAAATGTAATCAAATCTTTATCAAATAGGATCCTACTAAATCTAAGGAAACACTAAGGGCTGAAATTATGTGTGAGAATTCTAAGTCAAAATTAATTTCCAGATTTCTTCTCTTTATGTTGAATGTGCTGATTGCAAAACATTAATAAATTTCGATGTCTACACTCGATGGTTTCCATCATGCTTTATACAAAAGAGGGGAGACACATCTCCACAAAGGTACGCGCCTCCAAGGAGAGACGCGCCCCATGAAAGGACGTGTCTCCACAAAGTGGAGACACGTGCTTTCATGGGACGTGTCCTTTGAAGGGTGCGGGTTTCTCATAGCCGATTATTACTAATCGGTGGTAAAGAAAACAATGTTAGTACACAACGATAAGTATAAAGCAAAGTTCAATTTATATATATCAAATTCTATTAATTCGAATTTCTCATTTTTCAAAAATATTAAATGATGAGTAATTTCGATCATATATAAATGATGATGATGCTTTCAGCAATCATCATTTATATCTGACCGAACCTACCATTCATCAACAAGATGGACAAGCTAAGCTTGCTCAAATTAAACACCACATTCCACAACTACCAACCATTTGCATGAAATGAAATCTACTCTACTTTAAGCTACTTTAAGATCCTAAGTGAATCGGACAGACAAAAAAGCCTTGGTAGCTACTCACAACAAAAGATAGAACCACCTGTTGACGTGTTTTTTATAACAACATCAACACAGAATAAAATGTCCAACGGTCACTCTATTCTCTCTTGATCAAAGTGTTCCGCATGCTAAGATTGCGTGAAAGTTCATGCGTTCGACTCCAAGGTTCCTTTAATGCGAATAGACTCAGTTGGTTGATGTGAATATGCTGGGTATTCCAAGGGGACTTACGTAATTGTTCAACTTTATATGTTCAAGCAAGTGAAGGATTTTGACTATGATGCTCTGGTATTTGAATGGATCGGGAAATGCTGAATTTAAAGGAGGTAGGGATAGGGATTCTACAATCTACTTCTACGGGTGGAATGCAAGGATTAGCTTTGACAATCTTCAAACCAAACTTCGTTTCGTCTCCCCTTCGGACAACTCTGACAAAGCTGGTGCAATCTTCAAAGGATGGATGAGATGTTCAAACTGAGATTCACTATGCACACCCCTCCACAACGAAGCAAGTGGGCACATTGAACACAATCGAAGTTAAGTGCTGAGATTCCAGTGGACCACGCAGGAGCAGACTTACCGTCAGCAAGTCCGCCAGTGGTATGGATACGGAAAGATATGCCCGAACTAATGTCACATTCCACAATTAACTCTACTTGCATGAAAACAAATCTACTTTACTTTACTCTATTCGAATTGGAAAGACGAAAAGATCTCGTCAACTGCCCATAACACAAAATGAAGTCACCAATCAATGAAATCTTTATATCATGAAAGTCTTACACAACAATCTTTTGCAAAAACTTTCAAAGGGAAAGTCTTTCTTTCCTTTCCAACTAAGCTACCTCCTAGCTCTACTTAAATCAATCTCTATCTCTATCTAGCTCTGATCTATCTCTAATTCTAATTCTAACTGTTTACAAATGAGGGGGGATACCCCTTTTATAATGAGTCCAATTAGTGGACGGTTCAGATCTGATTACAATAAAGGGCTCAGATTGACCCACCTATGCCCTAATTAGGGTTTATGCCCTAAAAACCGCCACCGAGAGGAGTGGGGCAATGAATGCGCCCTCCACTCCTCATCAATGCGCCACACCTGGCCATCAATGCATGTCGTCTCCCTTCAGAAGGTCATCGTCCAGAAGGGCGTTTCCTTTCTCCTTCTCATTGGCTGCAAATCTGATGAATCTGGCCAAGACTGCCTCAACTTCCTGATCGGAGATAGGAGGAATGTGATCCAACTGAAACTCTAAAACTGCAACTGTTTGCCCATGCCGGGCACATGATTTCTTCCAGGCAGCAAGGGCGTCCTGGGTGTTCTGTATGATACTGAAGAACGTGGCCGTTGTCTCGAAATCGTCCTGTGTGAAGGTCTTCACCTCAGAGAAGAATGGCATCAATTTGTTCTTCAATCCATTTGCAGTTACCTCTTCAACAGTCAACCTCTTGGCAAAGATTGCCTCCAACGTGTTGAGAATTCCATCTAAGATGTTCGTCATTGCCATTCTGACCCTGACAGAATCTGCCTGTGATGCATCATAGAATCCCCGGCCTGTGACTACTGAAGAATACCATCTGGCGAAATCGTATCTATCTCCCTGCTGGATAACGCCTCCCTCAACCAAAGTCTGTTGACGTATGCTCATCAAAGCCCCTAAAAGGAGACCAACTCTCGTCTGATAGATGCGAGCCTCACCCTAAGCATGGTTAACTGCCTCCACTCTAGCCATAATATCGGAAGCTTGCCCATAGGCATGTGCAAGATCTTCCATGAACTTCTTTGTCTCTGTATGCACACTGGCAACCCACTTGTCTGCATGCTACGCCATTCTCTTCAAATCTTCTAACCCACTGATTGACTCCCTGGAAAACTCAGTTGGAAGTTCAATTGCAGGATTTTCTTGCCCACAAGGACGAGACAAGTGCTGCACGTAGCCAATCAGTGTCTTGTGCTCTACCTTCAACCTTTTGTATTTTCCCTCAACGTAGGACAATCTGTCCTTGAGTGCTCGATAGGAATTATTGCACTCCTCTACCACTTGTGCTCCAGTAGGGTGGCCTAGTTCTATGGTTGTCACAACATAGTTCTCAGGAACGGCCTCGTCCCTATCACATTCTTCCCGAGGAACTGCCATATGCAAGGTTCGGGATCCATCCTCATCTGTGGATATTTTGGAGAATTTTCTAGCCTTTTTCTTTGCTGGAGGTGCGCTGATCCTCTGTAATAATTCTTCCATCTCGGCTGCAGGATCGGTCTCATCTACAGGATCACGCCTCATTCTGTCCCTTAGCCATTCTGGCACCTCCTGCAGCATGTTAGATATAATAAAAGGCTGTTCTACCTCAGCCTCTACCTCGTGAACCTCTCCTCTTCCATCGCTCTGACGAGGCTCACCGTCATTAATAGGCTCCGTGTCTTCCGAGCTCTGGGCACCCTGATCTGAAGTAGCATCACCCTCGAGAGCCGCCTCAATTTCTTGCTGAAATTGAGTATCAGTAGCCGTCCCTTCATCTGTCTCTTGCTGATTTTCCTGCTGATGTTCTTCTTGGGGCATGTTGATGCTCTGACCCACTGATTCTCTACGAAGTGGCCGATTCTCTACTCGCACTGTCTGTTCTACGTCCAATCTCTCCCTCTGATCAACAAACAAAGACACCTCCTGTAAGCTTGGAGAGTGTGTCCGAGATGGCGTATGCATGGACTCCTCAACTACCACTGGCTCAGGTCGAACTGGCTCCTTTCCTCGAGGCTCTGGAGTTGGATTACTCCGTCTCCTCTGATTAGTTGTCTGCAATCTGCTGTCTCCCATCAAATTGTCGGTAAGGGGAATTGACCTTCCTTTGAGTCGACTGACATGCCTCTCTACCCAACTCCGTGTAAATGTCAAGACTGGGATACAAAGTGTATCCAAGTCAGTGACCTCTGGCTAAAACCAATCTGGGAGTGGCACAGGTGTATCTCTTACTGTCTCGTAGTCAGCCTGTACTATGTTTATATCCTCCTCAATCTAATCTGGCACTGGGATGATCTCACACTCTCTGACCATCCCCAACGGTATCCGAGAAAACATTCTCTTTCTGACCTCGATCTCATCCACTGCACTAGCCCAAAAGTCTTCGATCTGTATCTTGTGCCTGAACTCCTCTGTCAATATCCACCTGATGTTTCTGTGGGGATCGTAGTAATGCCTGCTGGTGTGATAGGAAAGGTGGAAGAATTGGAGCTCCGCTTCTGCCTCTCTTGCTGCTTGCAGCGATGGGCAGATTTCATCTGAATTTTCCATAGTAATCGGGAATCCGAGTCCACCTTTCTTCTTCTTCTTCCGAATCTTATCATAGGCAATCAGTTGCCTAGATACTTCCAGCATCACTATCCTGTTTGTGGGATACCAAGGCAATCTGTATGGATAGGAGGAAAATCCTTGCAGCCTTATGTAGGTGAATTTTGGAAATTGGATAAACCAACATCCGAATTTCTCGATCATTTCTTGTGCCTCCCTTGATATTCTGTGCTGGGTTCTCTGCTGCAAGGTCCTCGTGATATGCATTGTAAAGGCGTCATTGACCCTCTTGTAATTAGTTGTGCTTGTCAAATGCAACTGCGGACAAGCTTCATATATTTTAAACTGATGGGATCCGCAACCGATTGGTTCCTTGTAAGAGATCCCTCTATATCTCGTCATGCGAGCCAGCATATAGACAAGGTAGGAGCCCATGTAAAATTTCTTCGTTCTCCTCACGCCACGAAGCTGCTTATGTATGTTATCACTGATCATCAGTGCCTAATCCATGTAATCCTTTCCTTCCAGCACCAAGTTGACAAAATAGAACATCCAAGGTTCAAAGATGAACGCTTGGGGGCAACCTCCAACTCTGCTCAGCATCATAATGAGATCACCAAACTCCTGTCTCAAGTCCTCTGAGACTATCTGCTTGGGCAATTTAGTGCGAGTTGGCTTGGGTTTAATCATCCACCTAGTGTTTATCAAATCAGCACACCGGTCTGTGGTGGATGAGTACATCTTTTCAGCTCTCTCTTTCGTCTTGTAGATCATCTTCTCATGAACTGGAATCCCGAATGCCTCTCCGATCGCTTCAGGTGTCAGGTTAGCCAGTACCTTGCCATCTGGCGAAGTGACCGTTCTCTGTTCTGCATTGTAGTGGTAGGCGCACTCCATGATGAGCTCTGGACATCGGATAGCTAGCGGAAAGTTGGCAGCTGCATACAATCCACTTCTGACAATACTGTGCGAAGTCACTGACGGGTGATGGCCTCCAATCCCCAATATCCTTCTTCTGAATGCTTCCATGTTGAATGAGCCTAAGTTCGTGTCAGCTAGCCTGCCGAGCTTGGATGAAAATTTGGATTCTGGCAAGAATGACTTGCCCAATTTCTTGATCACAACTTGTCTGGACTCGGTGTGGTGGTTTCTGCCTGTAGCTCTTCTGCTTGATTCGGCCATTCTCAACTATCTTGTTTACTTCAGCTGTAAAATTTTCTGTATTTGCAACAACTCTTGAGACTTCTTTCAAATTCGTACTTCACTTCTAGAAGAAATGTACTTTCAGCAACTTGTAAATGTTTTCACGAATGTGAACTTTCAGCAACTGCAGCCCTCTTAACTTCAGACTTCTCAGCAATCGGATGAAACTTCTTCACAAAGTCGAACCTTCTCAGCAATTGCAGCAGCTAAGGAATTCGCACCTCTTAGCAATTTGAGACTTCAGCAAGCTAGGTCGCACCTCTTCAGCAACTTCACTCTTTTCACCAAATTCGCACTTAGCAACTTTCAGCTCTTCAGCAACTTGTGAGAAAAAAATGAAGAAGACCTCAAAAACTTATAGTTTGGTCGAATTCTTGCAGAGGCTAAACTTAGCAAATATTTTGAATTCATTTTCCCTCTCTTTTCCAGTTGTAACACTTGTCGTCTGAAGCATTGGAATCTCGAACTTCTAGAATCATGAATTCATCATCTCTGCACAGGCCTGCCTCATTGCATTTGATTTTAAAATATTCATTCCCTTGAACAATTTCAAATTGTTTAGCGAAGGCATTTCATCTCATTTTATCCTTGGCAAAATTATCAAGTTCAAGCTTCTTAGCGAAATTCCTCATCCATTTTATTCGTTTGCCTTAGAGAAATTTCTCAAATTTGCCTTAGGAATTTTATTTAAAATAGGCACTGGGAAAAATATCCATCGAAACGATGTGGACATGGCGTGGAGTAAGCTTGAATCACCTCTGAATTGCGAATGTTTAATACCCAGAAGAGAAATTCTTCCAGAATCCATCGTTTTCATGTGTATCCGGACGAAGGGGTTCTTTTAATTTTTATTATTTAAAAATAATAAAAATGGCTAATGTTTATTTCTTCCCCTCCGGATGTCTTCCACTCCTGCAATTTCAAGCTTCTCTGCCTTGGCAAATTTTCTTGATTTTTCCCTGAAGAATTTTCCCTCTGAAGGTTTTTGTAACTCTAAAAATTCTAGCATCATCCTCTAGACGTACTCTTCATTTTCTCCTTTTAGAAAATGCCTTAGGAATTAGTTTAAAATTTAAATTTCATCATCTACCCTCTGAAGGGCGTATTTGGCATGTCATTCTTCCATTCCATTCCTTAGGCAATTCTACGCCTAGACTCTCCTCTCATACTTAGCAATTTTCATTCTTCAAGTCCCCACACACTAGGCGCATTTCACATAATGAAGAGGAAAATACTTGACCCTTAGTCTTTTAAGATCATGCCACCCTTAGCATTTCTTTCCTCCTTGGCGCATGGTGACCCTTCACCTTCCCTGAGCGCATTTCACATAGTGGACTTCCACTTTCAAGCGTATTTCACATGTTGAGGAGAAAACTTCCTTTACTCTTGGCGCTTTTCTCTTTGTGTGAGAGAATTTACTCAATGTCTAGCGCACTTCTTCAAACTCTCTAACGTTCTTACCTTTCACCTTTTACCTTTATCTTTTACCATGTTACCTTAAGCGCATTTGCCATAGGGAAGGGGAACTTCTTGAGCGCGTTTCACCATGTGAGAGGGAAATCCCACGCCTTAGGTGACCTTTCACCTTCCTCTAGCGCATATAAGCATGTAGACTTCCATGTTGGGCGCATATTGGGGGGTGAGAAGAAATTTCGCCCATGGTGACTCTTCATCTCCCTTGGGCGCATTTGACCCATGGTACTTCCTTGCCTTAGGCGCATATGCTAGTGTTAGAAGGAAAATTCCACGCCTATCAAGTGGCTCTTCATCTCCCTTAGGCGCATATGAGGGTGTTGACTTCCATGTTGGGCGCATTTCATACATGCAAAGGAAAGCGCCTCTATCTAGTGACCCTTCATCTCCCTTAGGCGCATTTTGGCTAGGCAACCTCCATTTCCAAGCGCATTTCACAGTGTTAGAAGGAATTCTGCCTATATATGGTGAGTCTTCACCTCCCTTGAGCGCATTTGGCCTATGCAACCTCCATTTCCAAGCGCATTTGAGGATGACTCAAGGAATTTTCGTGCCTTAGGAATTTTATCATGCCCTTTTGGTGACCTTTCACCTTCCTCTAGCGCATCTAGGGGTATGAGGAGGAAACTTCATGCCTTAGAAGAATTTCTATGTCTCTGCCATGTGTGTGCATTTGACCTCTGTTCAGGAAATCTTGCACTTGGAGATATTCATGCCCTTTTTATCTTCTTGGCGCATATAAGCATGTGTTTCTATGCCAGTTGCCTCTTATGAATTTCCAACGCCATTTATGCCCTGGCTTTCTATTTTTAGTAAACCCGGAGAAGTTAGGGTTTATTTGCATTTCACCCTGTTCTGAACTGGAAGTGGGGGTGGCTGTGCCTTCACTGACTTTTGTCACCTTGTTCATACCTCATCTGGCACAGTACATACTATTTTTAGCCACTTACTATTTTTAGTAAGTTTCAACGTTGCCTACTTCAGTAGCTTCGTTCGACCTGAAACTTGCTATGTCTGATCATGATAACTTGAGTGCTCTGTTCATACCGACTTCCGGCGCAGGCCTGATATTTATAGCCATGTCCTGACTTACTAAAAATAGTAAGTCCTCCGATTTTGCTCAAAATTTGCCAGTAGGTAGCTTGAAGGATGCTGATCATGGCGGAGTGCTTCGTTCTGACATCTCTGCATTTCGCTTCATCTATTTTTAGACATGGCAGGGGAAACCCTAATTTGATTTGCATGTGTTCTGGACTGCCCCCGATCGCCTGATTTCTACTATTTGCCAATCTGCTTGCTGGAATGAAGTAATAGATAGCTGCTGGGATGACACTGCTATCTATAGTAAGTGTCCGGAAAGTGGTCAACCGGATGTCGGACGAGTTTGCATGACACAGTGCCCGTGGGATCTCAAAAAACCCAGAAAAACCCAGAAAACTGGTCAAAGTTCCGACACTGGCTAAAAATAGTAAGTCCCTCAAAACTGACTCGTTCCGTTTGCATGTAACGTCATTGCAAAGCTCTTGCAAAACCCACATGGAATATCCGGACACGCATTGAAAATTCCTACATGCAAACCCTAAAAATAGCCTCAGAAGGCTGAACTCTGAAAGTCACCATCTCCTCTTGCATGCTACATCATCGCGAAGGTCATGGAAAACCCAGATCAATTCTTCTGTCATTCGCCAGAGAATTGCTTGTCTAAACCTTGAAAATAGCCTCCGAAGGCTGAACTGCTAAAAATAGCCAGTTGTCTGAATCTGTTCACATTTCACGTGTAGGCACTCTGAAGCTACCTGATTGTGCTAAAGTCATTAGAATCCCGAAATCCTGAGGAACAAGCCTCGAATTAGGCACTTACTAAAAATAGTAAGTGGTCGGATTTCAGTGAGATTTCAGGGGGATTCTGCTTTGAGCTTTCTGAATGTGTTGCTACACTTAGATTTCACCTAAGTAACTCAATCTTGACCTCGAACGGGTCTAAAGGATAGAAACCCTAAATTTGTCAATTACTTCAACTGAGGTCAAACGGGACACCCCCGGAAGGACAAAAGACCAGAGACAGAGAGAATCGAAGCCAAAAGACCAGAATGGAGCAAAAATTAGGGGGTCCCCATCTTGGATGGGGTGATGTGTGAAAAGGTCACAACATCTGGCGACTCCACGGGAAAGTGTTGAAAAACACTTTAAGATTAACCTTGGCCCAAGCCCTCTAACCATCATACAGAAAAGATATTTACTCAAAAGGGGAGAAGAATCCAATATTGGATCAAAACAACTTCATCCGAGATCATTTGAACATACGTGTTCATCTCACCCCTAAGCCAACTTGACTTCTGAGATCAACTATGGCAAGTTACATAAGTGTCTTCACTTCAAAAGCATCCTGGACATTGCCTCGCTGCCAGTCAGGCGTCTATAGCCCCGACGAGGTTGTCGCTACAATTCTCACGAATATCGCTCCACTGCCAGCCGGGCGTCCATAACCCCGGTGGAGTTATTCGTATATTCCCAGACCAATGTTTTAGGTATGATATTTCTTTTATTCATTTCTTTCTCTTATGATATTTCTCTTTCAGCATATTTTCTTTTCTCTCGATTTTCCGTCAATTCCATAATTGGTTGGCAAGCAATGAAGCTACCAATGGGTTTGAGAATTGCAGTGGCGTTGAAGCAAGATGTAAGATTTTCACCTGCCATAACCTCTCCCTAGAAATCAAAATGACTCAAAGTATTTTGCTGAACAGGTAGGACATTATGGTCTCAAACTCATGTGTTAAGACACAATAACTGATTAACCTTCCGAGTCGAGTTCGTACAAAACCGGATGATAATAAGAGGAAAACAACCTTGGTGTTATATCATTCATAAAAAAAGAAATCCCATGGAAGTAAACCGGACTATGTAGAAATATCATCACCCCCATACGTAACGGGAGAACCCAAAATTCATGTCCATTCCAAACCCAAACCAAAACCACTTGAGTGGACAACTCAAGGGAAGAAACACCAAAACCAAAAACCCAAAGGGCAACAAACCAAAACCAAAACCAAAAAAAGGGAAAGCGGGAAACAAAACAACCTAATCTAACTATGTACAAAATAGGTCCCAGAAGGGAACCTACGCTTGGAAATAATGCTTGAGGAACCGCCCATTGACTGGCAATGGGATATCCACTCCTGTTAATGCCTTCAATCTGAATGCATTATCTCCCAGGATCTCAGAAATCTGATATGGGCCCAGCCATAATTTATCAAACTTGTCGTGATCACCTCTTCTTTCATGGGCCTTATCCCAACATAAAACTAGATCTGAAATCCTGAAGGCCTTGATGTTGGCCTGCTTGTCAAACCATCTTTTCACCACTCCTTGATGCTTGGCTAGGTTTTCCAATGCTTCGTCTCTTTTCTCCTCCAAATGCATCAACTGGGACAACCTGACTTGAACTCTGTCTTCTCCTTCCAGATACTCCTGAATGAACTGAAGAGTTGGAATCCTCAACTGTACTGGGAAGACGGGGTCTTGCCCATATACCAAATGATAAGGGGATGTTCCCAAAGAATTCTTCGTTCTGGTCCTGTCTGCCCATAAGGCAAACCTCAGCTGTGTGTGCCAGTCTCTGGGGTTCTTATCCAATAATCTCTTGATAACATTCAGCAAATTCTTATTTGTTGTGCACTCTGCAAGTCCATTCCCCTACGGGTAGTAGTTAGATGAGAACTTTAGTGCAATCCCATACTCAAACGCCCAGTTTGAAAACTTCAATGATGAAAAGGCAGGGCCATTGTCGCACACCAAAGCGTGTGGACATCCAAATCTTGTAATAATGTTTTCTTCGAGGAACTTAATGACTACGTCTGTTGTGCAAAGCTTGAGAGCTTGAGCTTCCGTCCATTTGGTGCAATAATCTGTGGCTGTCAGTATGTATTTGTGCTGTACCGAGGAAGGTGGATTAATCATTCCAATAAAGTCCAATCCCCACTTTGCAAATGGCCTGACTTCAATCACTGGCTGTAAGGGCATTGCTGGATTCTTTTCTTTGTATGTAGCCGTCTGGCAAACGTGGCAAGTCTTTACATGCTCGTAAGCATCTTTAAAAAGTGTGGGCCAATAATACCCAGCCCTTAAGATTTGATGAGCTGTGGCTAGACCACCTCCGTGATTTGTTCCAAATTTCTCATGGAAGTGTTCCATTAGCTGTCTAGCTTCTCTTTTCCTTACACATCTCAAATAAATCCCCTCGTGATTCCTTCTATAAAGTACTGATCCTTGTAGCATAAATCTTTGGATTTTCATTCTTAAAGCTCTTCTCTGCACTAGATTCAAATGTGAGGGACATCTGTGATTCAACAGATAATAGACAGTGTCGTCGTACCATTCCCCCAGGGACACTTCTTGTAACACGTAAGTTTGTTGTATTAATCCAGGTCCTGCCATTGCAATTGTTTGTGCCAAGCCTTGCCCTCGGACTAACTTCATCGGTTGTATCTCTATGTCATATTCTTGCAAGCTGGCGACCGACTTGCCTCTTCTTTCTCCTAATTCATTTTGCATCAGCAGTGTTTTCACCGTGGCATCTGGAACTATTGCATGGACTTTGCTCCTTAGGATATAGTGCCTGAATTTCTTGGCTGACTTTACTAGGGCATAAGCCTGCTTTTCTACGTTGGCGTATCTTAATTCTGCTTCCTTTAATGGTGCACTCATAAAGGCAATTGGATGCTCATCCTTTTCTTCTGTTCTCTGGGTCAGCACTGCCGCACGGGTGCGCTCTGAAGCAAAAGAGTATAAGTAAAATGGCTTTGAATAATCCAGACTAACTAGTACCGGAGCATCTACTATTGATTGTTTGATTTCTTCGAACGCCTTCTTCGTTTGAGGGGTCCATTCTATTTTCGCGTCCTTCTTCAGCATTTCATTCAATGGTCTGACAATCTCAGCAAACCCAGTTATAAACTTTCTCACAAAGTTAATCTTTCCAAAGAAAGACCTCAATTCTTTCTGGCTCCCTGGCATGCCAATTCTTGAAATCGCCTCAATGCGGTCTGGGTCAATTGATATGCCCTGTTCTGAAAGGACGTGCCCTAACAATTTCCCTTCAGTGACTCCGAACACGCATTTCTTTGAATTGAGAGAAATACCAAATCTTCTGCATCTTTGGAAGATCTTCCTCAAGTCTTCAACATGATCTTCCCTCTTCTTGGAGAACACTATAAGGTCGTCCATGTATATAATAATGCATTTCCCAACTAAGTCTCTGAAAGTGATGTCCATAGCCCGTTGAAATGTGGCCCCGGCGTTGATTAGGCCAAAAGGCATTCTCCTGTAAGCAAAAGTCCCCCATTTGGTGGTGAAAGCTGTTTTCAATCTATCTGCTTCTTCAACCATCACCTGGTTGTATCCTGAATAACCGTCCAAGAAGGACATCATTTGGGAACCATTCACAATTTGCAACACCTCATCTAGTGAGGGCAAGGGATAATTATCTTTCTCAGACGCTCTGTTGAGGTTGCGGAAGTCGTCACACAACCTTATCTCTCCATTTTTCTTTTTGACGGGTACCAAATTGGCAACCCACGTTGAGTGCCTTATTGGGAAAATGATTCTGGCCGAAAGGAGCTTCCTTACCTCCTGATATATCAATGGTTCTAGCAGCGGGTTCACCGGCCTCTGCCTTTGTCTGAATGGTTTGTTGCCCGGCTTTAACGGGATTGTGTGCGTGATCAAGGTAGTGTCATATGTCTTTAAGTCATCGTAACCCCAAGCTACCACATCGGAGAACTCTCTCAATGCCTGCACTATCCCTTCTCTTTCTTTTGGGGTACAAACCTTGCCCACAAATACATTCTTGACTTGCTCGTCTGTTCCCAAGTTAATTGTTTCGCATTCATTTCCTTGAGTACCCTGATTTCTACTCAGTTTATCAGGTTCAAAGAGCCTTTCTAACTCGACCATTCCTCTAGGAATGACATTTGTCTTTAAATTTAAGATCCCTTCAGCATCAAATTCTGCTTCCTCGGTTTCTTCTTCATCTATACTTTGTGCTTCAAATACTCCTGAGTTTGTCAAGAATTCCAAAATCTGCTTATCATCATCAAATACCTGGAAATTCTTTATATTATCCGGAATTGAAGGTGTAGAGATTAACTCTACTGTGAACTTCTTTAGACCCTCCAACTCTAACGGCTCTAGTGAACTGGCTGCCTGTGCAAGTGAATTAGCCACTAGATTTTTAGCTCTGTATACTTGCTTGATATTGAATGCATCGAAGCTTTCGATCAAGTCCCAGACTCTGTTCCGGTAACGGCCCAATCTCTTGTCGTGGCAAGCATACTGTTTTCTTACCTAGTGGACCACTATGTTAGAATCCCCAATGGCGTGCACAATCTTGGCACCTTTCTCTATTGCTAGGATCAATCCATGAATCAAGGATTCATATTCAGTAACATTGTTGGTGCAAGGGAACTGGAGCCTGCAAGCACCTAGATAAGCTTCTCCCCTGGGGTTGATGAGTTCAAATCCCGCTCCATTCCCTTTGTTAGACTTCGACCCATCAAATCTCAAAGTCCATACTTGATCTTTTGTATGATTGCTATAGGTCATAGGATCATTCCTTTCTATTGTGGGCTCAATCTTCTCACTTCCTATCCATTCCTTCATCAGGGAGTCTTTTCTCTCATTTGCTTTTTCTAGTTCTTCTACTAGAGAGACTTGTGGAATTCTCTTTGAAACTTGTTCTATGGCCATTTTGCACATGGCACATGTAAATTCCGGATGGAATGCCTCATGGATCCTGCACCAATTCGGCATTAACATACTGCTGATGGACACATCCTTCCCTGACTCCATTCTTTGCTTGACATTTCTCAGCACAAAGTTTCTAAAATTTTTGAACATCCCCTCACCGTCGCTTGAGTCATCTTCAATCAATACTTCAGTGGAGGAGGGCGTGCTCTCTAAAGGTTTTTCCTCAATCACGCTCTGCAGCATGAGGACCTCTTGCTTGACTGGCTTGTAAGATCCTAGATCAGTTTTTGCAAACAAGACTTCATTATTATCACCATATTCAGTGATCATCAACCTGAGCCGTGGCGTACTCTCCACTCTTATTTGGTTAGGGATTCCTCTCCAAGGCAACCACATATGAGAGAAGTCAGTGGCGATATACCCGTTCAACTTTCGGCACCAGTCTCTGCTAAGCAACATGCCATACCCATCTGGTATATCTACCACGGAGATATCAATACGGCTTTGGATTCTAGGATCCGCGGCTAGCTGCATGTGAATGCCGTTTAGTTCCCCAACAACGAGGACTTCCGTTTTGTCCAGCTGGGTTACTTTCTTGTTGGTGCGAAGTGGGATTAGACCTAGCCTCTCACATACCTTCAAAGGCATGACGTTGCTTGAAGCTCCGGAATCAATTAAACAGTTGTGTAGCATTTTTCCGAATATTCTGACTGAAACTAAGAATGGGGCTGGTTCATCTTTCCCCTGATAAAACACTACTGGTTTTCTTCTTTCTTCTGCTGCATCTCTTTGCCTTTCATCTTTCTTGTCCGGCTGAACTTGTCTGTTTTGAGTCTCATTTTGCTTAATCCTTGTGGTCTCATCAGGCTGAAAACCTCTCTCAGCCTCGGCTTTTTCATGAGTGCCTGAAGAATTTAATACCATTCCCTCAAAGTTCTAGGGCTGTTGTTGTGTCTCCCAAGAATCATAGGATGTTTGAGGCACATTCTGCACTACGTTTGTGTTTTGTGCAGGACGGGGCTGCGCGAGAATCTGGGGATTTCTTGGCACATTGGGTGCCTCTTGCGACGTATTTCTCGTGGAAGGGTTTTCAGTCAATGCTCCTAGAAGAGTTTCTCTTACCTCTTGAACCTTCATTATCTCATAAAGTGGCAAACTTACTTTCATCTTCTTGAACTCTTCCAACACGTAGGAGCTCATCTTCTTTATGTCCTCTCTAGGGGAATTCTCCTTCTGTCCTCAGACTAACTGGTAAACTGGCAGCTGAGGCATCTGTGGTCCATTCGATCTTGCTTGTGTGGGACCCTGTTGTCTGTACTCCGGAGAGTCTTTTGGTGCAACGGGCACGTAATGTCAACGCCACGTAGAAAAGTTGTTCGGTGGCGTTGACGAGGTCAACGGCTCATGTCGGGGATAACTTCTTTGATACACTTTAGGAGGTCCACTTCCAGTTGTCTGGAGAGCTTGCACTTCTCTGATTCCCTCCACTAGGACACTGTTGTTAAGAGGCGGGAAACTGTAGCCATCTCTGCTTAGAGGTTCATCTGGCGATGCGTATATAGCATGAGCCTCTGAAGGTGATTGAGTCTCTAGCGTACCCACGGGACCATTTGCTGAAGCTGGCGGAAACTTCTGATTAACCGACGGTGGCGTATAACTTTGGAAATCAGGCGGGAACTTGAAATCTTCTAAGATCAAGGCCTGATCATATTGGGGCGACTGGACTATTTCGTACCCCGTAGTGGGAGGATTCTCCGTAGGTTCTGTATTCTTGACTTCTCCTCTGAAAATGTCAGCGGCAATTTGAAACTCATGGCATTGTAGCTCGGAGTGCTGACTAGTATTGTGCAATCTACACCATCCCGACAAGGCGGCTTCTGCCAAATGTACTCTGTCTGCCGGTCGGTTCTTAGGAGGCGGCGGGTTATCTAGTGGTGTAGGGACACCTCCATTGTTGGGCCCCGTATTCCAAGATCTCTTCTGGAACCCTTGATTATTGTTTCTGTACCCATGGTTGTTCTCATGACTGTATCCTTGATGGGTATCTTGATGGTGATTCGGAGGATTATTGTGATATCCTCGATTAGCACCTTGATGTGCTTGATTATTTCGTTGTATGGATTGTATCTGATTGTTCTGATTCCTAAGGTATGTCACCTCAGTTGACAGCCTTTTCACTTGTTCCACCAAATCTTTGATTTCATCCTTTTCCTCTTGAGTCTGTGTCGGTGGTACTGTGTTATGTAGGTAAATAGGCTGTGCTGTCGGCGCTTGAGACGAAGGTACTCCGGGGTGGAGAACCAATTGATTTGATGGCACGGTTGTCTGGTAAGCTGGCTGTGGAACTTGATTTAATGTTGGAACTTGATGATTCCAGGTTTGTATCTGACTGCTCGTAGTACTTGAGCCAATGTATAGTGAGGGACAGGTTGTATTTTGTCCCATGTTCTGACTCACTTCAATTGCCTTAGCGTATGCTAAGTTCATATTAGCTGGAGTGGGGTGAGCTTCTCTCACAAACATTGCAGTTAATGGATCCAGCGCTGCGTAGTAGTTTTCTCTAGCATCTGCGACAGTGTAAGGAGTTCGCAATCTTGTGAGAGCCTTCTGGAATCTATTGTTAAACACATGGATAGGCTCTTTCTCTTGTCTCCTTACTTCCACAAACTGTCTGAACAATTCTACGGGAGTGATGGGGATACCGAACTTTCCGACGAAGGCCGTCTTCATCTACTCCCATGTTCTGATTGAACTGACTAACAAATGTATGAACCAATAATGGGCCTCTTCCCCCAAAGAATAAGGGAATAACCTGCAAGCCACATCAACATATGCAATCTGTCTATTGCGTAGGTCGTCCTCAAACATTTTGATGTGATCCTCAGCAGTGCGGTTTACGTCGTGGACGTGGAACTTGGAGCAAAAACTCTCCGGATTCTTTGGCATGTCGTGATAGTCGGCAAACTCCAGCGGGGATGGGTTGGTGACCAACCAAGTAGCACCATTTGCAACAAGCTGGGCCATTGCTTGCCTTCGTCGGTATACAGTTGCTGGGGCTGTCTGCTGCACAACAACAACTGGCGTAACTTGAACTGGTTGCTGCTGGATTGCTACTGGCGTGGTATCTCGTGTTGGTCCTTGCTCGGCAAACCTTGAAATACTAGGCTAAGTTCTGAATAAACTGGAAACCTCTTCGCCACTTACTGCTTGCTCACTCGATTGAGCTTCTTCACTTGATACAATTTCTTCACTCGAGGGAGCCTCTCCGTCTGATCGAGTACTTCTCTTCTTCCGCGTTCTAGTAGGTAGTGTTGTGACCTTTTTCACACATCACCCCATCAAGATGGGGACCCCCTAAATTTTGCTCCATTCTGGTCTTTTGGCTTTGGTTCGCTCTCTCTCTGGTCTCTGGTCCTTCCGGGGATGTCCTGTCGTTTGACCCAGGTTAAAGTATTGGTCAAGTCTGTGTAATTAGGGTTTTCATCCTTCAGGCTTATTAAAGGTCAAACTGAGTTATAAAATTGAAATCTAAGCTTAGTACAGCAGTCAGAAGACTTCCAGCAGAGTCCCCCTAAATTTTCACTGTATTCCGGCAACTTACTATTTTTAGTAAGTATTCAATTTGGGACTATTTTATTGAGATTTTGGAATTCTGTCAGTTCCACTGCATCCGGGTAACATCAAGCTGCCTACACGTAAATTTTGAGCCAGATCAGACGACTTGCTATTTTTGGCAGTTCAGGCTTCAAGAGCCATTCTCAGGGTTTCCACATGAGCTTTTCAGATGCATGTCTGGAGAATCCTTCTGGGTTTTCCAAAACCTTCACAGTGATGTAACATGCAAACCGAGACAACCACTTTCAGAGTCAGCCTTCGGAGGCTATTTTTAGGGTTCGCATGCAGTGTTTTTCAACGCATGTCGGGTTTTTCTTTATGGGTTTTTCGAGAGCTTCGCAACGATGTGACTTGCAAGCGGAGAAGATCAAAGTTTAAGAACTTACTATTTTTAGCCAGTGCATGCATGCAGACCAGTTTTCTGGGTTTTTTCTGGGTTTTTTGAGATCCCACGGGCAATATGACATGCAAAACCATCCGGCAGTGGATGAGTCACTTTTCAAACAGTTTCTATTTTTAGCAGGTACACTCTGGCAGCCGCCCCCAACACTCCAGTTCAGCAGACAGAGCGACATGCAGAAGGAACGAAGTCAAACGAAGACCGTTCGGGGTACATGCAAGTCAAATTAGGGTTTCCACTTTTATAGGGGGTAAAATCCAAAAATAGCCGAAACGAAGCACCCCACCAATGTCAGCCCACTTCAAGGTACCTGCTGGCAAAAGTTGAGCAAAGTCGGAGAACTTACTATTTTTAGTAAGTCAGGGCACGACTATAAATAGCAGGTCTGCACCCGAGGTTGGCATCAGAGTAACACTCAAGCTACCAAGATCAAGCGTTGCAACTTTCAGGCAAAACGGAGCTACTGAAGTCAGAAAGTCAGAACTTACTATAAATAGCAGGTGGCTATAAATAGCAGGTCAGGGCAGAGGACTAGCAGAACAGGTTCACAAGGTGAAGAAGATCATATGATGAAATTTTCAGGCAAAACGGAGCCTTAGAGGTTGAAAATCAAGGGACTTGCTAAAAATAGCACAACTCGCTAAAAATAGAATGCGTAAACAAAGGCAGGCAAAGGCATGGAAAATATTCTAAGTGTGGGAAAAGGAAAGTATCCCCTTCAAAATGCGCCCACCTTGATGGAAGCCTTGAAAATTTTCCAAGGCAAAAACAAAAGCACACCCATGAAAATGCGCCCTCACCTTGGAGAAAATGATGCTTGGTAAAAAACGTCTAAGGCATGAAAATGAAAGTAGACCCATGTAAATGCGCCCACCTTGGAAGTGCCTTCAAATTATTCAAAGGCATTGGAAATCAAAGCATGGCACTTGAAATGCGCCCATGGCAAAAACGAAAGCACACCCATGAAAATGCGCCCTCACCAAGGTGTAAAGTGATTGTTTTTCTCGCGAGCTGTTTAAATCGCCAAGAGTTAACTGGCAGACTAAGAGGAAAATTCGAAATTTGAAGAAGAAGGAATCATTATTAATAGCAACTGCCATAATGACCGGCTGACGACTAGCCCACTACTGCGCTTGAATTAGAAGATTCCGAACGAAGAGAGTGGAAAATTGATGAAGGTGCTAAAAATAGCCCCAGCACTACTTAGCAGGATTCTCCGAGAAGAGTTATTTAAACAATCTCTTCTCTCATTTCTCCTCACATTGTTTCGAAGTTGAAGTTGCTGAAGAAGTTCTTGAGAGATTGAAATATTTTCCAAGTGGTTGAGGAGAGAAATTCTTTGAGAGTTTATTTTATTTCGGAGTGTTGAGTTGCTGAAAGTACGAAGTGCTGGAGAAAATTTCATTTGCCGAGACTCTTTCTTTCGAAAGCTGAAAGTGTGTTGCTGCAACTTCGAAGTTGAAGGGTGAAGTTGTTTTCCGGAGTTGCTGGAGAATTTAATTTTCGAGAGCTGAAAGTGGAGTTGCTGCAAAGTTCGAAGTTGTATACTGGAGAGCTAAGATTTTATTTCCAGATTGTTGAAGTTGCTGCAGATTTGCGAAGTTGTAGAGGATTTCTTTTCTCTGGAGATCTTTATTTTCAGGCTACTGAAAGTCGAAGTGTTGAAGAAGTTTAAACATTGAGAAGTTGAGGAAGTTGAAATTTCATATTGCTGGCAACTCTTTATTCCTCTAACTGCTGAAGTTGACAAAGTAAAGTCAAGGTTCGAACTATATGTGCTGGAGAAATTAGCTACATTGCTGAAAGTTATTAGCTTGCTGTGTTTTTTCTTCACCAGTCAGAAGTGCAGTTGCTGAGAGTTGTCTCTAAACTCAGAGATTTTTATACAGTACGAGGTTTGGAGTTAGAAATTTATGCTGAGAAATTTTATTTTCAAAGCTAACTCCGTATTCGCAGCCATCTCGGGGATTGTTTTATTTTACTAAAAATTCTGCAGCCTAGCTTATTGCTATTCTATTTTATTTTGCAGATGGCCGGAGCAAAGGATGTTGCAGGAACAAGCAGAGCCGCAGGCAGAGCTGCAAACACTGAAGCAGGCAAGGCTGGCTCATCCCGGCAGGCAATGATTAAGAGGCTCGCTAAGCCATTTCTCCCAAAGTCAGCAATAGTTTCAAATTTGGCAGGATTAAATGACACCAACCTTCGTTCATTTAATCTAAATGCACTCAAATCGAGGATGTTCGGGCTAGGGGGCCATCAACCATCAGTCACGGCACATAATATAATGAAGAGTGGGATCTACGCAGCTGCTAGTTTTCCGCCAGCAATTCAGTGTCCGGAGCTAATTATGGAGTGCGCTAATCACTACAAGCCAGAACGTAGGACGATTGTCTCTCCGGATGGTAAACTGCTCGCCAACTTCACGCCGGATGCCATCGGAGAGGCATTTGGGATTCCAACTGCTGAGGAGATGTTATACAGAACAAACAAAAGGGCAGACAAGATGTACTCTTCCTCTTTCGAAAGAGTCACTGCAACCATCAACAGAGTTTGGATGCAGAAGCCGAGGCCACCCCGCACTAAGCTCCCAAAGCAGATAATTGCCGAGGACGTGAAACAAGAATACTGTGATTTGATAATGATGTTGAGCCGGGTAAATGGGAGTGCACAGGCTTACATTTTCGAGCCTTGGATGTTCTACTTCATCGAGATCATCTTGGAGGGAAAGGAGTGTGTCGATTGGGCTAGGATGATTAGCAACCACATCGATGAGCAATTCAGGAGCTTGAAGGTGACGAAGACTTTCTACATGAGCTCATATGTAATTTACATGTTGGCCAGAATGACTAAGTACAGAGGGATTTCGTACAAAGAGCCAATCGGCTGTGCCCCTGGTCAATTCAAAATCCATGAAGCCTGCACACAGCTACATTTAGCTAACATTGCCAACTATAAACGGGCGAATGATGCATTCACAATGCACATCGCGAGGACGCTTCAGCAGAGGACGCAGCAGAGAATATTTAAAGAAGCACAGACATTGATTGAGGAATATGGGTATTGGCTCATCCATAGTTTACATACTCGGAATTGGAGAGTACTCGGCAAGCCCAAAAAAATTGACTCGGGAAAAACTCGGGAAATACTTGGCAAATACTCGGAAAATACTCGGCACATGTGTGTGGATATTTATGTATGTGTATACTCAGGACTGCATTGTGCACACATACATATCTATAAACATACATAGGATGCCAAGTTTGCATGCATATACACACACATAAATATTTATGCACACTCAAACTTGCCAAGTTTGTGGGTTTTTTGCGAGCTATTGGCGATTACTCGATAATTTGACAAGAGAAAATCCATCTGCATACTGCCCGAGAGTAAAAGCAGAAATTACTCGGCATGCAAATTTTTTGGAGATTACTCGGCTACTCGGAGAGTAATCGGAGAGTATGTAATCTATGGGCTCATCCAATTCCCGAAATTCACATATATTAGGCTGCAGGGGTTCACTTCGTATCTGTATCGGTTACCACGATACCCCACTGATCACATAGTAATGCTTGAGGTATCTAGGCAATTGATTGCCTACGATAAGATTCAGAAAAGGAAAAAGAAGAGTGGGCTTGATTTCCCTATCACCATGGGAAATTCCATTGAGGTGTGTCCCTCTTTGCAAGCAGCCCGAGAGGCAGAGGACGAGCTGCAATCTTATCATTTGTCATATCACACAGGCAGGCAGGATTTCGATCCTTACGGGAACATCCGGATGGTACAGAACGTTGAATACCGGCACAGAGCTCATCTGGAGGACTTTTGGGCAAATGCAGTGGATGAGGCTGAGATAAGAAAAAGGATGTTTTCCAGACTTCCTCTCAAGTTGATTAGAGAATGTGAGATTATTCCAGTTCCCGACCAGGTGGAGGAGGATGTCAACGTCATGCAACCCGACTATGGGTCAGTTAGGGATACTCCTGTCCCACCACCTGATTGGTCCGAGCCAGAGATCATGGACTTGGACACACTTTCTATCCCGGTGATGACTTTTACCAGGACTTGGGTCGACAGACATGTATGCAGACTCAAGAGCAAGTCGATCGCCCTTACTTATAGCTTGATGGGTGACCCAAGGCCGTTATCGGTAAAAAGAGGGAAACAAATTGCTCAGACATCGAGGGCACAAGTGGAAGTGCCAACCCAACCGATACCGTTGAGGATAGAACAAGCATCACCCGTGCACTCACAAACTCAATCTTCGAGTTTAAGAGTGGTTTCATTATTTGCCGATCAGAGGGCAGGATTAGAGGAAGAGCGGGGACTTGAGGAGGTAGATCAGCCCAACGCCCGGGAATCAGCTAGTGTCAGTCTATCCAGGGGCGGCCAACAGGAGGAGGAAGAGGAAACAATGGCCGACACCCATTTTCAGCAGATGTTGGACACGGCTTTGGAAGAAGAGGAAAACACAGAACAGGGGACCCAAGGGTCGGGAGATACCCAGCTTATAGAGGAGGATGAGCCTGAGCAAACCAGTGCAAGAAGGGAGGAAGTGCACGAGATGGAGGCAACAGAAGAACAACCCCTTGTCATTTGTAATCCACAGCAGACAGTGCCTGATTGGCTTTCCGACAGAATGAGGAGAGAACCCGAGGATGATACGGATCCGGCCATTGAGATGGAGGAGTTCCTCAGGAGGATCAGTGCGCCACCAGAGAAGAAAAGGGCCCGAAAGTTTTCAAAGATCTCGACTGACGAGTCAGGCTCTCGCACGCTTCAGGTGGCTATTCCGAGGGAAGATTGTGATCGAACCGAGGAGAGGCCTGAAAATTACGTGATCACCACAGTAGAGTTGGGTCGTCCTACGGGAGCCCAAGTTATCGAGGAGTTCGATAACTCCTATCAGGCATTGAAGGATCAGTTGCTCCGCACGGAGGGGAAGTATAAGAAATTGAAGAAGGAGCACAAAACCTTGATAGGATACGTACAAAATCTAGCACATCCAGGTGAACCAGCAAACCCAGCAGTGGAACGTCCATCAGAGCTTCCGAAGGAGTCAGTTGTTGCCTTAGAGGATTTGAAGAAAATGGAAACGGAGGCGGACAAGTGGGTTAGCCGTGTTCATACTGAGACAGGGAAATTCATGGAGGACCTTGCCGATGCTTATCGACAGGCCTCAAATATTTTGGCACGGATGGATATAGTAGATCAGGCCTGGGGTGATACTCGCATCTATCAAACGAAGACTGTACTTCGTTTGGGGGCTTTGATGCATATACCTCTAGAAACCTTGGTGGATGGAGGTGTAATTCAGAGAGGTGATAGGTATGATTTCACCAGTTGGTACTCCTCGGTGGTCACAGGCCGTGGATTTCACGACGCAGCAAGGGCAGATTCAGCTAAAGTGAGGAAAGCAATGGGCAACATCTTGGGGGGAGTCCTCAATACATTAGAAGCCATATTTGCTAGAAAGTTGGTCCCAGAGGAGATAACTGCTGATGGCTTGAAAAGTAGACTGCCTCCATTCTTCTCAGCTGCGAGGTCACTTGTCCTGGATGACTTTGAGAATGTCTCCACGTTCTCTAGTATAATTCAGCATACCCAGGACGCCTTGGTGACATGGAGAAAATCTTGCATCAGATACGGACAGACGGTAGCAGTCTTGGAGTTCCAGCTCAACCATATTCCACCGATCTCTACACAGGAGGTTGAAGCAGTATTGGCCCGGTTGATCGAGTTTGCTATCCGGGAGAAGGCCAGTGGGAACGCGCTGCTTGATGAGGATCTTCTTGATGATGGTAGTGGGCATTAATTGCTCATTATGATTCCTGCAGGGGAGTGGAGAATATTCTGTGCATTCATTGCCCACTCCTCTCTGTGGCGGTTTTTAGGGCAGAAACCCTAATCAGGGCATAGGTGGCTCGATCTGAGCCCTTTATTGTAATTTGATCTGAACCGTCCACTGAATTGGACTTATTATAAAAGGGGCATCCCCCCTCATTTGTAATCAATTAGAATTAGAATTAGAGATTAGATCAAGAGTTGAATCAGAGCTAGAGAGTAGAAGGCATTTAGCTTAGAAGTTAGCTTTAGATTGAGGAGGGAAGAAAACTTTCCTTTGAAAGTTTTGTAAAAGGTTGTTGTGAACACTTTTCATAATACAAAGAGTTTCATTGCTTGGTGATTTCTTCTTTGTTATGAGTAGCTAGCAAGGCCATTTCGTCTTTCCAATTCAAGGTAGATAGAGTAAAATAGATTTTATTTCATGCAAGTAGTTGTTAATTGTGGAGTGTGGCGTTGTGATTTAAGCATATCTTCTTCATCCATACCACTAGCGGGCTTACTGATGGTAAGTTCGCCTTGCGTGGTCAACTGGAGTATCAGCACTTAACTTCGATTATGGTTCATATGTTTGTATGCGTCGTGTTGACGGTATGAACGTGTTGCGTCATAGTTTGAACATTTTCTCATCCTTTGAAGATTGCACCAACTTTGTCGGAGTTGTTCGAAAGGAGACAAAGCAAAGTTTGGTTTGAAGATTGTTTAAGTCGATCCTCGTCCTCCACCCTTTAGAAGTAGATTTGTAGAATCCCTATCCCTATCCCCTTTAAATTCTGCATTTTCCGAGTCAGTCTAGATACCAAAACAATATTGCCAAATCATTCATGTCCTAATTGCTTCACAGAGTCGAACAACTACGTAAGTCCCCTTGAAATAACCAGCAAAACACATCAACCAACTGAGTCTATTCGCGATAAAAGGAACCTTGGAGTCGAACACATGAACTTTCAAGCAATCTTAGCATGTGGGACACTTTGATCAAGAGAGAATAGAGTGACCGTTGGGCAACTTTATTCTGTGCTGGCGCTGTCATAAAAAGCACGTCAACAAGTAGCTCAATAAGTTCCTTGGATGAACTGGGTGCAGACCTCAAAATTCTTTTCAACTTATCCGGCGAGAAAGAACTAATGCGATCCAGGATGAAATTGCTCTTTTACTGGCGACGCACGGGAGCGAGTGGCTGCCTTTGATTTAACAAGTCTCTTTCGATAGCAACTTG
Organism: Sequoiadendron giganteum; assembly: GCA_007115665.2. Classification (NCBI taxonomy): domain Eukaryota; kingdom Viridiplantae; phylum Streptophyta; class Pinopsida; order Cupressales; family Cupressaceae; genus Sequoiadendron; species Sequoiadendron giganteum. Next base: position 488,828,291 of record CM021104.1, read on the forward strand.
GATCTTGATAGCTTTCTCTTCTTCTTCTTCCAACACGAAGCTTGTTCTCATGTACTCAGCTGCACTCCTCTTTGTCCTCCACGCGAGATTGTTCAATCCTAAAAGGATGTCTTCTTGGTCGTCGTTCAATCCCAAATTTGGCTGCAACACCGGAAATACTTCTCTATGAGGTAGCACCATCTTGGTGCGTTGTACTTTTATAATTCCTTTTGCTAGAATTATGGTAGTAGCCCTCCTTCTAGCGCCAATTCTGTTGACGTGTTTTTTATGACAACATCAACACAGAATAAAATGTCCAACAGTCACTCTATTCTCTCTTGATCAAAGTGTTCCGCATGCTAAGATTGCGTGAAAGTTCATGTGTTCGACTCCAAGGTTCCTTTAATGCGAATAGACTCAGTTGGTTGATGTGAATATGCTGGGTATTCCAAGGGGACTTATGTAATCGTTCAACTTTATATATTCAAGCAAGTGAAGGATTTTGACTATGATGCTCTGGTATTTGAATGGATCGGGAAATGCTAAATTTAAAGGAGGTAGGGATAGGGATTCTACAATCTACTTCTACGGGTGGAATGCAAGGATTAGCTTTGACAGTCTTCAAACCAAACTTCGTTTCGTCTCCCCTTCGGACAACTCTGACAAAGCTGGTGCAATCTTCAAAGGATGGATGAGATGTTCAAACTGAGATTCACCATGCACACCCCTCCACAACGAAGCAAGTGGGCACATTGAACACAATCGAAGTTAAGTGCTGAGATTCCAGTCGACCACGCAGGAGCAGACTTACCGTCAGCAAGTCCGCCAGTGGTATGGATACGGGAAGATATGCCCGAACTAATGTCACATTCCACAATTAACTCTACTTGCATGAAAACAAATCTACTTTACTTTACTCTATTCGAATTGGAAAGACGAAAAGATCTCGTCAACTGCCCATAACACAAAATGAAGTCACCAATCAATGAAATCTTTATATCATGAGAGTCTTACACAACAATCTTTTGCAAAAACTTTCAAAGGGAAAGTCTTTCTTTCCTTTCCAACTAAGCTACCTCCTAGCTCTACTTAAATCAATCTCTATCTCTATCTAGCTCTGATCTATCTCTGATTCTAATTCTAACTGTTTACAAATGAGGGGGGATACCCCTTTTATAATGAGTCCAATTAGTGGACGGTTCAAATCTGATTACAATAAAGGGCTCAGATTGAGCCACCTATGCCCTAATTAGGGTTTCTGCCCTAAAAACCGCCACCAAGAGGAGTGGGGCAATGAATGCGCCCTCCACTCCTCATCAATGCGCCACACCTGGCCATCAATGCATGTCGTCTCCCTCCAAAAGGTCATCGTCCAGAAGGGCGTTTCCTTTCTCCTTCTCGCTGGCTACAAATCTGATGAATCTGGCCAAGACTGCCTCAACTTTCTGATCGGAGATAGGAGGAATGTGATCCAACTGAAACTCTAAAATTGCAACTGTTTGCCCATGCCGGGCACATGATTTCTTCCAGGCAGCAAGGGCGTCCTGGGTGTTCTGTATGATACTGGAGAACGTGGCCGTGTTCTCGAAATCGTCCTGTGTGAAGGTCTTCACCTCAGAGAAGAATGGCGTCAATCTGTTCTTTAATCCATTTGCAGTTACCTCTTCAGCAGTCAACCTCTTGGCAAAGATTGCCTCCAACGTGTTGAGAATTCCATCTAAGATGTTCATCATGGCCTTTCTGACCCTGACAGAATCTGCCTGTGATGCATCATAGAATCCCCGGCCTGTTCACTGCCCCTTCCCTTTGCCTTGGGAACTTTTTCACCTAACTTCTTCATCTTTACCTTGTCGTGTGCCTTCTTGAGTTGGGCGCATATTAGGTCTTTGTGGAGACATCCCAACACTTAGCCGTTTCTTCCAACATCTTCTTCCTTAAGTCACCATTCTTTGGGTTGGCGTTCATCTTGCAAAACAAATAAAGAGAAGAGCATCAAAACGCTTTATAATATAAAACCTCTTTACTTACCTAATTTTCATGTATAGATTGATCGACCCCTAGATCTAATAGAATTCATCATTTTTTTCTACCAAATTTTGCTTTCTTCAAGGGCGCATCCACCACCTTGTGTTTGGATTTAGTGCCTTAGATAAAATTCCACCCATCTCGAGCTTGAGTACATTTGACCCCTTCCGCCTTCCTTTTTTATGCCTTAGAAAATTCAGACACCTTGTCTTACCTTAGGCGCATATGGGTGTGTCTAGTTTTATTTTCACCACTTAGAATTTCTTCAAGCCATGCATCTTCATACCTTGGGCACGTATGACCCTTTGTGCATTTGCTTTTGTGACTTAGAACATTTTCCAACCTCATTTTCACCCTGGGCGCATTTCACTTGTCAAGCATCCATTTTCAACCCTTAGGCTATTTCTAGGCCACTTTATCCTTCCTAGGGTGCATATAGGAGGTCTTACTTTTATTTTTCACACCTTAGATATTTCTCATACCACCACTTTCTTTCAAGGGCACATTTTGAAGGGGGGAACTTCCATTTTGATACTTAGAAATTTCTTAAGTCTTCCATCCCTCTTGAGGGCGCATTTTACTCCCTATACTTCCATTCTTCATGCCTTAGAAATATTTCCAAACACCTTTTTCATGATGGGCACACTTGAGGGGTAGAGCTTTTATTTCAATACTTAGAAAAAGTTCATCTTGATTCCCCCATCAAGGGCGCATTTAGCATGGGCTACTTTCATTTTCCATCACTTGGAACTTTTCCACGCCATGTATCTCCTTGAGGGCGCACTTCCACCTTTGCACTTTCGTTTTTGCCCAGAAAATTTTCATGCTTCATCCTTGCTTGAGGGCGCATTCAAGGGAGCCTACTTTCATTTTCATGCCTTAGCATTTTTTTGCTTGATATTCTCTAGGCTTGGGCGCATTTGACATAGCCTACTTCCATTTGAGGGTGCATTTTAGCCTTCTACCTTTGATTTCCATACATTAAAGAATTTGAAACTCCATCACCCCCTTGGGCGCATTTCATGGGGTTAGCTTTCACTTGAGGGCACATTTTGATGTGCTTACTTTCATTTCACTACTTAGAAAAATTCATATCATCACCTTCCTTGAGGGTGCATTTAGCATGGGTTACTTTTATTTTTCATGCCTTAGCAACTTTGAAGGCTCCACCCATTTCTCCTTGGGCGCATATGAAGGTCTATGCTTTCATGTGAGGGCGCATTTTAGCCTTCTAGCTTCCATTTCCATATGCCCTAGGCGTTTTCCCCCATGGGCGCATTTGACATAGCCTACTCCCATTTTGTGCCTTAGCAATTTTTTTTGCCAACCTTTCAACTCACCTCAAGGGCGCATTTGACCCCTTGAGCTTCCATGTTTATGCCTTAGGCAATTTTCATGCCATTACCTCTCTATTTGGGCGCATTTTTCTTGTCAAGCTTCCATTTTCCTTGAGGGTGCCTTTTGATGGTGAAGCTTTGATTTCTCACGCCTTAGAAATTTTCAAGGCTCTCTAATCCAGGGTGGGTGCATTTAGGCATGCTTACTTTGATTTTAGACTTATAAAGTTTTGGGGTGGCTTCATGCTGATGGGCGCATTTTGAAGGTGTGTGTTCTGGTTTCCATACAAAGAAAATTTTGATCTCTTCAGCCTGTCTTCACCTTGTATTTTTAGCAAGTTTTTTGATTTCCTGTCTTCTGCAACTCTGTTTGGCTTGAAATTTTCACCATGTGATCCTCGTTGCTTGGTGAACCTGTTTATACCTACCCTTCATACTGACCTGCTATTTATAGCCATGTTCTAGAGACGACTTACTATAAATAGTAGGTGTTCGGATTGCGCCCAAATTTTACCAGTAGATTGCCCAAAGGATGCTGATCATGATGGGATATCTTCGTTTTTCGAAATTCTGGCTTTTTACCCCCCTTTTTAGGCACCAAAGTAGGAAACCCTAATCTATCTTGCATGTGCCTCAAATGACCTCCGTTTGACTTGATTTTTGCTGGCATGCTGCTCTGCTTGCAGAACTGAAGTGTCGGGTGGCTGCCGGAGTGAACCTGCTATTTACAGTAAGTGCTTGAAAAGTGATCAACTAACTGTCGGATGAGTTTGCATGTCACACTGCTCGAGAGATCTCAGAAAACCAAAAAAAACCCAGTAAACTGGTCTGCATGCGTGTACTGGCTAAAAATAGTAAATTCTTGAAACATGATCCATTCTGCTTGCATGTCACATTGTTGCGAAGCTCTTGAAAAACCCATAAGGAATATCCTGACATGCATTGAAAAATTCTGCATGCAAACCCTAAAAATAGTATTTGAAGCCCAAACTGCTGAAAGTTATCGTCTCGGCTTGCATGTTATATCATCGCGAAGGTTTTGAAAAACCCAAAAATATTCTCCAGACATGCATTGAAAAGGCACACATGCACACCCCGAAAATGGCCTTTGGAGCCTGAACTGCTAAAAATAGCAAGTTGTCCAATTTTGTTCAAATTTTGCGTGCAAGTACCCTGGAGTACCCTGGACGTGGTGGAGCAGTCAAAATTCCAAAATCCTGATGAAAAGACCCCAAATTGAGCACTTACTAAAAATAGTAAGTTGTCCGAACTTAGTGTAAATTTGATGGAATCTTGCCTGAAGGATGTTGATCACAATGTTAAGCTCAGATGCCAACTCAAATTGACCTCAAACTGGCCTGAAGAATAAAACCCTAATTTCGCAGACTTAGCCAAAATTTCCAGCTTAGGTCAAACCCGGAGGCATCCCCGAAAGGACAGAAAGATCAAAGAGACAGACAGACGCGAAACAAAAGCCAAAAGACCAGAAAGGAGAAAAAATTAGGGGGTCCCAATCTAGAATGGGGTGATGTGTGAAAAGGTCACAACAGGTATCAGAGCCAAGATCCTGCCATCCTGCAAAAAAAGACAGATTTCAGTTGATAGATAAGGGATAAAGAAATCAGATTCTACACCTGAGGTAAGAACTAAGTTTAGTTTCAGCTTTCAGAAGTTTAGAAGATGTTGCATTTCTATTTAGGAACCGTGAGAAGTCAGATTTGATTATGGCTTCTAAAAAAGAAAGGAGTTTGGCAAGGTCACTTTTCATTGTCAGTACAAGGCTCAAAGAAGAATGTCAGTCAAGGGGTTAAGAAGTGAGTTTATTATCAAAGTTGAAACATTGTTTGAGCCAAGTCCAACAATCATCTACTGAATTTTTGAATAAGGCGTTATCCCCTGCATTGGCATATTTGATGCATCCTTATTGGATTGGGCATCCTGATGAAGAAATCAACTTGTTGGTTACTTCGTGCTTTAGTGAAGTTATGAGGATTGTACCACCTTTGATGCCTTATGATAATGAAACTATGAAGAAGATTCTTCATAGGATTGTAGAAAGTTTCCAAGTTCTTGATGAAACCAGTAGCACTCAATTTCCTAGAAGAGTTGTGTTGTGACCTTTTCACACATCACCCCATTCAAATGGGGACACCCTAATTTTTTCTTTTTTTTGGTCTTTTGGCTTTGGTTTTGGGTTGTTTTGCGTCTCTCTCTCTCTGATCTTTTTGCCCTTCCGGGGATGTCCCGTCATTTGACCTAGGTTGGAAATTGTGACTAAGTCTGTGAAATTAGGGTTTTCATTCTTCAGGCTTATTGGAGATCAAATCAAGTTGGCAAATTGAAATCTGAGCTCGACATTGCAATCACGATGCTTCAGGCAAGCTTGGACAACTTGCTATTTCTAGCAATTCAGGCTTCGGAAGCCATTTCGAGGGTTTGCATGTGGGCTTTTTCAATGCATGTCTGGGGGATCTTTCTGGGTTTTTCAAGACCTTCGCGATGATATAACATGCAAACCAAGATGATGACTTTCAGTGGTTCAGGCTTCAAAGACTATTTTTAGGGTTTGCATGCAAGATTTCTCAATGCATGTCCGGGTATTCTTTATGGGTTTTTCGAGAGCTTCGCAACGATGTGACATGCAAGTGGAGTTGATCATTTTTCAGGAATTTACTATTTTTAGTCAGTGCCCGCATGACCAGTTTTCTGGGTTTTTTGAGATCTCTCAGGCAATGTAACATGCAAATTCATCCGACGGTTGGTTGATCACTTTTCAAGCACTTACTATTTTTAGTAGATTCACTCCAGCAGCTCCCCAGCACTTCAGATTCACGAACAAGGCAGCATGCAACAAAAATCAAGTCAAACGGAGGTCATTTGAGGCACATGCAAGACATATTAGGGTTTCCTACTTTGGTGCCTAAAAAGAGGGGTAAAAAGCCAGAATTTTGAAAAATGAAGGTATCCCATCATGATCAGCGTCCTTCAGGCAATCTACTGGTAAAATTTGAGGGCAATCCGAGCACTTACTATTTATAGTAAGTCACCTCTAGAACAACACTATAAAATAGCAGGTCAGCACGAGGGGCAGGTGTGAACAAGTTCACCAAGCGATGAGGACCATGTGGTGAAAATTTCAAGACAAACAGAGCTGCCAAGGTCAAGAAATCATAAACTTACTAAAAATAGTAGACAAGGCAAGCTAGGTATGAAAGCTTGAGAAAATTTACAAGTATATAATTTGAAACTGGCATGAGGAAGGGTGAAATGCGCCCAAGAATGGAGGAGATTAAAAAAAATTTAAAGGCATGGAAAATTCCTCCACCACCTAGGAAATGCGCCCAAGGCATTAAGGTTGGCTTTAAAAATTTCTAAGTGTTTGAGATTTCCTCTTCATACCCTCAAATGCGCCCAAGGTGTGAGCAAGCATGGATAAAAAATTCTAAGTAGGAGGAATTCCTCCTCACACTCCTATATGCGTCCTCATGGAGGATGCTTGATGAAAATGTTTCTAAGTGTTGAAAGTTCCTCCTCCCTAGGTGAAATGAGCCCAAGCAAGCATGAGGATAGAAAATTTTTCTAAGTGTTGAAGAATTCCTCCTCCCTACCTCATTTGCGCCCACAAGGATGAAGTCAAGGCTTGAAAATTCTAAAGTGTGGGAATTCCTCCTCCCCACCTCAAATGCGCCCAAGGTGTAAGCAACTAGAATGTTGAAAAAATTCTAAGTGTGGGATTTCCTCCTCACAACCCTATGCGCGCCCAAGCTTGCAAGGGGAAAACGTGGCAATGAGGAAAATATTCTAAGTGTTGAACATTCCTCTTCCCTATGTGAAATGCACCCTCATGGACGTGGCAATGAGGAAAATATTCTAAGTGTTGAACATTCCTCTTCCCTACGTGAAATGTGCACTCAAGATCAAGGTGATGGTGTAAAAAAATTATAAGTATCAAAATTGAAGCATGCACTCTAAAACGCGCCCTCAATATGGAAGCCCAGCCTAGTGAATGCACCATCAAGGTAAAGGTTTCTAAGGCGTGGAAATGCCTAAGGGATGAAAATGAAAGCAACACCCTTCATATGCGCCCAGGCAAGGTGGTAGAGGAAATGAGAAAAAGACTAAGGCATGAGAATATGAAGCTCATACCCCAAAATGTGCCCTAGGAGGAATGGGGTGGCATAAAATTTTCTAAGTTACAAGATGATAGCTCAAGCCTCCAAATGCGCCCATGAAGAGGGAGTGAGGGTCCTTGAAAATTTTCTAAGGAAAAGAAAAGTGAAAGCTCAAGGGGTAAAATGCGCCCTTCAGAGAAAGAGTTGGTGGAAGATTTTATCTAGGATAATGAAGAATGAAAGTTCCCCCTTCAAAATGCGCCCATCATGAGGAGGCAACTCAAAAGTTCCTAAGGCATGCAAGATGAAATCACCAAGGCTGAAATGCGCCCTTGAGGGAACTGGAAATAAAAAAGTTTCTAAGTATGAGGGAAATGAAACCTCACTAGGAGAAATGCGCCCATGATAAGGAGGAATTAAGAATTCTTCAAAGGGCAAGACAGGGTATGAGATGAGTTCGAAAATTCTTCAAAGGCAGGATAAAGTAAAAATAAAGGAGCCACCTAGTGAATGTGTCCAAAGACTGGAAAAGTTAAAATAAACATTGGCGGGGTACTTTTTTTCAAGGGTGAGAAAAATTAAATGTACCCCTTCGTGTGCACCCTTGAGCAACAGAGTAAAAAAATATTTTTCTAAGGGGGTCTTTGAACATTTTCTAAGGGAGGTATATGCCTAGGCTTGTGATTTCAAAATGGGTGTCTGCCTTGTGATTAATAAAATTTTCTAAAGGCTCAGATGGATGAAATTTTCAAAGGCATAGAAAAGAAGGCAGAAGAGGTCAAATGCACTCAAGCTCAAGATGAGTGGAATTTATCTGAGTCATCAAGCTCCTAAGGGAAGGTGGACAAGACAAGTGAATGAAATTGCTAAGGCAAGACGATGAAAACATCAAGATGGCATGCGCCCTAGCACACAGATGTTGAAGGTTTGCTAGTGAAAAATGATGAATTTTGCCACCTCCGGAGATCAATCAATTAGAACATGGAAATTAGGTAAGTGAGGTGAATTTAATTTATAAGTGTTCTGATGCTCTTCTTTTTGTTTTGCAGGATGAACACCGGAGCCAAGGCATGAGGACTTGAGGTGATGAAGCGAGACAACGTTATAACCTTGGAAGGAGAAAAGTTACACATTTCAAACTCCTCCATGATGTCTCATTTGCGCCCAAGCCATGAAAGAAGATGTTGGAAGAAACAGCTAAGTGTTGGGATCTCTCCACTAAAACCTAATATGCCCCAACTCAGGAAGGCACGCGACAAGGTAGAGATGAAGAAGTTAGGTGAAAAAAAGTTCCCAAGGCAAAAGGTTAATGGCGGGGAAAATTTGTCTAAGGCATTAAGAACGTGATGCAAAAGAGAATAATACGCCCAAGGCAGTGGGCTAGAGAAATATGAAAGTTACAAGGAAGAAATGCGTCCAGGAATCAAAACAACAGGAAGGCTTAACGGAGAAAACCTTTTGCAAGGATGGTTGAACTAAGTGTTGTTGTATGCTCGCCTCCTCCTAACGCAACAGAATTGGCAGAAAGAACAAAGAAAGTCTTGTTGGATGAGAATCTTCTGATGATAGTGGGCATTAATTGTTCATGGTGGTTTCTACAGAGGAGTGGAGAATCTTCTATTCATTTATTACCCCTCTCCTCTCTGTGACGGTTTTTAGGGAAAAACCCTAATTAGGGCATATGTGGTTCAATCTGAGCCCTTCATTGTAATCAAATCTAAGTCGTTCGTTGGACTGGGCCAACTATAAAAGGGGCATCCCCCCTCATTTGTAACAGATTAGATTAAGAAATTAAAGAGTAGAAAGGATAGAAGTTAGAAAAGAGAGTAGAGCTTAGAAGTAGCATAGCATAGATTGCATAGTTTAGATTGAAGAGGAAAGAAAGTTTTCCCATTTGAAGGCTTTGTAAGAATTTGTTGTGAACACTCTCATAATACAAAGATTTATCATTGCTTGGTGGTTCTATCTTTTGTTGTGAGCAGCTAGCAAGGCTTTCTCGTCTCTCCGATTCACTTAGGATCTTAAAGTCGCTTAAAGTAGAGTAGATTTCATTTCATGCAAATGGTTGGTAGTTGTGGAATGTGGTGTTTAATTTGAGCAAGATTCGCTTATCCATACCACTAGCGGGCTCACTGATGGTGGGTTTGTCTTGCGTGGTCAACTGGAAATATTGTGGACTTAACTTCAGTTTCAATTTGACTATTGGTATGCGTCGTTGTGATGGTATCTGCATGTTGAATCGTGATTTGAATATCTCTAATTATTCCTTTGAAGATTGCACTGATTCTGTGGAAGTTGTCTGAAGTGAGGCAAAGCAGAGCCTAGTCGGAGTTTGCAAAATTTGATCCCCATATCCCGCGCGTAGATTAGTCCATAGCATCTCTAAATCCCTATATTTTTTTAAATTCCGCACTTTCTGGTTAGCTTAGGAAACCCGAGCATCACTGACAAATCTCCCGATATTTGAGAATCCTTTTCTTTTGAATGAGCAACTCACGTAAGTCCCCTTGAAATAACCAGCAAATCACATCGAGCCAACTGAGACTATCCCCTACATAAGGAACCTTGGAGTTGAATGTATGATCTTTCTAGCAATCTTAGCATGCAGAATACTTTGTTCAAAAGAGGATAGAGTGACCATTGGAAACTTTATTATGTGTTGGTGCGGTCATAAAACACCCATCAACAAGTTGCTATCTTAAGAACATTTGCAAATCTCAAGACAAGTAACTTGCTATTAGACTTGGAAATGCAAGATCAGATTTATCACTTATTTCACTAGCTCTTTATATCTACTTGGAGCGAACAAGAAGAGAATGTTGTTGCAGCTGTAAAGAAAATTCTTGTTCTCACTATTAAAGAGGCTGATGAAATCCCACCAAGTGTCCAATCTCTCCTCTTGGATGCATATGAACGTGAAGAAAAGGTTTCTCCTATTGCTGATATGCTGATCAAGAAATTGTTTAATTGATGTGAGGAGAAATTGAAGCTCCTTTTGAAGAAGATAGAGCAAGTGAAGGAAGATTTTGAAGATGTTGGTAGAACTGTGGTGCGGGGTGAGTTCGCGAAATAAGAGGGAGTTGAAGGAAATACTAGTGATGCCATTGAACCAACTTATGATCGTTACCATAGTGATGTTGTTGGTGATGATTCCAATGAGTTCATGCACAATCATGTTGAAGATTTGGTAATGAAAGATTTTACTCTTGTTGCTATCCCAACCTCCCAAGAGCTTTCACAAGACAAATTTATGTCAAGTAGCCATGAAGAGCTCTTTGGTGTGCATTGGGCTGCTAACAATGAAATCAGTAACACACCAACTCATGATAGGTCCATTGAAGGAAAGAATGATAAAACATTCCAAGCAGACAGCTTGGATGATTCTTTATACAATATTAGTGACATGGGTGGCATTGGGTTTGGTTATCAAACTACGCCCTTGGAAAGAGTTGTTTTTGAAGATATCAGTTTAAGTGAGTCGGGAGGTGACTTGTTCAAAGAGTCAACACTCCAAGAAGGGTACAAAGAGCACTTCTTTGTTGATCAAAACAATCAATCCCCTAGCACTTGGGATCTAGGTGTGAAGACATTTAGTGATGACAAAGAAACTGTGTGGGATGAGTTTCCCTTTGATCCTGATGAAGCTCAAAATTTTGATTGCTTTGCAAGCTATGAAGGGGTTGCCATAATCTTTGATCATGGAGACAGTGAAGTGAAAAAGGAGCTTGAAGACCATATGACTCTTGATGATGAAGAGTTTGAAGGTGTTCCTAAACACAAATCTGATTTATCAATACATGAGACTGATTGTAAGCAAAGGCACAAAGAATTTGTGGAGTCTAATTCTCATCATGATATTGAGCAATTTCAGCCAGTGGGTGGTGAAGGAAAGGAGCCTCGGAGCAACTGTGAGGGCAGCAAAGACAGAAAACAAGGTTCTGATTTTGAAAAGCAGCATACCAGCAATCCACCATCTTTGCATACTCTAGAGTGAGAAGATCAATGCAAGGTATCTTTTGAAAAGGAAGTGCAAGCTTTATCCCTATTTCATCGCACACACAATATGGTTGAAGATCTCTACTAGAAGGCTCAGTTAGAAGAGAGACGAAGTGGAATTAAGGATGAGGTGCTCTTCCGAGCTTGCAACTTATCAGAGACTCTTTGGAGACATTGAAGTCAAAGTATGTCCACTCGATTGAAGATCGAGATCATGCAATTGAAATTGCAAAGAAGACCATTTGTGCTCTCAAAGAAAAGGTTGATGAGCTCACTCAGGAGCTCGAATCAACAGAGTGTTAGTGTTTCTTAGATCAGATTATACAACTGAAAGTACTTAAAATATTGCAGCACATAAGACAATAAACACAGCAAAATACCCTGGGAAAACCCTCCTACTCGAGGGAGAAAAACCCAACAAATAATTCTCTTATATAAGGTAGAACAAGAGCAGAAATCTGCTTACAACTTAGGCCCAACAATGGCCAATAATTGATACAATGAAATCGCACCTCTCCTAGAAGCAAGATATACAAATGAATATAATCTTCCTTGAATTCAGACTGCTGCTATGAAGGTGCGAACTTCTGCTCTAATTGCGAATATACTTGATCAACTTGATGATTATAATGACAAGAGAAGACCTTGTATATATACACTTGAGGCACCTCCTCAACTTAGGTCGGCCCTCTATGAAGAAACATAATAAATGATAATTTACAAGGTAGGTCGGCCCAAGCAATAAACAAATCATGCGAACCATATAGCGTCGGCCCTTTATGTTTATCAAATGTTATTAACATAAATTAAATAGCCGAAAGGCTACCATTTAATTTATGCTTCCTTCTTGAAGCATGTGCAATGGAAGTGCAGCCCTAAGCTTCTATAACATCAACACTCCCTCTCAGCTAGGGATGATACTTCCACCTGCACAAGACACATCATATCAATATGAAAACAAATAGAATATCACCTCATCGTGATATCAACCATCATGGCTACCTCCATAGATGGTATGTACAAGTGCTCATCACTTAATGTGATGTTGTCACCTCAATGTAACTTTCACCATGGCTCCTCCAGAGGGTGACACACAAGTACAAGTAAATCATCACGGATTCCCTCACATGATGATGTCATGGAGTCACACACATGACATCCACCATGGCTCTCCCAGAGGGTGGAAACAAGGGCTTTCACCTCAAATCTCAAAGAGAAATGCACTACCAAGGACTTGCACCTCAAATCTCTCTCAATAGAGAAATGCATTGTCAATTTAAGGATCATTGATACTGAGACTCTTTCTCAGTCAAGGCTGCATTCTCCACCATACCAAGCTTTTCTCAAAAGTACACAAACTTGATCCTGGAGAGAGGCTTGGTGAGAATGTCTGTCATTTGCTCATTAGTGCTGATATACCTCAACTGTATAGCTTTCCTTAGTACCATATCTCTAATATAATGGTACTTGATCTCAACATGCTTTATTCTGTAATGAAACACGGGATTGACATAAAGCTTTACACAGCTCTGGTTATCACAGTGTATAATGGTAGGCTCCATTGATTGTCCAAACAATCCTGCAAGGAGCTTACGGAGCCACACTGCCTCACGAGCTGCCACACAGGCTGCTATGTACTCTGCCTCGCTTGTACTCAAAGCCATTGAAGACTGTTTCCTA
>CM021104.1:488841519-489057676 GCA_007115665.2 Sequoiadendron giganteum
GGTGGGACGCGAGGGCAGGCTTTAACAATCTTCAAACCAAACTTTGTTTTGTCTCCCCTTCGGACAACTCTAACAAAGTTGGTGCAATCTTTAAAGGATGGATAAGATGTTCAAATTGTGATTCGATATGCGCACCCCTTCACCACGAAGCAAGTGAGCACACAAATCACAACCGAAGTTAGATGTTGAAATTCCAATTGACCACGCAAGGGCAGACTTACCGTCAGCAAGCCTGCTAGTGGTATGGATACAGGAAGATTTGCTCAAACCAACGCCACATTCCACAATTGACGCTACTTGCATAAAAACAAAGTCTATTTTACTCTACTTTACTTGAATTGGAAAGACAAAAAGATCTCGTTAACTGCCCACAATGCAAGATAAAATCACCAATCGATGAAAATCCTTAGATTATGAGTCTTACACAACAATCTTTTACAAAGCTTTCAAAGGGAAAGTCTTTCTTTCCTTTCCAAACTAAGCTAACTCCTAGCTCTACCTTAACTTCTATCTAGCTCAACTCTATCTCTGATCTCTATATAACTCTGATTCTAATTCTATATGTTACAAATGAGGGGGGATGCCCCTTTTATATCTAGCCCAGTCCAGTGGACGGCTCAGATTCAAATACAATAGAAGGCCCAGATTGAGCCACCTAAGCCCTGATTAGGGTTCTTGCCCTAAAAACCGCCACTAAGAGGAGTGGGGCAATGAATGCGCTGGATTCTCCACTCCTCATCAATGAACCACTATCCGCCATCAATGCACGTCATCCTCTTCCAGAAGGTCATCGTCCAGAAGGGTGTTTCCTTTCTTTTTCTCACTGGCTGCAAATCTGATGAACCTGGCCAATACTGCCTCAATTTCCTGATCCGAAATGGGAGGAATGTGATCCAACTGGAATTCCAAAACTGTAACTGTTTGCCCATGCCGGGCACAAGATTTCTTCCAAGCAACAAGGGCATCCTGGGTGTTCTCGAAGTCATCCTGTGTGAAGGTCTTCACCTCAGAAAAGAATGGTGTCAACCTATTCTTCAGTCCATCTGCAGTTACTTCTTCAGAAGTCAACCTCCTGGCAAAGATTGCCTCCAATGTGTTGAGAATTCCATCTAAGATATTCGTCATGGCCTTCCTGACCCTGACAAAATCTGCCTGCGATGCATCGTAGAATCCTCGGCTTGTGACTACTAAAGAGTACCAACCGGCGAAGTCATATCTATCCCCCTGCTGAATCACACCTCCCTCAACCAAAGTCTATAGAGGTATGCTCATCAAAGCCCCTAAACGGAGAACGACTCTCATCTGATAGATACGAACTTCACCCCAAGCATGGTTAACTACATCCATCCTTGCCATAATATCGGAGGCTTGCCTATAGGCATGTGCAAGATCCTCCATAAACTTTCTTGTTTCTGCACGAACGCTAGCAACCCACTTGTCTGCCTGTTGTGCCATTCTCTTCAAATCCTCCAACCCATTGATTGACTCCCTGGAAAATTCAGCTGGAAGCTCAATTGTCGGATTCTCTTGCCCACAAGGACGGGACAAGTGTTGCACGTAACCAATCAGTGTCTTGTGCTCTACCTTCAATCTCTTGTATTTGCCCTCAACATAGGACAATCTATCCTTGAATGCTCAATAGGAATTATCGCACTCCTCAACTACTTGTGCTCCAATAGGGCGGCCAAGTTCCATAATTGTGATCACGTAATTTTCTGGAACGGCCTCATCCCGATCACACTCTACTCGAGGCACTGCTACATGCAAAGTTCGGGATCCATCCTCATCTGTTGAGATCTTGGAGAATTTCCTGGCCTTCTTCTTCACTGGAGTTGCACTGATCCTCTGTAACAACTCCTCCATCTCGACTGCAGGATCAGTCTCATCCATAGGGTCACGTCTCATCCTATCCCTTAGCCATTCTGGCACCTCCTGCCACATGTCTGATATAACAAAAGATTGCTCAACCTCGGCCTCTACCTCATGAACTTCTCCCTTGCCATCGTTCTGTTGAGGCTCATCATTATCAATGGGCTCAGTGTCTCCTGAGCTTTGGACATCCTGATCTGAAATGGCTTCATCCTCGAGAGCCGCCTCAATCTCTTGCTGAAACTAAGTATCTGTGGCAATCCCCTCATCAGTCTCTTGCTGGTTTTCTTGCCGATTATCTTCTCGGGGCATGTTGATGCTTTGGCCCACTGATTCTCTACGACTACGAGGTGGCTGACTTGCCACTAGCACTGTCTGCTCTGCCTGCAATCTCTCCCTCTGATCAACAAACAATGACACCTCCTGTAAACTAGGAGAGTTTGCCCAAGATGGTGTATGCGAGGATTCCTCAGCTCTCAAAGGCTCAGGCTGAACTGGCTCTTTTCCTCTTGGCTCTGGAGCATGACCCACCAGTTTTCTCTGTCTAGTTGCTGGTGATCTATGATCTCCTATCAAATTGTATGTAAAGGGAATTGATCTTCCCTTAAGTCGGCTGACATGCCTCTCCACCCAACTCCGTGTAAATGTTAAGACGGGGATACAAAGTGTATCCAAGTCGGTAATCTCTGGTTCCGACCAATCTGGGAGTGGTAGAGGCGTATCTCTCACTGTCTCGTAGTCAGCTTGTACAACGTTTATGTCTTCTTCAATTTGATCCGGTGTTGGGACAATCTCACACTCCCTGATCATCACCAACGGTATCCGAGAGAACATTCTCTTCCTGATCTCGATCTCATCCACTGCATTGGCCCAAAAGTCTTCGATCTGTGCCTTGTGCTTGAACTCTTCTAACAATATCCATCTGATGTTCCTGTGGGGGTCGTAGTGGTGTCTGCTGGTGTGGTAAGAAAGGTGGAAGAATTGGAGCTCGTTTTCTGCCTCCCCAACTGCTTGCAGCGATGGGCAGATTTCATCTGAATTCCCCATGGTAATTGGGAATCCAAGTCCACCTTTCTTCTTCTTCTTTTGAATCTTATCGTAGACAATGAGTTGCCTAGATACTTCCAGCATCACTATTCTATTGGTGGGATATTGGGGCAATCTATAAGGATACGAAGAGAATCCTTGCAGCCTTATGTAGGTGAATTTCGGGAATTGGATAAACCAACATCCGAACTTCTCAATCAGCTCTTGTGCTTCCCTAGATATTCTGTGATGGGTCCTCTACTGCAAGGTCCTCGTTATATGCATAGTGAAGGCGTCATTGACCCTTTTGTAGTTAGTGGTGCTTGTCAGATGCAATTGTGGACAAGCCTCATGTATCTTGAATTGATGGGAACCGCACCTGATTGGTTCCTTATAGGAGATTCCCCTATACTTTGTCATGCGAGCCAACATATAGACAAAATAAGAGCTCATATAAAACATTTTCATTCTCCTCACACCACGGAGCTGCTCGTGTATGTTGTCACTGACCAACAGTGCCCAATCCATGTGATCTTTGCCTTCTAGCACCAAGTTAATATAATAAAAAATCCAAGGTTCAAAGATGAACGCTTGGGGGCATCCTCCAACTCTGCTCAGCATCATTATCAGATCACCAAACTCTTGTCTCAAGTCCTCTGAGATTATTTGTTTGGGTAATTTCGTACGAGTTGGCTTGGGCTTGATTATCCACCTGGTATTTATCAAAGCAGCACACTGGTCCGTTGTGGATGAATACATTCTTTCAGCCCTTTCCTTTGTTTTATAGATCATCTTTTCATGAACTGGAATCCCAAATGCCTCTATGATGGCCTCAGGTGTCAGGTTGGCCAAAATCTTGCCATCTGGCGAAGTGATCGTCCTCTGCTCCGTGTTGTAGTGGTGGGCGCATTCCATGATGAGTTTTGGACACCGGATAGTTGGTGGAAAACTGGCAGCTATGTATAGTCCACTCCTAACAATATTGTGTGAAGTCACTGATGGGTGATGGCCTCCAATCCCCATTATCCTCCTTCTGAATGCCTCCAAGTTGAACAAGCCCAGGTTCGTGTCAGCCAGCCTGCCCAACTTTGAAGAAAATTTTGATTCCAGTAGGAAGGACTTGCTCAACTTTTTGATCACTGCTTGTCTCGAGGTGTTTGCTTTTTTGATTTTGCAGATTCGGTGTGGTTGTTTCTGTTTGTAGCCTTTCTGCTTGATTCGGCCATTCTACAAAAAGGCAAGAGAGTTAGAAAACAAGATAATAAAATAACAATATAATCACCATTGAGGGTGCCAGCAGATTTTTAAGTAAAAAGGCTGCAACACTTTGTCACTTTCAGCTGCAAACCTCAACACTCTTGTTTACTTCAATGTTTTTAGAAGTCTATATTCTTGCTGCAATACAATGCCAAATGCCTGGAGATATTTGTTTGCAGCAATTCGCCTTCAGCAGATTTGAAACTTCTTCCTTTAAGTTCGCACTTGCACTTTCAGCAACCTACTTTCCTCTCTTGAATTCGTACCTCACATTCAGCAACTTCAGCAATTTGACTCTTCAAATTCGAACTTCAGCAACTTCAAGGCTTCTCAACTTCAGATTTCTCAGCAACTTGGGACCTCTCCTCACAAATTCGTACCTTCAGCAAATGCAGCCTCAGCAAGTCAAACCGTGCCCTTCACTTTCAGCAACTGGAAACTAAGAAGTTCGCACCTCTCAGTAATCAGTAACCTAATACTTCTTCAAAAAGAAAATCGTGCTTCAGCGGCTTTAGCAACTTCGAACTTGCTTAGCGATGCCTCAGTCAACTCAACTTCTTACCAAGTCGCACTTCTTAGCAACCTCCAGCTCTCTTCACAATTTCGAAATTTTTTGCAACTTGAGGGTCTTCTATCTCTGCAACTCGTATTTCACCTTCAGAGAAAATGCTCTGCATTCAGCAACTTGTGAAAAATGTAGAGAGGACTCAGAATATTATAGCCAAGTCGAAATCCAGCAGAGGCTATACTTAGCACATTTTTGAATTCCACTTTCCCTCTCTTTTCCGGTCGTAACACTTGTCATCTGAAGCATCAGAATCTCCAGCTTCTAGAATTATGAATTTCATCATCTTTGCACAGGCCTGCCTCATCGCATTGTTTCCTTTAAAATATTAAATTACTCACTTCCTTGAACAATATCGAATTCATTTGGCTAAGTCATTTTAGCTCGTCCTTGTCTTGGCGAAATTATCCAGTTCAATCTTCCAGCGAAACATCTAATTCATTTTATTTGTTTGCCTTAGAGAAATTCTCCAAATTTGCCTTAGGAATTTATCCAAATAGGCACCGGGCAAAATTCTCCGTCAAAACGACACGAGCGAGGTGCGGAGCAAGTTTGAATCATCTTTGAATTGCAAACGTTCAATACCCAGAAGAAAATTCTTCTCAGAACTCGTTGTTTCCATGTGTATCTGGATGAAGGCGTACTTTTAATTTTTTATTATTCAAAAATAATAAAATGGCTAAGGTTTATTTCTCTTCACTTTGGACGCCTTCCACACCTGCAATCTCCAGTTTCTCTGTCTTGGCGTTTTTCCTTGATTTCCTCCTAAAGAATTTTCCCTCCGAAGAATTTTCTCTCTGGAAATTCTAGCATCACCTGTAGGCGTATTTCTCATTTTCTCTCTTTTTAAAATGCCTTAGAAAAAATTTAAATTTAACCATCTCACCCTTGAAGGGCGCATTTGAGCATGTGAGCTTCCATGTTATATCCCTTATGCCTTAGCAATTTCTTGCCTTAGGAAATTTATCTAGAAAATTCACTTTAGATTACCCATGAGGGGCGTACTTCACCTTGTATCAATCCTTGCCTCTAGGCGCATACCACATGTAGAGGGGGGAAATTGCCTAGCCTTAGCATTTTCAAAATCACGCCACCCCTAGCTTTACCTTTACCTTTGGCGCATATAGCACATGGAGGAGGAAAATACCTTGGGCGCATATCACACATAACACTTCCACCCTAGGGCGCATTTTATCTAGTCAACCTCCACTCTTGGGCGCAAATAGGGGTGTGAGGAGGAATTTTCTACGCCCACGGTGACCTTTCACCTCCCTTGGGCGCATATTGCATGGTGGGCTTCCACTTCCAAGCGCATTTCATGTGTCAAGAGGGAAACTTCCTTTACCTTGGCGCTTTTTCTTTTACCTTTCAACGTTTTACCTCCTGTGGCTTCCTTTGAGCGCATTTACCATGGGTAAGAGTAACTTGTGGGCGCATTTGCCTTGGGTAGGAGGAATTTCCCACGCCCTTCATGACCTTTCACCTCCCTTGGGCGCATTTCACCTTGATAGCTTCCATGTTTGGGCGCATTTAGGGGGGGTAGAAGGAATTCCGCCCACACCTAGTGGCTCTTCACCTTCCTTGGGCGCATTTGAGGGGTCCTCAAGGAATTCCAATGCCTTAGTGAATTTCGCCATACCTTTGCCTCATGTGGGCGCATTTGAGGGTGTGTGAGGGAAATCCCACACTTAGAGATTTTATTCATACCTCAGGCGCATTTGATGTGTCTCCACGCCAGCTATCACTTACAAGTTTCCAACGCCTTAGCCATGCCTTGGCCTTCTATTTTTAGCAAATTCAGAGAAATTAGGGTTTCCTTGCATTTCATCTCATTCTGAGCTCGAGTAGGCGTGGTTGTGCCTCCACTTGGCCTTGCTACCTCGTTTATATCTTCTCTAGCACAGTATATGCTATTTTTAGCCATTAGATGACTTACTAAAAATAGTAAGTATTCAAATCGTGCTCAAATTTTGCCAATAGACAGCCTGAAAGATGTTGATCCCGGTGGCGTGCTTTGTTTTGACATTTCTGCATTTTGTTCCATCTATTTTAAGACATAGTAGGGAGGAACCCTAATCTAACTTGCATGCGTTCCGGACTGCTCCCGATTCCCTTGATTTCTGTTGTTTGTCACTCTGCTCGCTGAACCGAAGTGTCGGGTAACTGCTGGACTGAAACTGCTATTTATAGTAAGTGTCCGGAAAGTGGTCAATCGGTCGTCGAATGAGTTTGCATGTTATAGTGCCCGTGGGATCTTATAAAACCCAAAAAAACCCAAAAAACTGGTCAACATGCTGGCACTAGCTAAAAATAGTAAGTCCCTGAAAACTGACTTATTTCGCTTGCATGTCACATCACTGCGAAGATCTCACAAAACCCATATGGAATATCCGGACATGCACTGAAAATCACTGCATGCAAACCCTAAAAATAGCCTTTGAAGGTTGTACTGTTGAAAGTCCTCATCTTGGTTTGCATGTTATACCGTTGTGAAGGTCTTGAAAAACCCAGATCCATTCTCCAGTCATGCATTGGAGAATCGTACGTTTGAACCCTGAAAGTAGCCTCTGAAGGCTGAACTGCTAAAAATAGCCAGTTGTCTGAATCTGCTCAAATTTCATGTGTAGGCACTCTGGAGCTGCTTGAACGCGCTGCAGTGGTTAGAATCCCGAAATCTTGAGGGAAAGACCTCAAATTAGGTACTTACTAAAAATAGTAAGTTGTCAAATTTCAATAAGATTTCAGTGGGATCCTGCATTGGGCCTTCTTACTGTACTGTTGCACTTGGATTTTACCTTGATAACCCAACTTGACCTTGAGCAAGCCTGGAGGACAGAAACCCTAATTTCGTAGACTTGGCAGTCATTTTAATCCAGGTCAAAAGACGGGGCATCTCGGAAGGACAAAAGATCAGAGATAGGGAGAACTAAAGCCAAAAGACCAGAAAGGGGCAAAATTTAAGGGCATCTTGAATGGGGTGATGTGTGAAAAGGTCACAACAAGTAGGATCCAAGGGTTCAACTAGATCATCATCTTCTTTAGGTTCTGGAGCCTCCTTCAGGTTCTCTGGAATATGGTCAACTTCCATATCTTGAGGAGGTTCTTCTTCATCGATCTCCATAGGAGTGCCCTTGGATCTTCTGAAAGCAACATCTTCCTCAAATGTGACATCTCTACTAATCTCAATAGACTTTTGTCCTGGTATGTAGATTCTGTAGGCTTTTGATGTCTCACTGTAACCTACAAGAATTCCCTTCTTCCCAGAAGGTTCTAACTTTGTTCTCTTTTCCTTTGGAATATGAACATACACTGGACAACCAAAGATCCTCAAATGACTGACTTCTGGTTTCATCCCTGAGAATGCTTCTTCAGGAGTTTTATTCTCCAAGATCCTGTGGGGACTCCTATTCTGAACATAGACGGCTGTCCTAGATGCCTCAGCCCAAAGAGAGATTTGCAGATCTTGATCATGGATCATAGCTTTTACTGCTTCCACAATAGACCTATTCTTCCTTTCAGCAATACCATTTTGTTGTGAGTTATAGGGGACACTGAACTCCCTCTTAATCCCTGCTTCAATACAAAAATCTCGAAAGGTGCCAAAGGTGTATTCTCCACCATTATCGGATCTCAAGACCTTGATCCTTTTTCGAGACAGGATTTCAACTTGTGCCTTGAATTCTCTGAATCTTTCTAATACTTCTTCAAATTCTTTAGATCTCAAGAAATAAATCCAAGTCTTTCTAGAGTAATCATCAATAAAAATAATATGATACAAGAAACCACTTTTGTATTCTTGCCTAGGGCGCATGCTTTGCATGTACCTTCATGTTCCTGGTTGAATTTTGGAAGACCGGTGACCATCTTCTCCATGATAGGTAATGCTCGAAAGTGAATGTGGGCCAATCTTCAATGCCAAAGATCACACAAGCTAGAAGTGTTATGCACAAGCGCTTGAAGGGGACGAGTGCATAGCCTGTAAAGACATTCATGTTTGACTCCAATCACTTGAGCAGTTTTGAAGTTGGAGTTCTTTGCCCATATAAGAACTTTGCCTTTAGAAAATGCAGCTTGATAACCCTTGTCTTCTAATGCTGAAATGGAGACAAGATTCCTCTTTATCCCTGGAACGAACAGTACATCATTCAACTCCAATGAGATCCCAGAATCCAAGTGAAGAGAGGAGTTTCCAATTCCTTTCACAGAATATCTAGCATCGTCTCCAATAACGACTTGTTCACTAGAGTCTCTCCACTAAGTTTGAAAGGTGTCCCCTGAAATCAGTGATGTGCCTAGAGGCACCACTATCAATCAGCCAAGTTTTGGCGTCGGTAGATACATTGCTTGACAAAGCTGAGTAGAACAGATAATCACTGGAGTCCTTCTGCGGAGCAATTTCTTCAACATTTGCGGTGGCAACCTACTGCTTAGGTCTGAGAGGACATTCCTTCGCAAAGTGACCATACTTATCACAACGAAAGCATTGAATCTTGGACATGTCTCGTTTCCTTTTGAAGGCAGGAGCACCATCATTTCCATTTTCTCGATTCCTCTTGAAGAACCCTTTCTTAAAGCCTTTTGCTTTCTTCGACGAATGAGAGGCAAGAACATGTATTTCTTCATTCTTTGAACTTTGACCAATGCACCTAGCCGTTAGTCTCGACTCCTCTTGAATGCAGTCAATCCTCAATCGATCAAACTTGGGAAGTTTAGATCTTGCACTGATTCCTTGAATAAATGACTCCCATGAAAGCGAAAGACCATTGAGAGCAAGCATAGTCAAGTCTTTGTCATCAATCATGTGACCAATTGTGGAGAGCTGATCTCTTATCTCTGAAATCCTCATGAAGTAAGTAATTATAGATTCTCCTTTCGCCATTTTCACATGATGAAGTTGTTGCTTCAGTGCAAGTGCTCGACTGGTGTTGTTGATTTCATACATCTCTTCCAAAGTTGTAAACATCTCTCTTGTTGTATCCAACTTGAAGATAATCGGTACAACATGATCCTTGACGGAATCAACTAACACTTTCTTTGCCCTAGTATCTTTCTTCCTCCACTGCAACTTCTCTTCTTCCTCCTCAGGTTCGGGAACTTTTGTTTTCACAAACTCAGCCAAATCATTCTCTTCCAATGTGAGCATGATCCTGAACCTCCATGATGTGTAGTTCGAAACTCCTTTGAGTCTATCCTCGATTTTCAGACCGTTCACCATCTTGAAATTTAATTAGGAGATAGACCGAAAAAGATTAGAGTGAGTGCTACAAACTAAATCTGATCACAATCTTTTTCAAACCCGCTTTGATACCATGTTAGTGTTTCTTAGATCAGATTATACAACTGAAAGTACTTAAAATATTGCAACACATAAGACAATAAACACAGCAAGATACCTTGGGAAAACCCTCCTACTCGAGGGAGAAAAACCCAGCAAATAATTCTCTTATATAAGGTAGAACAAGAGCAGAAATCTGCTTACAACTTAGGCCCAACAATGGCCAATAATTGATACAATGAAATCGCACCTCTCCTAGATGCAAGATATACAAATGAATATAATTTTCCTTGAATTCAGACTGCTGCTATGAAGGTGCGAACTTCTGCTCTAATTGCAAATATACTTGATGAACTTGATGATTATAATGACAAGAGAAGACCTTGTATATATACACTTGAGGCGCCTCCTCAACTTAGGTCGGCCCTCTATGAAGAAACATAATAAATGATAATTTACAAGGTAGGTCGGCCCAAGCAATAAACAAATCATGTGAACCATATAGGGTCGGCCTTTTATGTTTATCAAATGTTATTAACATAAATTAAATAGCCGAAAGGCTACCATTTAATTTATGTTTCCTTCTTGAAGCATGTGCAATGGAAGTGCAGCCCTAAGCTGCTATAACATCAACACAAAGGACATGTTAAAAGATACTGAGTCGGCTCTAACGAAGGTAGAAGACCAATTTGCTGACTTCAAACTTTTTGAGGAGCAAGAGAGTGCACAAAGTGGAGTTAAGGATGAGGTTGCTCTTCCCAACTTGCAACTTATTAGAGACTCTTTGGAGACATTGAAGTCAAAGTATGTGCATTCGATTGAAGATTGAGATCATGCCATTGAAATTGCAAAGAAGACCATTTGTGCTTTCCAAGAAAAGGAGAAAAAGGTTGATGAGCTCACTCAGGAGCTCGAATCAACAAAGAACATGTTAAATGATACTCGGTCGGCTCTAACGGAGGTAGAAGACCAGTTTGCTGACTTCAAACTTTTTGAAGAGCAAGAGAGTGCACAAAGAGCTGAAGAGATCAAGCAAGTGATTGGAGAGCTTGACAATCTTCAAGAAGAGTTTGATCTTGAAAGCGTCACAAGAAAATCTGAAGTTGCATGTGCAGATTTGGGGCGACAAGATGAAAGGAATGACTTTCAAATTTTTGACAATCCTCTATTTGAAGTGGGTGTTGAGGAAAGTTATGATAATCCTCTCTTTGTGATGGATGGCAAAACTGTAGATGAGACTGAGCATGGCTTCCAGTGCTTGGACGATGTGATATCAAACCATGAGGAAAAAAATTTTGACACTAATGTTGAAGGGAAAAATTCTAGTACTTCTTCCAATAGTGCAATAACGTTACATGAGTTGCATAATGAAGTCTTTACTGTTGTTCTTAGTCTATCCACTCTTCAGGAGATGGAAAATCAAGAATCAAGGAGGAATGAAGTCACTATTCTTGACTAGAAACAAAGAGTTGATTGGCACTCCGATGAAGAGTTTATTCATTATTTGATGCGGATGCTTGTCAAATTCCTATTAGACTTTATGCTTGCACCATCTTCTTTAGGAGTAACTAATTTCATAATGGAGTTTGATGAAGGATTCATTGAATCTTTCCAGTAATTCTTGTCTCATGATTTTGAATTCAACCTTCTCAATGAATTTAGATTTGTTGAATATTTTTTTGAGTTTCCAAAAGTGATGATTCAAATAGAATGTTTTGATCGAAGCGTTCTAGTCAAAGTAGTTCTCCATTTGCGGAATGGTTTTTCTTTACTTATGATTTGGGATCCCGGTATCAACTTGCATTTGAGATGTGACAAGAAAGCATGTTGGAACAATAAGCCTCAAATTTTCAGTTCTTTGGGTGGTGTTACCTTCTTTATCAGCCATTTGAAGATTATTTCTAATGTTCAATTGGAGTTTTGGAGAGAAAAGTTGAGCAACGAATGGTTCATTGTTGTGATGAAATCTTCAATGAGGTTGTTTTCAGCTCTAGATATGAGCAGAAATGTTAATTTGGATGCTGGTTTTCAGTTTAGCAGCAGTTGTTTCTCCTTGGATGTTGATTTTCTTTAAATCAGATCTCAAGTTGACCCTTTCAGTCTTTTTTTGCAGCAGGTGCATTCAATTTCAGACTTTCCAATCTCTTTCCAGAGATGGTTTATGGCCTCAAATGAGAAAAATGGTGGTTCAGACTAAGCAAAATCAGTCTTTGGATAGATATCGTGCTCATTCTAGTGGCTATCTTTGTACATTCTCTTGTACAAATGTCTAGGACAGCGAACCATTGCTTGATTGGGCTTGGCATTTCAAGACTCTTACTATTGAGAGCCTAATTGATGCTTTGAGAAGTTATGGTGATGTTTTTGAATTGATTAGATTATTCTTCTTTGTGTTCAGATTGGTGACAGTTATTGACATTGCAAATGTTAACTCCTCAGAGTTTATTGGGCTTGAGATGCTAGATTTTGATTTCAATCCTTCCTTGTTTCTCAGTTTGAACTTCAATCATGATAACTCCTCAAGGTTGCAGGGAAGGTTAGTGTAGTCCTGGTTCAATGGCTTCATTTGTATGATTAGAGTGGAGCAACATCAATATGGTGGGTCTTTTCACAGATGGACATGGGACCCTGGGATCGGTTGGAGTGTTGTGCAATTCCTTGAGGACAAGCAATTTTGGGAAGGGCAGACTGTAATGTCCCCATTTTATCCATAAGCTTTTCTGTGTCTGATAGGCTATTTCCGCAAGCCCATAGGCCAATCAAAAGTTGAAATTAGGGTTTCCACTTTTTGAGGAGGTTTTGAAGGCTTGCATGTTGGTGTTTTGTAGTCTAGATTCTAGATTCCTTCTAGGTTTTTAGAGAGTTTCGCGATGATGTGACATGCAACGGAAACAAAGGACTTTTTCGAACTTACTATTTTTAGTAAGTCATGACAATTGCCCAATTTGTGCTCAAAATGAGTTTGGAACAACTTACTATTTTTAGCGGTATGCTATTTTTAGTAAGTACTATTTTTGGCAGTGCTATTTTTAGCAACAGTTCAGTGCAGTGGCTATTTTTGGCAGGTCAACTTGAGTAATTGGTAATTCCAGAATTCTTGGAGTTATTTTTGGCAGGTCAGAGCTTGAGATAGGTGCTTCCTTTGATGAGGTAAAATATTTTAATAAAGTGAAATTTTTGCTAAGGCATGATGGACGCCTAGCTTGGAGGGATAAGTGATTTTAATTAAAAAGGCATTTTTTGATGATATTTCACTTTATTCTTCTGGGTGCCTTATTGAGGAGATAAATAAATTTTATAATGTATTTTGCATTTGATAATATGGGATGCCCAAGATAATGTTTTATTTGCAATTTAAAAATAAAGTCATCTTTTCCTTATGTTGGACGCCAAGTCAAGGATGGAGATTAAAGGAAATTCAAATGCATATTATTGAAGATGAAATACAAATGCAATTTGGGCGCCCAAATGAGAGGGAATGAAATTGAATTTGAGGAGGAAAGGCTATAAATAAGAGTGTTGGGCTCTTTGTTTATCATCCATTATCTTTCTTACTAAAATGTTGTTGAAATTGTTTTAGGCTTGGCTTCGAGGAATGCATATCTCTTAGTTCCTTCTTTCCAGTTTTCGTACTTGAGAGATAGTACCTAGCTAGGTATGAGACTGCTTCTCATTCAGAGACACCAGATTGAGTTTTATTGTTGAAGTTTGTTGTTTTTCTCAGTTTTACAGGTTGTTGGTTTGGTAGTGCTGAAAGTGATTTTCAATCATAAGTCATTGTACGATTTTTGTTTGCTTCTGGGTAGTGACTCATTCTCTTCCTAAGCCCTAGGTGTCCCTTTTTGCAATTTTGGGGAATTTTTAATGGAGTATAAGATTTTATCTTGCAAGGTCACCCTTCTTCCAAGTCGTACCATGCCTGGCAATGCTTTGGAATTTGTGCATTAAATATTGGGAAGTGTTTGTTGCAATTTTTGTGCCTAGTTTGGGTTGCCATCTCTCCTAGAATCCTTTGCACTTTGGTTCAGGTGTTTTGGTGGAGTTACGAGTGAGTTATGAATATTTTGGTGTGTCTCATGTTGTTGGTTTGCATTTTCAGTTTGCTGGTTTAGTATATCAGAATTTAGTAGTTTGAGTTTTGGGCTTGTTTTTCAAGGTTGGAAGTCTTTTGGAGTTTGGAGAAACATTTGTTATCATTTGCAGCCACTTGGGCATCTCTAATATTTGGTTATTGCAGATTTTACTTCACATTGTAAAGTTGTTTCAGTAATACTAATCAGCTCTTTAATACTTCTGCAAATTCTCTTTTGTATTCCCACTTTTAGTGGAAGAGGCTGGCTTGCCGCCTTATTTACTTTCTTGCATATTGCCTCCCCGTCTTTACTTTATGTACTACCCGTTGAACAAAAGGAAGGGGTCGGCAAGCCGCCCATTACTTTACTTTCCATGTACTTGCATTCTTCATCATGTTGATCGGCTAAGTCGTCAATCACTCCCACTAAATAAGTGGTTCAGTTGCAAAGCATTGTAAATTCCGGATTTCAGTTATTTGCTAACGATCCCCGGCGCCATATGCTCACACTTCGACCGTCATTGGGATCTTGGTGTACATTCTTGGTGAAGGGTTACATTTCAGTGCTGGTTTTGGTTTTGCTAACGCTAACAGGTGAAATTGTTGAAGTGTTGGTGCAAAAAAATTGAAAAAAATATAAGGGGGTCATTATAGTCTTAAGTTAGAAATCTACCACCTTTTATTTACCATGTTGAGTCAAACCAGATGAGCTAAGGAGTGTCAATTCTTCTACCTTGTTTCTAGCTTGTAGATGCTGATTTTTTTGTATAAATAAAGGCATTCTATACCTCAAAGGAACGCATATCTGCATTCTACTGTTATTTGTTGAGAGTTGCTCTGCTCTTTTGAGTTTTGTGAGAGAGTTTGAGCGAGGTTGTGTAAGATTTTTAATGAGAGAATTTGTGAGAGTATTTGAAAGAGTGGAAGTGATTTGTTGCCAAGCTGCAAACTGAATTGAGGAGGCTATGTTTGGAATCCAGCTAGATCGATTTGGAGTGTTGTACTTACAGGCATGGTGAATCTTACTCCCTTATGCTTTGTTTGACTTTGGAATGTTTCTGTGATGCTTGAATGTTCTTGGATATTTCTTGCTTGATGGAACCTATCTATTAGTTTAATGCTTTTATATGCCCTATATGGGATTTTATTTGATATGTTTCTATTTAGACTTTACTCAATAGTGTATACTATACGTAGGAAGAGTAAAATGAGAAATGTAGAACATAACGATGTCTTGAGATGACTTGGCTTTGTTAGCTTATAATAGGAAAACCTTGGGAATAATAAGGCTAGCAACACAACAATAGTAATGATATGAAGATGTGTCGTCATTGATAGAATGTGACATCATGCGAACCATGTTGTTAGTCTATTCTAGAATGATCATTTGATCATTGCTTTACTTGAATATTGATAAAAACCATAGGTTGAGAATAACCTACTTGATTGGGTTGTTTATTTGATCCTTGTTTGAAGCACATAGGTTGATATTTAACCTACAAGATCGGACTGATCATTGATTGCTATAATTATCCTAGGATTAGGGTAAACTAAGGATGAGGTCATCCTATGTGATTAAGTTGATCACTTGAATTTGTGAATTACTATTTCTACCAAGTTGGTTGTTTTATACTCTTGAGTAAAGTTATTTTATTGACGTGATTCTGCTTTTTGAATAGCCTTTTATTGATGAGGCTACACTCTTGAATAAGAGTCCTTTAGTATTGGGACTATACTTTTGATTGAGTCATTTATTGATATGATTATTCTTTTGATTGAGGTCATACCTTTGAACTAAGGTCATTTATTGACGAAGATATACGTTTGAATCATTTACTGATGTGATATATTCCTGATTGGAATCATTTAGTGATGAGTATTTATTCTATGATAAAATGAAGCTTATGTAGCTATACATTCTATTTCCAGATTTGATACTCAAGAAGGAATGGTTCCAACACATCAGAGGTGATTGTGTGCATTCCAATGAATAAAGCATATCAATTTATTTTTAATAATACACAGATCGGTTGGGCATACAAGGTTCATGCAGCATTGTTATGTCAGATTGAGGACAGCTAAATATCAAAGCTAAGTGAGTAGTCTCACCTGATCAGCTATATCTTCCCATGACTCTTTATTCCTTAATCGTCTTCCTTCAACCTTATACTGGATTGATCATAGGATGAGGACAATTCATAAATATACATAATCTACTTATGTTTATATTAAAAAGTCATCATTACTTATAAGTATCATTATTGCATAATCCTTTATGTATATATATATATATATACTTCATATACATATATATATATATATATATATACATCATAGTTGTCGCGAGACTGGTACTGGTACTGGTACGCCTTTTTTTTGAAAATAGGAGATGGGGGTACTTGGAGACGCCATTTTTTTTAATATAAATAAAAAATAAAAAATTTATAATTTATAGAAATCTGAAAATAAATTTTGTAATTTATAGAAAATCTGAAAATATGATGACATTGAACTTTCAAAACAATAATTTAATCACTCTTAGACACGTCAAATACATTATGCTTTTATTTTTAAAGTTTCAAATGTTTAAACTTTAAAGTTTTTTCAGGTATTTTAGTGGGAGACGTCATTTTTTGCAGCAAGAGACGACAGGGTACTTGAGAAACTTCAACAGAAGTCTCTAGCCTCCTGGAGAAGTCTCCGGAGACGGTACCGATCTCCAAGACGCGTCTCCGTCTCCGAGATGCGTCTCTGAGGGGGGAGATGCGTCTCCCGGCAACTATGATATATATATATATATATATTATTATTATTATTCTTTTACGTATATCCATTAGTATTCATATATATTCTTTATACATTGCATATTATTCATTATAAAATTTATCTATATCTATGCATATATACTTGTATACCTATTAAATAATATATATATATTAAATGACTATATTCCAATGCATAACAATCATTGTTGCTGCTATTCTGAATTGCAGATCGTATTTCTCAATGTTTCCCCCTCTTCCTAATTTTCCTTCCTTCTATTTATACCATTCAAGGTAGGTGACTCATGGGGGGAAGGTATTGTTTGGTGAAAGAGGTGACTTTTCATAAAATATATCCCTTTGTTAGATTTAATTGTTGCCTTTAAAGGCTTATTATCACAATAATATCTATTTTTGAGAAAAATATATTATTAATAATAATTATGATATTTCAGATTATATATTTATTTTATTATTTTATTTTGATGTCTTATTGAACATATGTTAACATTAAAGTATAATAATAAAACCAATTTTCTAATATTTTATTCTAATGTATTACAATCTTTGATGTGCAATGATTATAATATTTATTTTTTATTATTATTATTGATATTAAGTTTTTTAATACTAGAATGTAATAACAATAATTTGCCTATATATTATTATTATATTTGTTATTTCATATTTTTATATTGATATGGTACACATTTATTTTATATTTAATATTAATATTGCTATTTATTTTATTTATTAATTTATTTGTATTTTAACACTTGGTCTTTATGGTATTGCTATTTCGGGGACATGACATTCCAAGTGACCATGACAAAGGTTCTACTTAGCACATTAATCAAAGGGTGGAGAAACATAGCAACACATGCCTGCACTTCTATAGGCCAGGGGCACCCAGCCTTTAGGCTTGTCAGATGGGTTTTTTTGCATTCGCAATCTTCACGAGACTTGTGCCCAATTACTCCAACTATCCTACGAGTCCAGCCGTCAACCTCTGGGATTTGGCAAACGCTTGTACGTGCGAGGTTAGTGTGAGAATGTTGAAAAGTGAAAGCGACCAAAAAATGGCTAAGTATGGGAAATACACATCTCCTTGAAAAAGGTGCCCTTCTCTTTGAGGTCTTAGAAGCAATTTTCTTGCTTCGTCATCTCAAGAGACATCTCTTGTAAGTTGATCCAACTATGCAGAGAGATAGACAGTGCGCAAATCGGAGCACTCCAGCTCCCAGTGTCAGGGGTCAAAGTGTGGTATCCAGATGAAAGTTACACTTTTGTCAAGATGGTGTTTGTGCCTTCACAAGTCAAGGGCATTCATCTTTTTGGGGTTCCTAACGTAGCTTTCATATGACTTACATACTGTCATTGGATGCGAAATACTTTCAATTACGCAATGAACCTATCATCCAGTCAGCAAGGTTCGTCATTCATCGGTTATGGCAATTTCAAGCATCAAATGGAAAAACGGAGGAAAAACGGAGAAATGAAAGTCTAGAGACCTTGCATCAATTTAATCAAAGGCACTTAATTTTTTGAGGTGTCAAATGTTGATTTTAGCTGTTGCAGCTCCCAGCATACATTTCATCCTTGCTATGTAGGCTTCGCAATGGATATCTCAGTTCAGTCACAAGTTCACTCAGTCACCCAAAAATCAAAGCTGAACATGGCCAACTGTAACTTTGTAGTCAGCTATAAAATAGGAGATAGTCAAAAATTCAATAACTCTTGCAAATGGACACCTAAAAGGCCAAATTTGGATTCTCCGGAATCAGTGAAGTATGTTGAGTGCATTCAGATGCTGAGATTTATATTAAAATAATATTTAATTTTTGCATGCAAAACATTAAAATGGCGTTTTTCTTCAATAATTAATTATTGGCGCCTCTTTTAATGTTTATTCTTAAATTCGCATGTGAGAACTATTTTAATATTATTTTATAATCCGGGACTCAGAGTCAATGACAGTTCAGTTGGGGAAGGGCCAATTGAATTCTTTCTTCCAGAATCAGGGTTTTGATCTTTCAATCTTGCTTTATGGTACAATTTTGGCTATTTATGCAAGCATGGCGCCATTTCTCATTCATCCATCTTAGCAAATTTGAATTTCTTCAAGAGATTGGCGAATTTTCATCAGATAATCAAGTTTGAAAGCATCAAAGATATTCTTTTGCAGGTACAAGTCCAGATCCAACAGCAAAATTCAAGACAAAGTAGCGATTTTGACAGAAGGAGATAATAAATATTTTTAAAAACTAAAAAACATTTTTCTTCTTATCTAAATTTCTTCGATTTTCTCGTCTAAAATTCTCACATGTTCGAAGAATTGGAAAATTTTGAGAAAACAAAACATCTGGGTTGATTATGAACAACTTCCTCAGACAAACCCATGTGCTAGAATTTTCAGGAAAATTTGTTCCAGAACATCAATTCTTGAGGCGCTGATTTTCTTAACTGAAATTCCTTTGCATGGCTGAGTAGAAGTTAATTTTTTGCATTTCTGACGTTCTAGGTTGTCTTGGAATCATTTTCTGAGCAAAACCCATATCTCAAAAAAATTCGTGAAAATTGGTCTCCGACGAGCTATTTTTAGCCTCCGCGGGCTATTTTTAGCTTTCCAGAAAAATTATCAAAATATAGTTGTGTTCGCAGTCAACAAGCGAGTTTTTTCAAAATGCAGTTCACGCAACTCGAATTCAAGACCAAGTCAGTCTTGACTCATGACTTCATTGGGACAGTTGATACGAATCTACATAAGGTGCTTCCAAAAGCAGTTTTAGATCCACTCAAGATAAGAGATTCGATAATTCAGAACATTCAGCAGTCTGGGTTACTTGAGGCCGCTTCCATACCTTTCTCAGTTCATTGCATGGAATTTGTAATGTCTTGTATTAAGCATTACAATTATGTTGCACGGGAGATACAGTCAATAGATGGGCGTGTTATTTGCAGTCTCAAACCCCTGGATATCGAGAGAAGTTTGGGTATTCCTCAACATCTAAATGGTCTGGTCATTTCTATGAATCAAAGTGAGCAAGCATTCAATGCTGAAATGGATAAGTGTCAAAGTAAGATGACAGAAAGGTGGTTGAAACAGAAAAAGACCAAGTTGCCAAACAATGTAGGTCGTGGTGAATACAAAGATGAGTATGCAATTCTGATAACACTTCTCAATCGTGTCTCAGGTCATGCAGATGCAAATAAGTTCCACCCACGGATGTACTATATCATTGGTCGAATCATCTCTAGGCAAGAACATTATGACTATCAGCGATGCTATTCACAAGCAAATCACCGATTTCCTAGTTGCGCACCAATTTCACATGTGTTCCTACCTCGTATACTTGATCGCCTATCAGGGTCAGTTTAGAGGGTTGAACACGGTGGGCATACTCAATGCACGGAAAGTCTATCGTCACTATGATCAACTCGAGTTCACGAAGGCTGAAAGACATTTCAAATGTGTGTAGGAGGCTTTCTTGACATATACAGTGAGAAACTTGGACCTGGAGTTGCACGGTCATATCTCAGCAGTTGCGAGAGCAGCAATGGAGGATTGGGCGGACTGGTTCATTCAGTTTCCTACATACACCTACATTTGTGTCTATGGATACACAGGAAATCCAGCTATGCTTCCACGCTATCCTTCGGATAAGACAGTATTCATGGAGTTCCTAAGGCAGCTATATGAGGTTCACAAACGTTTGCGCCACAAGCATAAACAGGTTGCCAACTTTCCAATGCAATTCAGAATATATTGGTGCAAGACAGCAGTTGATGCTAAAGCTGCGGGACAGGAGTTAGAAAATTGCAAACTCAAGTACCTGGTTGACACACGCACATATGATCCTTGGGGCCATTACGCAGCACCCCTTGGTAGTCGCTCTTATCATAAACCTACAATGGAGGACTACTGGGTGAATTGCAAGGATGACTTTGAGGTACGCAGACACAGCTATAGTAGATTCTCTCTTCCACAGATATTTGTCTTCTTGACAGAAGAGGTGGAAGGTTTGTCAAAAGATTAGGGAGATGCACTTCCTCAGTTTTACAGAAAACGGGTTGATGGACAACCACTGTCGATTGTTGATTGGTACGCCAAAGAATACTCATCAGTGAAGGAGAGGTCAAGTAGAGTCATTCAGAATAGTATGCTTTATCTAGAAAGCAGGACCAGGAGGGTAACTATGCCTAGAACAAAGCTGCCACCAGTGGGAGTTTCACCACCTTCTTCATCTAAACCCAAGCAGAAGAAGAGGAGTAACCCTCCTAAGAAGAATTCAACGCCTAATAACTCAAAAGGAAAGGCACTTAATGTTGATTCGCGGGTAGAGCCTATCAAAGAAGCAATTCAGAGTTCATCACAGCCTAAGGTTCAGCCATGCATGCCGTCACCAACACCAAAGCAGCTGCCAGTTCCAATTCACATTGATTTGGACTTGGACTCTCCCCCTCGCAATGACACCTCTACACATTCACTATTGTCAGAGCCTCCCATTGTACAAATCATTCCAACGGGATTAGTCAGGATCCGTCTTGGCTTGAGAATCAGTTGGGAAGAAAGAGGAGACAACCATCTTATGTGCTTGATCATTTAGATTTTGATCATGTTTATCAAGATGCGCCTGACAAAAGGATCAAGAAACAGGTTCGCGTTGAGAGGAATGCAAATAATGAGATCATCATTGAGACTGTCGCACCTCTAGAGGATAGGAGTCTGAACAAGATTGAAGCTCAAGACTTCGAAGTGATCACAATCAACTTCGGTAGAAGTACTTGCGAGATGGAGATTGATCTCCTACAGGTTGCTACAGATAGCGCAATGGATAGAATGGTGAATGATGGAGAAGATAAGTCAGCCCTCAAGGCTGAAATACAGCAGCTTCACCAGTATATTTCTAGCCTTGTGCATAGATTAGGAAATGTTGTAACCTCACTTCCACCGATGTTAGAACCACCAACAAAACAGGGTCAGCTTGATCACTTGGTTGCATATGGCAAGCGGTTAGATGAGTGGGAGGAGGAGCTTGCTACAAGAGGACGCCTTGTACTTTCAGAGTTATACCAGTTACGGTACAATGTGCGTGAACTCCGTCTACAACTTCAAGATGAGGAGCGTGACTTGGCTATTAGTAGACCCAGAGATGAGATCTTGATTGCTAACTTGGGGATGTCATATGAATCAGTCACAAATGCAGAAGATAAAAAGGCTGTCTACACTTGGAGGACATAGTTGATCTTCAAGGCAAAGATAGAAGAAACAATAACATCAGAATTAGCTGAGAGTAGAGAGCACGTCACTAGTGCACTTCGTTATGTGAGAACCTTTGTGTCTCAACTACCATGCCAGTATCAACGTGTAGGTGGTGACTATGTTGAGCTTGCTAACGTTCAGTCAGAGCTCTAGGCATTCATACATGGTATTTTCAAGGGAGAGACCATTGGCTATAAAATGAATCAACTTACAATCATGTCAGAATTGTTTGATGAGGCAACCAAGAGTAAAGGCGAGTGTCAGTATCATATCACAGGCAGAGAGGACATGCTGCATAGGCACGGTATAATTCGTCGGAGCTTTAGTTCCCCAGAAGGTGACGTAGTCAACAACCTCGTGGATGGGTTGATTGCTCGAGATCAGGGCCAATAGACTTCATGCGCGGCAGTTAACTTGACACTTCTTTCCAAGTTAACTCGTTGTCTCACATCTCACACATGTCTATCTTGGAAGTATCTACATTCACTTGGAGTTTCATCTAGGTTTTTCCGTTAACTGATGATAGTATTCCAGTTAACTTGCTTTCAATAAGGACGTGCATGCTTGCACATTGTCCACTTAGAATAGATGTTTCAGTTAACTGATGGTAGTTTTCCAGTTAACTATATAGTTTGCTTTATTAGGGTTTACCAATAAAATCTTGCATGCATTGCAGGACTGTAGTTGACTCAGGGTGATTTTAGGGTTGCCTACACCTTTGATGTCTATAAATAAGAGCTTTCAGCTCATTTGTAAATAACTTTTGCATGAGAGAGTAATATATGTTGTCGCCTTGCCTGTAATATTGCCTATTTTGTATTTGTTCACGAGCATTGGTTATGATGATGAGTTGTTATGCCACTTGGGTTTCATGCAGTTATTATGGTGAATGCTCATCTTAGTTAAATGGGGTTGCTGGTTTGATCGTTGTTGTATGCGTGTTTCGTCTATGCAATGCCCTGTCCCAGTTGTTTACCTTATGTTTTGTGTCCAATAAGCTTATTCAGATTGAGCAAATAGTTGTGCCACCTTGCCTTCACGTTGAGAATCTGTACCTAAAGCTTATCGTGTGATGTGTGTGTCAATAAACTTATTCAGCCAAGCAAATAGTTGTGCCACCTTGCCTCCACGTTGTGCATCTATGCTTAGTTTATCGTGTATTTGTTTGTTTTAATAAACTTCTTCCCAACCAAGCAAATAGTTGTGCCATCTTGCCCTACGTTGTGAATCTGTACCTGAAGTTTATCTAATAATCACATTCCTGCTCCATTTCCTCATGTTTTGTTTTCTTGAGGAAACTGGATAGATTTAAAGTAATTAGTTTAGTTGTAGTTAATGATCTGTGAAACCAGAAAATCCTTAGCGGCAACGTTCTAGGTTTTCTTAACCTTGTGCCTCTTCCAGCTGAGAACAAAAAGATAGGATTTAGAATACTTTACTTTTTCACGCATATCAACAAAAGAGGGAGCTTCCCCTCCTAATTTGAAGAGCACTCATTACGCAATGTGCATAGTTGTTTGTACTAACTTATACTCCAGAGGTGTTAGTTATTACGCCAACATCTTCCGACCTGTAGGTTTCATGAGTGACAGGGAGAAACGGTATTATAACAGAGAAATAAAGAAACTGTGATAACCTACTTAGCTTCTGGAAGGAGAAACAGTTTCAAACTTATTGGGTGTAACGACCCCATCCTTGGGTAATTAAAAATTTTCTAACATTTCATTCCAAACATATAAAAGTAACAAGTAAGTAAGACATTGCAATAAAATTCTTCCTTTCTTTATTGATAAATACATGCAAGTTACAATATATATTTCCACATGAATTCCATTTTCATTGAAAATATAAATCAGAGTACAAAAGTAAAACAAACTACATACATAGCTCATAAGCTTTTGCACAAATAGTAGTAAGATGGTCCAGGTTCCCTTCCTTTCAAATCTTGGTGTATCCGTCGCCTATGGAGGAGAAACATCACTCAGGCGCTTTTCCGCCAACCACAGATTGTTAATGCGGTCCCCCCCACATCTATCATTCGATAGATGGCCCTCCCTTCGAACGAAGAGATTGGTAAAGTAACCGGTTGCGACAACCCAACTGAGCATAGTGTTGTGTCCTATACATCTAGAACTTGCTATTTCACAATCCCGAACTAGCATGATGGATCACAATGAACTGAAAGTGTAGTCTCGACTATCTCACATCTAAGTGGATGTCGTACCTTCCACTACTTTGGCCAAAGTATTCTCATTCAATACTCCGAATGAAGGTCATCTATCATATACACTACTCAGGGCCGATTTGACTTAAGGCTATCTTACACTACGCGTAGGTTTTAGTCCTTCACTGGATAGTCAATCATCCTAGACTATCCTACCTCAATTACTTTAAACAGGGAATGGAGTACAGTCAACAAGGGGTCCCTCTGGTACTTCCTAACATGGAAATCTTTATCCATGGAGTACATAGCTTTCTCTGGTTAACCTATTTAACTCTAAAGCTTTAGACTACCTTGGTACTGAATCCACCCTCGTCCTAGTATTAAATAACTAGTCCCTTTCCTTTATTTAAGGAGTTCAAGCAGTATTCAAGCGATACAAAACATAAGGTACTTTTACTAAGAAGTAATCAAACATTTCCCTTTTTATGTTATTCCTTTTCAAATTCTCCTATGAATTCAAACTAATTCATTTCAACAAGCTTTTAAGCTATTTCCAATTCATCAAGCTCTTAAGCTATTTCTTAATTCAATAAGCCTTTTCTAATGAAATTTAAGCTATTCCCAATTCAACAAGCTCTTAAGCTATTTCCAATTCCACAAGCCTTTTCTAATGAAATTTAAGCTATTCCCAATTCAACAAGCTCTTAGAAACATAGAGGCTTCCTAATGATTTTCCTTTCATACTACAGCATAATGCAAGGCATAATCAAGCAAACTAATAACTCATTTTAAAAGTCAATGACAGAATTTCTACAAAGATATTCCTCATGCCTGATTTCCTTTTGCGTATGAGCTCGATGGGTAGCTTCAGTTCTTGCTCCACCGTCCTTCGCAGCCTTCTCTCAGCTTGAACAAATACTACTTCCAGGTAAATGCAATTTAGTATGAGGAAAAGTTGCTCTCAGCAATACAGTCTCAAATTGCAAATGGCTTTCACAAAATTGTAATGGCTTTCACAATCTATCTCACAATCTAATTGCAATGATGGTTTGCAACTTACTGTAAATGCAACAGCAGTGTAGGTGAATAAAGCTCTCAACAAGAGGGAATTTTAACACACAGAAATACCACAGCACTGAAATTCGTGATTCCAATGCAAAGGAGAGTGAGTGAATGAGTGTTTTCAACAATGAGAGTGAACCTATTTATATGTTTCGAATTCTCATGTTTCCTACCTTGTAGGCATGAGAATTCGACACCTCTTCCTTTGAAAATGTCAAAATCTGCAGTGGCAATCGAATAACCAGACACACAGCAAAAGAGTTGATGATTCAACATATTTTCCAGGAATGTTTCAACTTATCACTTCTGAATTTCGTAAAGCAACCACGTACAGGTTAAAACATTACTCATGCCTTCAAAAATGGCGGACTGCAGCACAAATGGCGTTCTTAGTTAGAGTTTTGAAAATGTCAAGGGTTTTTCGCAGTCGTTTTTATCTTCCATTTACCCACGCGTCCACAATGGTGGCGCCTTAACATCTGCGACCAAGTCTACATTGTGCGAACTGGGCGCAGGGCTTCAATGCTGCCATTTCCCATTATCTTCAGCTTAACACAGTCGTGCGATTTCTTCACGGGAAGAAATCCGCGATTTTTCAAATATTTCTTTTATTTCTTAAAAGTCTATAGTTTAAACTTTCATTTCCTTCATTAATTTTATAAATTTCCAATGGACTTTTAAATTTCGAAATTCCTTACCTTTCAATACTTTCAATGTATTTTCCAAATTTGAATATTTCGAATTTCCTTTGTATGGTAATGCAAAGTAATTACCAAAGATTATGCCATTATTTTTCAAAGGTAAATAAATAATTACCAAAGATTATAAGTCTATATCAAACTTTCCAAAGGTTTAGTCATTTTAATATTCACATTAAAATGTATTAATATATTTTGTATTATATTCAATATAATATTAATATAGCTTTTAATTTACCTTTATTTAAATATATAAATATATCTATATAATATTCGAATATTATATTAGATATATTAATATATTATCGGTAAAACTATAATAATATTGATATTAAATATATTATTAAATATATTAATAACTTACTCAGTTTACACTTAAATATATCTATACATGTTTATTTTCAAATCTCCAATTACGTTATTATAGGCCAGTCAGAGCACCTCTAATAGACGTAATTGCACAAACACGTATATATACATTTAACTGTAAATTCCAGGCATCAGTAACTTATCAGTTCACATTCAAGGTTCACAGAACAGTAAGTCAGTCAATCAAGGAACACCACTCATAAAGCATAAAGAAGTAATCAGAAACTCCTAAGCCTAAGGATGACTTATCATGACAACTTAATCTGACTCAGTTCCCAAAACTCTCAGTGAAGTGTGTGTATGCTCAGCTTGATCAACTTTACCGGTTACTCGACCAAGCCCCTCTCCCGAGTGATGTCTCCCCTCTACCTGGAGGAATAGTTCCTGTTCCTGCATCCACAGACATACAATCTCGGCAGTTACTTGTTCATAACATCAACAGTATACAAAACGTCTAAGTTAGAATATTCTCAATTCAATACTTTGCATGCAACATAACATCAATAGAAGTACCAACCAAATGAGAGTCATTTAAATAGAGAACATTCATTTTGATAACAAAACACGTTTTATTCATATCAAAGATTCACACAATACACTCATTTGCCCTATGCAATAGTAGCTATACAATCGGGGTGTAACATTGGGCATACATCAGAGATCTTCAGATAATAGCACTAACTCCTCCACAGGAGGTGTACACATTGAGGCAAAGATGGGTGAAAGAGGGGAAGATCTCATTAAAGCTTTGTTGGTAGAGCAAAGGACAACAAACTAGTGCATGACTCAATTGATGGAGTTGATGACATGAACAATGCTTAGCAACAATAATAATAACAATTGGAATAACCGAAATGGCCAAAATGGAGGTAACAATGGCCAAGGTGATAATTCAGTTAATAATGGGATACCGAACCGGCATGTTGCGTCTGCTAGTTCCAGGCCCTTAATGCCTATTTTTCCACCCTGAGTAGAGCCTCAGGAAGGCAATGAGACTACGCTAATTGAATTGCAGGAACAACTCAGACAAGATTGGGTTATTGTAGGACCAAATTTTCAACATAATATCTCCCTTTGTGATGACATAGATTTGAGAATGAGAAATATGCCCAACAGGGGTAACCGAGAGCATCACAATGATCTCAGGCGGAAGGTTGGTAAATTGAGTTTGCCTTATTTTGATGGATCAGAGAATCTATTAGCACATGCTTGGGTTCAGAAATTTGATACCTATTTCCAGTTGAATCCAATGCCTGAAGATGAAGCAATCAAATATGTTGCCCTATATCTGGATGGAATTTCTCACGAATGGTGGCATCATGGAATGGTCACTAAAGGCCATGATCAGATCACCTCATATGCTGATTTTACAGAAAGGCTTATCGAAAGGTTTGATAGGGATCTCGAACTCAATTTCGAGTTGGCACAACTAAAGCAA
Source organism: Sequoiadendron giganteum (assembly GCA_007115665.2). Taxonomy (NCBI): domain Eukaryota; kingdom Viridiplantae; phylum Streptophyta; class Pinopsida; order Cupressales; family Cupressaceae; genus Sequoiadendron; species Sequoiadendron giganteum. The sequence goes on from CM021104.1 coordinate 488,869,340, forward strand.
TGGAGTTCAGTTGATAACTACATTGTTGAGTTTTAGCGATTATCAGTTTTGGTGACGGATATTTCAAAGAGGAGATTGATTGTGCTTTTCATGGACGAATTGTCTAATCCATTTGAGGTTGGATTAAGGCACTTAACCCACTCACATTGCAGGATGCAATCAAAAGAGCGAGAGATATGGATTTTTCCACTTCGAAAACCAAGAGTCAATCAAAATAAATTCCATCTAAGGATGAAAAGCAAGAAGACAAATTAGATATGAAAACTTCCAATCCGCCTAAGACTACACCTCTGAAGTTGGATTTTGACTGGAGGAGAGAGTTACACAAGAAAAAGTTGTGTTTTACATGTCATGAACACCCAATCACAGGTGCCTTGGGAAAGGCAAAGCATACTACATTGAGGTCACTTCTAACACAGATGACAAGGTAGCAGATACTAGCTCAAGAGGTGAGTATGAGGAGGCACAAGGTACCATTGCTTGCCTAACAGGAAGTTCTACATATCATCGTTTTTGAGTGAAAGGAGTACTATTGAGACAAAAGGTAACTTGCTTGGTGGATAATGCAGCAACCCATAACATCATTAATGAGGCTCTCATGGTGAAGCAAGGAATACAATCTAAGGATTTTCCAAAATTTAAGATCATGATGGCCAACGGATTCAAAACAAGTTGCAATAAGATGGTTCAGCAATTGGGTGTCCAGTTGGATGAGTACACACTCATCGATGATTTTTATGTAATGGAGATTGGTGAGACAGATATTATATTAGGAATTTCGTGGTTGCACTCAATTGGTAAATTCAGTTAGGATTTCCAAACAAGGGAGTTGGAGTTCACTGTTGACAGGAGACAAATAGTGTTGAAGGCATGGGACGAGGATCCTCAGAACGAAGTAACAACGAAGGCGCCATAAACATTGTTTGTGGGAATCAGAGTGGCGCAACAGAAGCTAGATAAGGCCTTTGATGGTGAGTTTGTAGAATTTATGCAGAGGATCATTCGATTTATTGTTGGGAAACATAAAGCAATAATATTTACAGGCAGGTTGCAATTTTGTGTTTACAACAAAAGTTTGTACAGACTGCCTCGGTTGATATGGGATCTTGGACCCAGATCACTTGAGAGCAAACAATCTTGGGCGGGAGGACTTGTAATGTCCCATTTTTTACGGTATTGAGAGAATAATAATTATTTAATTATTAAAAGTTAAAAATATTGAAAAAGGAGAATTAAATAATAATTATTTAATTATTACTATCTAAAGTTAATTAAAAGGTAATAATTAGATAATTTATAACAGCACAACCATCAAATAATATTATTAAAAGGAGCCCTAGTTTTGGAGAAAGGGTGGATGATTATTATTCTCTTCAAAATTAATTTGAGTATTTCTCAAATTTGTTTCTCAAGATAGATGCCTAGGAATACCATTTTCGGCAATGAAACTATCTGCCCTAAATGGTCTTGGAAGAATCAATCAGATTCTTCAAATGAACTACATTGAATTTTATTCATCATTCGGATATATACGCATTTAGTCTGAGCGATCATTATTGAATATTAATGTGCTGGTCAATTCATTGAAGGGATTTATTCTGAAGGCCATATCTCCAATATTAGCGATTCATAACCTATCTCAATCTGGGTGTTTTACATAGGTGTGTTCATTCCTATTGCTGGTTCATATATTTATATTTGAATCTAAAGTTGAATATTTAAATATATATTGGTATTGTAAATCCCGGCTACTATTATTAGGTTGCTTTATCGAATGTATTGCTGCCTCTATTGTTCTTGCTTATTGCACCAGCCAATGGTTGTTCTTGTCTGACAACCGCAGAGGATAGAGTTGTTGACATTCGCATATATACAAGGATCGAATTTATTATAAAAGCCGACACCTCTATTTATCTCTATCACAGCCATAGTGAAATGAAATGCATTTCACAAGGTTAATAATTTTGAGTCGCCACCGTATCACTTGGTATTGGGTTTTGGTCAGCGTTACATGTAATTTCCAGTTTGGAGTATCGATTTCATCCTTTGTTAGAGGCGATTTATTTTCCCACGACACAGTATGGTGTATTGAAGGTATCGAATATCCTTCCTGGGTAGACGTTGGATGATGCGGAATTGTGGGACCCAATCAGAACATTTGGCATCTTCATTAATGCTACGTATTACTCCTTTGGTCATCACAATATATGAGGCAGGAGGCGTTCCATAACCTAGCTATCTTACCAACAATATCTGCACAGAATATCACCATCGCGACTTAAGGAAGAAGCAGTATTTTATATTTACGGAAGGCTACATGGAGCTTGAAAATTCACACTTATTTCATTTGCCAATCGGGACCTCCCTGTGTGCCAGCTTAAGCCGCCGCATCGCTAGTATAGAGATAAATGTAAGATGAAGATTATTATTGAAGGCTGGACGATTTCCTGATTATTCTATTTGCTGAAGGAGGAGTCTGAGTTAGCAAATCACGGGTATTTTCCTAAGTAATTCAAATATATATTTATGCAATCTGGAATTGTGTGTACCTGCACATACGTGAAGGGAATTGAACTTCATTTATTGAATGAAATATGAGTTTCAGAAATAACTGTTGTTGAAAGTTTCCATTCCAAGGTCAGCATACTTTATGTGGTTATTTACTGATTTGATCCCTTGCTGGAAGATATTTATTGTTCAAATTCCTGAGTTTTATTCAGTTGAACATACATTGAATAAAATAAAAATATCTTTTGTCTTGTTATGCAATATCTTCCAATACTAAACTGGTATCAGTCCAATTATTCACGATATGTAATGCTAAGGGCTGTTATTTGAATGATTCATTATGAAGAATCTCCATTTCAAACTGTATCTGAGTAAATCAGCAGGCCTGCAAACTGTTTGGTGAAATGTCTAATTGCATAAATTGGTGAAAAGTAAAAATATTCGCATACAAGATTGACCAGGGATCTTACAATTCCAATCTCTATCTCAAAGGGCAAGGGGGGAGATTGTAATCTTGTTTGTATATGTTGACGATATGGTCATCACAGGGACTTCTCCACACATGATTGATGCAACAACGAATGATTTCAAATGGTTGTTTGCCATGACAGATCTCGAGCTCCTGCATTATTGTCTTGGACTTCAAGTGTGGCAATAGAAGAATCAGATATATGTTTCTCAAATAAAATATGCTAAGACATTGCTATAGAAGTTCAAAATGGCAGATTGTGAACCCATTTCAACACCCATGGAGACAGGCTTGCAACTTTCTTGCCATGATCCATCACCTCGGGTGAATGCTACTCTTTATCATCAACTGATTGGGAATCTCATCTACCTGATGTATACCAAGCCCAATATCATCTATCTTTCGAGGTTTATACAGGAACCTAAGGTTGTTCATTGGAAAGCAAAAAAGCATGTTTTGAGATACATCTGTGTGTTATGTACATAGTAGAAACAGGCAATACTTGTTCCCTATTTATGACATATAATAATCATTTTGTAAAAGCTCTGCATAGTTATTTCTTTTGTACTATTTTCAATTAAATAGTGTCTATTCCTTAATAACCTTAGTTTGCACTACTATTTTGGAAAATGAAAAAGCAATTTCAATTGAAAATAATAAATACTAAAGAAAATTTTGGCTTCTACATCAGGAATCAAAACACAAACTACCAACAATATGAATGATCAATAAACTAAAAAACAGACCATGATGTAGATAGCACCAATAATAATCACATTCAAATTAAGTCCAAGACATTACTTCATTCCAAAGTTTTTGTATAATGTAGCTAATGCATTTTAACAAGAAAAGGATTGCAAAGTGTGCAATGACATGAATACTTACTGAAATGCCAACAGGTTTGTCTAGAACAACATATGATTCAGTCTCTGCAATAACTCTCGAAGCCCAATCAACCTCATAGCATCTAATACGACATCAAACAAACTATTAAAATTATAGAATGCAATTCCAACTAACTAGCATAATAGCTCACACAGGAAGCCTAAATTGGTACATGCTGAGGCAACAAACTAAGTTCCAGGATATTTATATTTTTCAAAACAAACTAGATAAACCTAGCATTAACAAAGATATCTTGATAGCTAATCTGATAAGAAACCATTACCGCACAAACATTATGCAGTGATATAAGTACCTTGGAAAGCGCTTTGGATGCACATGAACACGTAAATATGACCCAGCTTCTACGTATTCATTAGGACTGGTTATTCTGAAGGTATTTTGTGCCTCTCGAACTGTTTTTCCTTTGAGAGACAGTCTTTTCTTCAATATAGTGGGTGCAGTTACTTGTTTGAACAACCGAATCTGTTCAGCACTTGCAGTTGAAGGTGGTTTTGGGCACACTAAAGCACAGTGAACAGCTCCAAAATGAATGAGATCTGCAACATAGCTTTGGAAAATAAAAAGGAGATCCTTAACTAGATTTTCTATTGGTTTAAACTTTAACCATAATGCATACAACTAACTAGCATCCAAGAATCAATTCATTTATATATTAAATCTATTCAAACATTAAATAAACCTTTTTCCTTACAAAGGAGGAAGATCAAGCACTTCACATATACGATCAACAACATTTCCTGATTCCTCCATCACAAGGTGTTCTATCCTTGGTGGTTCATTTTGTCTGGGACAAGGAAGCAAGCGGTTGTACTCTGGATAACTGTCATAAAAAGGACCAATTTAGAAGACAATTTTGAGTTTTCTTTTACAAGTTAAACCACAGGTAAATAAATAAAAAGCAAATTCTCAAACTGATAAAGGATTAACATACTCTGTGGTATATACAGCCTGCACCAATGCATTCTTGGACTATATTAAGACATGGCAGGACTACAATAACCTTGCAGCTTTTGCTTCAGAAATTATTTTTTAAAATAAAATCTTTTAAGCCATCTGACGTACCCCATCAACCAGTATAAAAAATAATCAAGATCTATGAGCTGCAAGATGAACTGATGAATGCCAAAAGAATAAAGAGAGAGCCCAAATAAGAGATAAGCTATAAGAGTATATTGTATACCAAGGACATACAAAGTGGGTTTAGAGTACACTTTAAAGGCAAATAATTTGCCAATCACATGTAGATGTGGTGAGTTATCAACATGCATCGTGGCCCTTTTACAGTTGTTAAGAAGATAATAAGCATCAATAGATCACATCTACCCCTTCATCTTAAGATATTTACCCTCTTCAATTTGAGTTTTTTCAATTTTTAAAAAGCACCCTCTCCTATCGATAGCATTATCACAACTTAGGCGGATGTAGGAAAGATAAAATAAAAAGTGCATGAAATTGTCAGGATTTCATGTGACAGTTGTAAAACTGAAAAATAAAGAGTTTGGATGGTGATTTATTAAATGATGAAATATACCATTATAAGGAGGAACAAGGAAGTCTACAATTTTTTCCATTTAAGTGACATGATATTTCAGAAAAAGAGTAGACATTTTGCAGCCTTCACATAAAGAAAAGGGCATTAGGAAAATTTAATTGAAAGACAATTTATGAAACACTGACAAAGGGTGAGAGAGAAGGCCAAATGAGACCAACCTATAGAGAAACTTGAATAACTCAATATCGGTAGAACATCACACCTCTCAGCACAAATGATTACCTTGGGCAACACAATGCGGGAAGAGACTCCATAAGAATAAGGCATTGCCTTCTCTCGCTACTATTTTGTTCCTAATTATAAACTTACTTCCTTCTTGAGGCCTTCAAGGACACCAATCTCCAATATAAAAATATTCTAACACTCGCAATGCTCTACAACTTGCTCAGATATATGCTTCTCTGCTACACTCAATTCCTCCTAAAAATAATGGAAAGGAACTCTGAGAACTGTAAGAATTTATTTTACAATGACATCTGAAGATGTTTTATAACTATACACAGAGCCAGTTTTGAATCAAAGCCAAAAGCCAAGAACTAGAAGAGACATCATTTGCAACCATTAGCTCTCTCTATTCATTTCTTCTCAGTAAAACCACCATCTATGAGACAAACTGCCACCTATAGGAAAAAATGTCATGATACAAGCACAACCGCCATGGCATGTGAAACTACTATGACACATGAAACTGCCATGACATGTGTGATGTAATGTCCCTGTATTCCAGCTCGCCAAACTGACAATAATTTATCTACTTATTTTTATTATTTAATATTGCCTCGCAAAACGTGTATTAAAAAAGTTAGTATTAAATAATTAGATTATAGTGTTATTATAAAGTGACGGGAAGGAAATATTTAAAAGATATTTTATAAAGTCACTTTATAATAAAGTGCTAATATGTTTTGGCAAGAAATTTAAAATGGGATTCCCGGATGGTTACAAAAAGGGATGTGAGCTCATTTCTTCATTATGCTGGATTATTATTTTATTTGGGTTTGTATTTTGGTGGAGCTCTTCGGAGTCTGAAACCTTAGGTGGGAATTCCCACAGGTTCCGATTTCGGTGGTGAAAAATTCCTCCCTAGTAGGTGATTCATGGATTCATTTAGGATTCACATTTGTGCTTCAATGGTTGGTTGATCAAGTTGAGGAAATTTGTGAAGTTTCCTCCGGAAACAAATTTCAAGGTTTATTGAAGATTATTTGTAGAGACTTCAGTAACGAATATTGGGTTATCTACAGGTAGACACTTCAACTATACAAGATATATAACGCTTTTACTTGCAGCAACATCGAACATTAGAGGTATCCATTTCATCTGGTGAAGTCATGAGAGTTTGGGAACATTATACTGAAGTCGAGTATATTTTCTTGGCATAGAATTGATTTATGTTTCTTGGTAGCAGCCTACAAGCTGTATGAATGTGAAGCTTGGCATTTGTAAGAGTGGCGTCGTGTGGTATAGAACCCTTATACAACATCACCACTCCATGTTGTGGCATCACGTGGTATTCATATCCTATCCATCGTCCCATTCTCTTAACCACAGCATCAAGGAAAGTGTTGTGACCTTTTCACACATCACCCCATTCAAAGGGGACCCCCTAAATTTTGCTCCATTTTGGTCTTTTGGCTTTGGTTTTACGTCTCTTTCTCTCTCTCTGATCTTTCCATCCTTCCGGGGATGCCCCATTGTTTGACCTAAGTTGAAATTTGAGCTAAGTCTGTGAAATTAGGGTGTTTCATTCTTCAGGCTTATTGGAGGTTAAATTGAGTTGGCTAATTGACATCTAAGCTTAACATTGTTGTCAAGAGGCTTCCAGCAGGTTCCCACTGAGTTTTCATTGAAATTTGACAACTTACTATTTTTAGTAAGTACCTAATTGGAAGGTCTTTTCTTCAAAATTTCGGGATTCTGACTCCTTCAGCACATTCAGGTAACTTCAAGATGCCTGGACGTAAAATTTGAACAGATTCTGACAACTTGCTATTTTTAGCAGTTCCAGCTTCAGGAGCCATTTTCAGGGTTTACACGTATGCCTTTCAAATGCATGACTGGAGAATGTTTCTGGGTTTCTCAAGACCTTCGCAATGGTAAAACATGCAATTCGGGATGATGACTTTCAGCGGTACAACCTTCAAAGGCTATTTTTAGGGTTTGCATGCAAAATTTTTCAACACATGTCCGGATATTCCTTATGGGTTTTGCGAGAGCTTCGCAGTGGTGCGACCGGCAAGCAGAATGGATCACTTTTCAGGGACTTACTATTTTTAGCCAGTGCCCACATGTTGACCAATTTTTTGGGTTTTTCTGGGTTTTTTGAGATCCCACGAGCGTTGTGACATGCAAACTCATCCGACATCAAATTGATCACTTTCCAGACACTTACTGTAAATAGCAAGTTCACTCCAGCAGCTCTTCAACACTTCGGTTCAACAAGCAGAACGACAGGCGACAAAAATCGAGTCAAACAGAAATAGTTCAGTGCACATGCAAGTCAAATTAGGGTTTCCGCTATTATGCCTAAAAATAGGGGGTGAAACATAGAAGTTGTCAAAACGAAGTACACCATCATAATCAGCATCTTTCATGCTGCCTACTAGAAAAATTTGAGCACAATCGGAATACTTACTATTTTTAGTAAGTCACTTCACGGCTATAAATAGCAAGTATGTGCCAAAGGCAGGTGTGAATAGGTCACGTAAAGCATCAAGATCATGTGGAACAAATTTCAGGTCAAACGGAGTTGCAAAAGTCAAGCAAGTTTAGGGTTTGCTAAATAGCGGGAGGGCTAAAAATAGCAGATGATCTCTGGCAACAGGTATAAACAAGGTGTCAGGGTCACAAGAAACATATCACGCCAGCTCCAGGATCAGAACGGGTGAAAAGCCATGAAGAGGCTCACATCTCCAAAATTTTACTAAAAATAGAGTGGCAAGAGGCGACTGAGGCATTGAGAATGTTGAAGTTGAAAAAAATTTGAAGTGAAGGTATGAAATGCGCCCATGACATGGGAAAGAAGTTGCTAAGTGTAAAAATTTCCATCACACCCTCTCAAATGCGCCCAAGTCATAGAAGAGGCAAGGGAAAAAGTTTCTAAGCCATGAACAAACTTGACGCACCACCTTCAAAATGTGCCCTTAGCAAGTTGAGGTAGCAAAGGCATAAAAGATTCTAAGTTGTGAGGATGAGAGCTCCACCTATGAAATGCGCCCATCATGCAAGGAGGTGTTTAAAGAATTTTCTAAGGCATCACATGGAAGCTCAAGGGTAGAAATGCGCCCTTGAGGTGAGAGCCACTCAAAACAATTCTAAGTGTTGAAAATAAAAGCAAGGGGTCTCAAATGCGCCCAAGAGGGAATGAAAACTTGAGAGAATTTCTAAGTACGGAAAATAAAAGTAGGTCCCCCAAAAGCCGCCCAAGTTGAGATAGAAGACATGAAAAGGTGCTAAGGCATTGAAAATGAAAGCTCACACCCCCAAATGCGCCCAAGGAGAAGTGGGTGGAGCCTTCAAAAGTTTCTAAAAAAAAAAATATAGAAGTAGACACTCCAAAATGCGCGCAAGGTTGCTGAAAGAGTAAAAACGCCTAAGGCATTACAAATGAAAATGCCACATGCTGAATGCACCAAGAATGGGGAGAGTGGGATGAAGAATTTTCTAAGTTATGAAAATTGCAGCACATGGCCTCAAATGCGCCCAAGCTGATAAGAAGGAGGAGCTGACTTAAAATGTTTCTGAGTGTGAGGGAAATAAAACCTCACTAGCTGAAATGCGCCCAGCAAAGTGAAGTGAATTGGAATTTCTAAGTTAGATAGTTCTAAGTATGAAGTGGAAGCTCCCCCTCTAGAATGTGCCCTCAAGAAGTAAGGGACTTAGAATTTTTCTAAGTCATGAAAAATTGCAGCTGCATACTCCAAATGCGCCCTCAAAGCAGACAAGGGATATAAAATGCTAAGGCAATGGAAATGGACGTATAAGGAGTTAAATACGCCCCCCAGCAATCAAATGGAGGTGGAGAAATTTCCAAGACAAGGTAAAATAAAAGCACAAACCTCTAAATGCGCCCTCTAAGGAAGTATGAAGGCAAGACTTAGAATATTTTCTAAGTATGAGGAAAATAAAGGTAGCAAGTATGAAATGCGCCGTTGGCATGGGGCATAGCAAAATGCGCCCAAGGCTACAAAGAAGATGAAGGATAAATATTCTAAGGCATGGGAATTTCCCTCACCACACATGAAATGTGCCCAAGATTGAAAGTGAAAGCACATAAGGTGGAACGCACCCAAGGAAGGTGTGAAGACAAGGTAAGGCTACGCATGGGAAATTCCTCCTCACCATGTCAAATGCGCCCATGGAAAATTGTTAAGGCAAGGAAAATGCCAAGCCATGAAAAGTGAAGGCTACAAGTATGAAGTGCACCCAGAATTAAAATGGAATAAACCTTAGCAAGTTTTATTATTTTTCTCAAAATAATAAAAATTAAACTTACCCCTTCGTCCGGTACACATGAAAATGATGATTTCTGAGGGGAAATTTCTTCTGGGTATTGTACATTTCCCACTGGGAGATGATTTAAAAAATTTTCACACCTTGCTCATGTTGTTTGACAGGAATTTTTGCCTAGCACCCGTTTGATGAATTTCCTAGGCGAAAATGAATTTTCTAAGGCAAAAATAAAAAGAAATGTTTTTACAAAGAAATGCCTCAGCTGGTGATGTCAATGAGCGCCTAGATTACAGTGGATGAAATTTATAAAGTAGACAAAATTGTCTAAGGAAAGGGAAAATAAAACAAGGGATCAAATACACTCACAAGGAAGAGGTGAAATTTGCCTAAGGCATGGAGGAATTGGAAGATGAAATGAGGCTAGAACATCAAGCATTCAAGTGCGTCCTCAAAGTGAAATAATTTCTAAGGCACGAACTCTAGGCACAAGGTGGTGGATGCACCCTTGAAGAGGACCTCATGAAATTAACACAATGTGCCCATGATGAATGTTTGCTAGAAAATGATGAATTTTATCAGATCCAGAGGTCAAGCGGATCTTGGAAATCAGAACATGGAAATTGGGTAAGTAAAGTGAATTTATATTATAAGCTTTCTGATGCTCTTCTTTCTGTTTTGCAGGATGAACACCAAAGCCAAAGCGTGAAGACTTGAGGTGATGAAGCTAGACAACGTTACAACTTTGGAAAAGGGAAACGGCAACGAAGATTTGTCTAAGGCATTAAGAACGTGATGCAAAAGAGGCTAAATGCGCCCAAGGCAGTGGGTTGGAGAAATATGAAAGTTACAAGAGAGAAATGCATCCAAGAGTTAAGGCAACAAGAGAGCTTAAAGGAGAAAACTTTTTGCAAGGATGGTAGAACTAAGTGTTGTATGCTCGCCTCCTCCTAACGCAACAGAATTGGCAGGCAGAGTAGAGAAAGTCTTTCTGGACGAGAATCTTCTAATGATAGTGGGCATTAATTGCTCGTAGTGGTTCCTGCAAAGGAGTGGAGAATCTTCTGTGCATTCATTGCCCCACTCCTCTTTGTGGCAGTTTTTAGGACAAAAACCCTAATTAGGGCTTACGTGGCTTAATCTGAGCCCTTCATTGTAATCAAATCTAAGTCGTTCGTTGGACTGATCCAGCTATAAAAGGGGCATCCCCCCTCATTTGTAATTAGAAATTAGATATTAGATCAGAGTTGGACAAAATCAGAGATAGAAGTTAGAATAGAGAGTAGAGCTAGAAGTTAGCTTAGTTTGAAAAGGAAAAGCTTTCCCTTTGAAAGTTTTTGTAAAAGGTTGTTGTGGAGAACTCTCATAATATAAAGAACTTCATTGATTGGTGATTCTCTCTTTCGTTGTGAGTGGTTGACAAGGCTTTTTCGGCTTTCCAATTCAAGTAGATAGAGTAAAGTAGATTTGATTCCATGCAAGTAGTTGTTAATTGTGGAATGTGGCGTTTGATTTAAGCAAGTCTTCTTTCATCCATACCACTAGCGGGCTCGCTGATGGTGAGTTCGCCCTGTGTGGTCAACTGGAGCGTTGGCGCTTAACTTCAATTGTGATTCGTATGTCCACTTGCATCATTGTGATGGTGTGTGCATGTTGTGTCATAATTTGAACATATTGTTCATCCTTTGAAGATTGCACCGATTTTGCGGAAGTTGTCCGAAGGGAGGCAAAGTAAAGTCTAGTTTGAAGCCTGTTAAAGTTGATCCTTGCATTCCATCCTTTAGAAATAGATAGTAGAACCCCTACCCTTTTGCCCTTTTAAATTCAATATTTTCCTGGTTAACTTAGGAATCAGAGCATCATTGTCAAATCATTCGTGTCTTAATTGCTTCACAAAGTTGAACAAATTGTGTAAGTCCCCTTGGAATACCCAACATATTCACATCAACCAACTGAGTCTATTCGAGACATAAGGAACCTTGGAGTTGAACGCATGATCTTTCACGCAATCTTAGCATGCGGAATACTTTGATCAAGAGAGAATAGGGTGACCATTGGACATTTTATTCTGTGTTGGTGTGGTCATAAAACACCCGTCAACATAAAGGAGCAATAAGGAACTTGGAGTCCAGTAGAGGTGACGTGAAAGTCTTAATAGCCAAAAGTAAAACACTTCATAAGGAGGTTATGTTGCATTATTGGTTGTTGGGAAGCTTCATGGAGACAAAAAGGGAGGCATGATAGACAAGCAAGCACCTCCCTATAGCCACCGCACCACCACACCATTCGTCCAAAGTGATCGCCATAATATATAAAGGAGGTTTGTGCACATATGGACAAGGAAGTAGGTCAGAATAATTAAATTATTCATATCTACCAATCGGGCCTTTCAATCAAGGTATCGGCTAAACTTTTATTGCCACATTGGTAATGTATCCTAGCATTGGGCCTAAAGGGAAGAAGACAAACCTTTGAATAATCAAAGGCTGAATCAGCACCATAATATTAAAGAGGTTCACTTCTATTATTTTTGCCGCCAATCTCACTATGCAAGCTGTGAGCTGCAATATGAATCGCAGCACTTAGGGATAGCTGCTTTTGGAAGTATTGAGGGTCATGGGGTTTAGTTGGGAGTCTTAAGGCTTCCATTAATGCATCGTAGCTCCTATTAAGGTACCAATACACTATCACTGCTCATAACTAGAGAATCAAAGATTGCAAAAACAGCTACAGTCACACACAGGTTAGAATTAATTTAACATGTAAATCTAATGATATCAATCCATGAAATTTTGAGTGCTATATTGGTTTTAGTTTGGCATTTATTCCTGTAAGAGAGGGGGACCAACCACGTCAAGGCTCTAGGTCACAGAGAGCCGAGAGCAGATGGCTGCCCTAACTTGCCTCACTCTAAAAGGGTGTTTCGAATAGGGGTCGAGAATGATGAGCACTATAAAATACTTTTGTCACTCCTCAGGCCCAAAATCCAAGTTTAGGCTAGACGAGCTGGTTTTTGAAGTCAATACTGCACCTCAAACAACTCTCTATCCAAGGACGGCAGCACAGTTCTGGGACGGCAGCACGACACGCTGGTGTCTCTTTGGTGCGTCGGCATCTATACAACCAAAAAACAGGAAGTACAATATAAACTACCTAAAAACGAACTAACAACCTAGCTAGTTATTTTTAAATGAACAAAACAGAACAATAAGATATGAAAAGTACAAACGAAGATGATAGAGCAAATAAATAAAAGCTAGGGTGATGAAGATGATCTCACAAAAACACCTGTTCACCAACTAGCTCCACACATACGTTCTCCTACACACAAGAAAGAGGGGAAAATTGTGGGGGCTGTATAGGGTCCTGCCTCAATCAAACCCCCATTTTAGTGTTTCCACCTCCACGAACAGACAAAAAGCAACATAGTAGAAATATGCGATAAAGGAAAGAAGAGAGGATAAAAACACTACAAAACAGTATAATGCTACTCAGCCAAATCACAAAAGAGAGGAGTGAAATGTTACCACCTCCACCCAAAAGCTCACTAGCCAATGGAGGAGAATATGGACTTGGCAAGGTCACCACAACCTCAATTGTGATTAAGGGAGGTCTCGCAAGACTCCAAGCCCACGCTGCTATGGCTTGCCTCACACTTGCTATGTGGAGTTGATGGAGTGTTGCTGCTGCAATGGAGTGTTGAAGTGCTGCTTGAGAGTGAAGTGAATGCTGGAAATGCTAAGAGATGACTTGAGAATGTGTGTAGAGCTTGAAGAGCCCAAATGAAGTGAGAATGGATCCATTTGAAGGAAGAATGAGGAAGAATAAGGTATTTTCGGGTCGGTTGGTCGAAGAGGGACGTTACAATTCGTCCTCAATTGGGAGTGTAACACCTTTGCCAACCTCAGACGCAAGAAACTGTCAAGGACGACAGCACGCCGCACGGACGTTTGCGCGCCGCACACGCATCCCCGACAAATATTCTCTCACCGACACAACAGACAAATGCCAAGTGGAAGGAAGGCAGTTGAGTGATGTGGAATTTCACCTTCGGATTTGATTTTCTAAGGTAAGGATGTGTGAAAGGGGAATTTGCGTAAGGGGTGCAAATTCGCTCCTATACATTTTGCCCCCACTTTAGCGAGCATAAATATTGATGAGTGCTTCGGTAAAGTAGATCGAAGAGTTAGAAAGGTTAGAAATTTATACCTAAACCATCGAGGAAGCAGACCACAATCTAGTGAACTCAAAAACGCAAGGCAAGCAAAGGACTCCACAGGTACTCTAACTGGGGCGTTTCGAACAAAAAGACTCCATAGTCCACAAAACTATGGAGCTGCACAAAGTACATCGAAGGCCCTTGGACCAACACAAATTCTGCAAGATGATGTAGTCAGTCAAGAGTGTACTTGGTCGGTCGTGGAGCGATGTAGTTGGCCAAGAGTGTACTTGGTCGTCTGTGAGTCATAAGTAAATAATACTTTAGTTAATATTAATAATTCATGTACTTATGTTATGTATGTGTCATGTTAATTAATTGTCTCGGGAATTAAGCTTTTGACAAAGTAATTAGTTATAATGAAGGGACGCAACGGTTGGTACCTCAACCATCGCCAGCGTACCATATGTACTTGAGTCATGTAGTCGGGAAACATTATGATTCTGCTATGCTATGCTATGTTTTGTCTGGAGACATTATAATGTAAGTGTCGAATACTGAATAAAGCAATACATCTATGTTTTGTGCAATTGCCATGTGACTATTATATGTTGTCAATGTTATTTTATATTTCCATTTACTTTGTACATCATTGTACTCGTAGCAAGTAAACATTTGGCGTCGTTGCCTAAGTGGACTAGAGAATCACTCGTCATTATGATGGCAACGTAATGGGTCGACCGGCGGAGGAGCCCATGGAAACTAATGAAGAAAGAGAGGACGAGTTGACACAAGATTTGGTAAATCTGTGGAATATATCACTAAGAGATCACGTATGGAGGGAAGCCCTCAAGCGAGAGATCCCTGAGGCAGTTATTTGGGATAGACTGGAAGTGAACAACAAGGTTGATCACCTTCTCAACCATCTTCCAAGACTGTTGACTCACCACTTCATCATCCTATAGGACCTTCGGGCGAAGGAAGATCAAGAAAGCCGAAGGCAACAAATATTGCAGCGATACGAAGAACGAGCCAAATGGGAAGAGGAGGAACGAGACACTAGCCAGAGACGTACTCTTGGTAACCAACAATGATCGCGTGAACGACCTACAATGCCCGTACGGCCAAACAAAGACAAGAACCGAATACCAATTGGGCACGAAGCTGAGGAGGAAAGGGTTTAGCGATCACTCAAACTACAGGAGCAAGAAAACCGGCAACAAAGATTAAGGCAAGATGATAAAGAATTTAATGAAGATCTAGTTGAAATAAACCAAAGTATTAATAGAGCACATGAGAATCTTGAGGAAATAGACCGATCCATCAGTAGAGCACATCAAAATTTTGTTGAAGGGAGCGACGAAGGACCCTTCAACACCTTGTACGTAGAAAGGTACAAAATCACTGGAAATGAAATTGAATTAAGTGAAGAACTTGATAGCAGCATCCGATAAATTTGGGAGTTGTCCATATCAAACGACGACGAAGGGCTGAGGATTGGAAGCTATGAGCCCAAGACCCCAGGGCAGAGGGAGTACCACAGTGAACCCCAGGAGACTTGAGGTGCCAAGGACGCGGACGGAGGACGTGGAAGAGACTCGCACGTGGCCGAGAGTGCAAGTGACACATTGGGACGTATCGGGAGAACTAGTCCAGTCGGGTCCAACACACAAGGAGGACAACGGAGAAGGATGGTGACTCTGCCAGGTGAACGGCAGAAACTGCCGAAGTTTACAAGGAATGGGTCAAAAGATCCAGTACGACATTGTAAAACATGTGAAACAATTTGTATAGCCAACGGACAAGACGATCCGGATCACTGGCTGAAAGCATTTCCAGCAACACTGCGAGAGAGTGCCATTGACTGGTACTCAGAATTGGACCAAGCACAGAAAGCAACATGGAGATTATTGAAGCAAGCATTTCAAGATGAGTTCAAACTCCTGAGGGATGATAGCTGAAGAGCACAAACGATTTACTGAGAGGGGGGGGTGAATCAGTAAATCAATCACAAACTTTTATTTCTTAATCTTTTCAACTTTATTACAATCAACTTTTTGATATAAACCAATTTCCACAAGTTGACACAACTGTATTGAAGTAAATTTTCTTTTTTTTTTGGTACTAACCTACAAATTTTCAATAAGATGATTTAGTAGAATGAATTCCACAAGGAACACCTAGACCTCTCAAAATTTAGTAGACTCCTGCCTACAAGGAGCACCAACCCCTAATGCAAGGCACCAAACCTTGCCTTGATGGAAGTGAGACTGCCTTCAATCTGATCTGCACAAGCCCAACTCTCCAATCTGCTCTATGTGATCCAAGATATCACCTTCAGCCCACACAAGGAGGTAGGAATCTGACTGAACTGCTAGTCTACAATTTGCACAACCACACACACCTTTGCAAGTCTGAATTGAATCTCATATGTATATGCTAATCAAATATTGCAACCTTTTGTAAGAGATTACACCATTTAAAATCTGCCTTTTACTAACATGCCTTTTTCTTTATTTAATTTGTTTTATTAAAAGAAACTTTAATCGCACCCCTCCATATCTCAATGAAGTTGTATTAAGAAAAATCGCACCACTTCAATCTTTTGATTAATTTTAAATATGGATCGCTTCACTTCATAAATTGCATCTCTTGAAGACAACTATCTCCTTTTTTAATCGCGCCACTTCATTAAGTGCTTTTGCTGAAAAAATGAAATCGCACCACTTTGTAAGAGGCGCATTTGTTCAAAGGTTGAATCGCATTTCTTCAAGGATCGTATCACTTCAGAAATGAATCGAACTATTTGTCTTAACCTTTGTTTTGCCTTAATCGCATTTTTAGTTAATGTGATTCTAAATTGCTTTTATTAATCTGAAATCGTATTTTGTCAAAGGTAAATCGATGATGATCTGCAAGGTATCGATCCGATATTGATGAACGGCAATCTTAAAAAGATATTGATTTTAAGACATCGATGATGATTCTTCAAGATATCGATGCTGATCAGTTTTGTGATTTATTCTTCTTTTTCAGAATTTGCTTGTTGTTTATCTTCAATCTTTAGTGAATGCAATTTCATTCCCAAAGTCAAATCATTATCCCATTGTATAACAGTCACTTTGCCTCTATCAGCACAAGGTTCCAAAAGCATTCTCACTTCACTAAAACTGTCACTTTCTTCTTCACCCTTCCCATAGATTAGAAGCTTCAACTCTATCAGGGAACCAACAACAGACATATTTGCCAACTCTGATAGAACTGCTGGTTTAGAAAGTTCATCTTTAGATTTTGAATCCATCTTTTCTAGTGTTGTGAATCGAGTTTGTTTTATGATCACGTTGCTTTCTTTAAATCTGTTCAAGGTTGTCATGTTGTTCATGATCATGTTGCTTTCTTTAAATCTGTACAAGTCTGTTCAGAAAGCTGCTCAAACAATTTGTATTAATCCTCTTTATGTCTTTTTCAAGTCATACGCACAACCTCCAATTTACACAAGTGACGACCTGAAAGGTTATTGGGTTGCTACAGGAATAAGGCGGATGACTTTAATAAGCCGATAGTGATTAAGTCACAGATAATCTTCATATCATAGATGTCATAGAATAGAGCGAATTTCCAATCAATGTGATTATACTTGATAAGCATGGATAACCCGATAATTATAACTGTAATAATATCCTTTAGGACCTGCTGATAGGATTCGCTTTGATCTGCTTGTATCTTTTAGTCATGCTATTCTTCAAATCATATCTCCATACTTTATTTACTTTGACATCAATGACAATATTGTCAACAATCTCCCCCTTTGTCATTGATGGCAACCTTGATTTTTTTGTTGTTTTTGTTTTTTTTGTTTTGCTCCCCCTGTGTCCAACTTCTCCCCCTTTGACATCAATGGCAAGGGGTCTTCCAACAATGTTTTGCATTTTTGTTCCATGGAGCAAATGTACCATGTATAGCTCCCCCTAAGTGTATGCTTCCACCAATCAATTTGATGGATGTGGCACAACTCCCAATTTGTCCCTTAAATACTCAAATGTATCCCTTGGAAGTGGTTTAGTAAATATATCAGCAGTTTGCTTTTTTGTAGTTATGTATTCTAAACACACTTGTCCTTCTCCTACTTGTTCTCTCAAAAAGTGATACTTAATAGGGATGTGCTTGGTTCTTGAGTGCATCACTGGATTCTTGGAGATATTGATTGCACTAGTATTATCACAATATCTAGTGCAAGGATGATCATACTCCACTTTGATGTCTCTTAAAGTTTGCCTCATCCACAGAAGTTGAGTGCAACATGCTGCTGCTGCAATATATTCAGCTTCTGCAATAGATAGAGAGACTGATTCTTGTTTTTTGCTCATCCAAGACACTAGATTTCCTCCAAGGAAAAAAGCACTTCCACTGGTACTTTTTCTATCATCCACATTGCCAGCCCAATCAGCATCTGTGAATGCTTCAAGAGTGAAGTCATTTCTACTAGGGTACCATAGACCATATTCCATTGTGCCTTTCAAATATTTGAATATACGCTTTACTGCATGAACATGAGTTTCTTTTGGTGCTGCTTGAAATCTTGCCACGACTCCAACAGCTTGCATTATGTCTGGTCTTGTAGAAGTTAGATACAACAAACTCCCAATCATTGATCTATATAGTGTTTGATTCACTTCTTGGGATTCATCATCTTTGCTTAGTTTGCAACCTGTAATCATGGGAGTACTCACAGGATTGCAGTCTTCCATTCTAAACCTTTTTAACATTTCCTTCACATATTTGGTTTGGGAGATGAAAATACCTTTACTTGATTGTGAAATTTGTAGCCCAAGGAAGAAGGATAATTCTCCCAACATTGACATCTCAAACTCTTTTTGCATACATGATGAAAATTCTTTGCACATTTTGTCCTTGTCTCCACCAAAAATGATGTCATCTACATACACCACCACAATCAATAAATGTCCATCTTCTTCTTTGATGTATAGATTGCTATCTACATCTCCTCTTTTGAAACCTTGCTCTTTGAGATACTTGTCAAGTCTAGAATACCAAGCTCTAGGAGCTTGTTTAAGCCCATAGAGAGCTTTCTTTAATTTGCACACATAATCCTTGTCTTCTGATAATAGGAAGCCTTCGGGTTGTTCAATATAAACTTCCTCCTCTAGATCTCCATTAAGAAAAGCAGATTTAACGTCCATTTGATACACCTTAAACTTTTTGTGACTTGCATAGGATAAAAACATTCTAATTGCTTCAATCCTTGCAACTGGTGCGAATGTTTCCTCAAAATCTACTCCTTCAACTTGTGCATAGCCCTTGCATACTAACCTTGCTTTGTTCCTTGTAACTTGACCATCTTCATTTAATTTGTTTCTAAAAACCCATTTTGTGCCAATTACATTCTTATCTTTTGGTCTTGGGATAAGTACCCAAGTTTCATTTTTCTCTATTTGATCCAATTCTTCGTTCATTGCACCAATCCAACTTTTATCTTTGCTTGCTTCTTCAAAAGTTTTGGGCTCAACTTGAGATAGAAATGCTGCATGACAATCTTCATTGTAATTCACCATTCTCCTTGCAGATCTACATCTATCTTGAAGAATCAAATCTTCAGGGTGGTTCTTTTGAACAAACCTGGAAGGTGTCTTTGGTGTCTTCATGGGAGTCTTCTGTGAAGACTCTTCTTCCTTTGTCTTTTCCTCCTTTTCTTCTTCTTGGGAGTCCTCATCCTCTTTGTCTTCATCATTCATAGTTTGAACATGGTGATCACTTTGTCCAACTTCTTTGAATTTCTTTCCTTCATCAATTCTTACATTAGCACTTTCAACAATTTTGTGAGTTCTTTTGTTGTAGCATTTATATGCCTTGCTTTTTGATGAGTAGCCAAGAAAGATTCCCTCATCTGCTCTTGTGTCAAATTTGCTCAAATCTTCTTCATCTCTTCTAATGTAGCAAGTGCTTCCAAAAATTTTGAAGTACTTGACAGTTGCTGGTCTTCCTTTCCAAAGTTCATATGGTGTCTTCTCATTGTTCACTCTTATTTGTGCACGATTCAAGATGTAAACTGCTGTATGAATTGCTTCCTTCCAAAAGGAATCTGCTATCTTGGTTTCATTTAGCATTGCCCTTGCCATTTCTTGAACCGTCCTATTTTTTCTTTCTACAACCCCATTTTGTTGAGGGGTTCTTGCTGCAGAAAATTGCCTCTTAATTCCATGCTCTATGCAGTAATTTTCAAATTCCTTTGATGTGAATTCTCCTCCTCGATCTGATCTAAGACATTTTATCTTGATGTTTGCTTCATTTTCAACCAGCTCTTTGAAAGCTTTGAATTTATCAAAAGCTTCAGATTTTTCTTTCAAAAAAGCAACCCAAGTCATTCTTGAGAAGTCATCAATCAGCAACATAAAATATCTTTCTCCATTCATGCTCTTGGATTTGGTTGGCCCACAAAGATCTGTATGTATGAGTTCTAATGGCTTTGATGAAGAATGTTCCTTAGACTTAAAGCTTGACCTTGTTTGCTTTCCAAGTTGACACTCTCTACAAATGATATTAGAAGGTTTTGTTATCCTTGGCATATCTCTCACAGCATTTGATTTGCTAACTTTGACAATATTATCAAAGTTGAGATGGCCTAGCCTCTTGTGCCATAACCAACTTTCATCCTCTTGTACTAGGTTGCAACTTTCACAACTTATCTCCTTTAAAATATACAAATTATGTTTTCTTTCAGCTTGAGCAACTAGCTTTCCATCTTTCTTGATATCACATGTATTAGAAAGAAATGTGATACTATGTCCTTGATCACAAAGTTGACTAACACTTAGAAGATTTTCTTTTAGGCCCTTAACATACAAAACATTTTCTGTTTTTGTTCTCCCATTATCTAGACTAAGTGTTCCTTTTCCTTTTATTTGTTTTCTTGTATTATCACCAAATCTTACTGTTCCTTCATCAGTAGGTTCAAGAGAGATGAATTTGCTCTTGTCACCTGTCATGTGTTTTGAGCACCCACTATCAATGTACCACCTATCTTTCTTACTTTCAGCATGTAAGGCTGTTTGAATGAACATTGATTTCTCCTTTTTCTTCCATATTTTGATAGGTATTTCTTTCCTCTTAATAGACTTATCTTCTTTCTTGTTTTGTTTTGGAGAATCATTAAAAACTGTCCTACAAGCTTGTGCTTTGTGCCCAAGGTTATTACAATTGTAGCATAGACTATTATAGTCCATTAATGGTGTGAAAGGATTATAATCTCTCCTAAGGTAGCTAGCAATATTTTTTACTTTATTTTTACAATTTAAGGCCTTGTGGCCAAATTTGTTACATACAAAACAATACCCATTGAATGCATATGATTGCCTAATGTTTGATTTTCTTTTAGGATCAATACTTATCCATTCTTCTTCAACTTGCTTTGAGAAGGTCTTGAAATCTTCTTTGGAGTTAGTGACCTTCTTGGATTGTTCTTCAAAACTACCTTCCATTTTGCTTTGAAGAACATCTTGAGCCTTCATTAGCTCAATCAATTTGCTAGATTCTTCATCAATCTTTGTGTGTTGAACCTTTGTTTTCTCCAGTTCCAATTTTAGCATTGCTATCTCTTGCTCCAGCTTGTTACATTTCATCTCCTTTGTATTGAGTTTGTTTTTCAATTCTTCTTCATTTCTTTCAGCTTCCATGATTTGAGCTCTCAAATCTTCAATGGTTTTGCTTGAATTCTCCAAGTCTTTTGTTATCACTTTGACTTTCAATTTGTACTTGGTAACTTTCTTCTTTAAATCTTCATTCTTCTTATAAGCATAGTGCAGTTCTTCTTCAAGATCCACTTCCTCTTCTTCATTACATTCTTGATCAATCTTTTCTTCTTTATTAAAAATTTCATCCACATTTAGTTCTTCGCATTCAGCCATGAATAGAATTTCCTCTTCACCATTGCTAGAGCAATCTTCACTTTGTTCTTCGGAGGTGCTACTATCTTTCTTTGAATAGAAACTCTTCTTATGTTTTTGAAACTTCCATTTTGAGTTATTATTGAAATTCTTCTTTCCCTTTTTCTTGTTGCTGATTTCTTTTTCTTCTTCACTAGAGCTGTTTTCATTTTGAGGACATTTTGAGGCATAATGTCCAACTTTTCCACAATTCAAGCACTTAAAAGGAAATTTTCCTTTGTATTTTCCTTTTCCTTTTTTAAGTTTACCCATGAAGTAAGCTTCTGCTTCATCATTTGATTTTTCATCCTTTTCTTCATGCTTGTTCCTCCCCTTTTTGGATGCTTTGAATGAGACTTCCTTTTGTGGTGATCTATCTTCAATCCTCATCTCATATGCAGCAAGGATTCCATGTAATTCATCTTTGGTTAGCTGATCCAAGTTTGTTAATTCCTCCAACACTGCAACCTTGGCTTCAAACTTTGTAGAAAGAGATCTTAGAATTTTGTCAATAATGAAGTCATCCTTGATCTCTTCACCAAGTCCCCTCATGATATTCACTGTTTCATCAACACGAAGGAAATATGAAGCAATATTTTCATCATCTTCCATTTTGAGAGTCTCCAACCTTCTTCTATGAGTTTGCAACTTTGCCTTTTTAACTTTTGCATCTCCTTCATAAATATTTTGAAGTTTGTCCCAAATTTCTTTTGCTGATTTGCATCTCATGACTTTTGTAAACTCAGAATCTGTTAGGCTGCAAAGAAGAGCATGCTTGGCCTTTGCATTGTTTTCACTTCTCTTTTTCCCTGCTTGATCCGTTGGAGGGGTAGCTGGAGGTGAATACCCATCAACAACAGATTGCCACACGTCAAACCCAAGTGCATTCAAGTATGCTTCCATCTTGATATTCCAAAAGGCATAATTAGTCCCATCAAAAATGGGTGCTTTCACAGTGTTGCTTGAATTCGCCATATGTGCTCTTAAGGATCTCCTTTAAGCGGTTAGGCTTTCAAGAAGGACCTCGCTCTGATACCAATTGAAGAGCACAAACGATTTACTGAGAGGGGGGGGTGAATCAGTAAATCAATCACAAACTTTTATTTCTTAATCTTTTCAACTTTATTACAATCAACTTTTTGATATAAACCAATTTCCACAAGTTGACACAACTGTATTGAAGTAAATTTTCTTTTTTTTTTGGTACTAACCTACAAATTTTCAATAAGATGATTTAGTAGAATGAATTCCACAAGGAACACCTAGACCTCTCAAAATTTAGTAGACTCCTGCCTACAAGGAGCACCAACCCCTAATGCAAGGCACCAAACCTTGCCTTGATGGAAGTGAGACTGCCTTCAATCTGATCTGCACAAGCCCAACTCTCCAATCTGCTCTATGTGATCCAAGATATCACCTTCAGCCCACACAAGGAGGTAGGAATCTGACTGAACTGCTAGTCTACAATTTGCACAACCACACACACCTTTGCAAGTCTGAATTGAATCTCATATGTATATGCTAATCAAATATTGCAACCTTTTGTAAGAGATTACACCATTTAAAATCTGCCTTTTACTAACATGCCTTTTTCTTTATTTAATTTGTTTTATTAAAAGAAACTTTAATCGCACCCCTCCATATCTCAATGAAGTTGTATTAAGAAAAATCGCACCACTTCAATCTTTTGATTAATTTTAAATATGGATCGCTTCACTTCATAAATTGCATCTCTTGAAGACAACTATCTCCTTTTTTAATCGCGCCACTTCATTAAGTGCTTTTGCTGAAAAAATGAAATCGCACCACTTTGTAAGAGGCGCATTTGTTCAAAGGTTGAATCGCATTTCTTCAAGGATCGTATCACTTCAGAAATGAATCGAACTATTTGTCTTAACCTTTGTTTTGCCTTAATCGCATTTTTAGTTAATGTGATTCTAAATTGCTTTTATTAATCTGAAATCGTATTTTGTCAAAGGTAAATCGATGATGATCTGCAAGGTATCGATCCGATATTGATGAACGGCAATCTTAAAAAGATATTGATTTTAAGACATCGATGATGATTCTTCAAGATATCGATGCTGATCAGTTTTGTGATTTATTCTTCTTTTTCAGAATTTGCTTGTTGTTTATCTTCAATCTTTAGTGAATGCAATTTCATTCCCAAAGTCAAATCATTATCCCATTGTATAACAGTCACTTTGCCTCTATCAGCACAAGGTTCCAAAAGCATTCTCACTTCACTAAAACTGTCACTTTCTTCTTCACCCTTCCCATAGATTAGAAGCTTCAACTCTATCAGGGAACCAACAACAGACATATTTGCCAACTCTGATAGAACTGCTGGTTTAGAAAGTTCATCTTTAGATTTTGAATCCATCTTTTCTAGTGTTGTGAATCGAGTTTGTTTTATGATCACGTTGCTTTCTTTAAATCTGTTCAAGGTTGTCATGTTGTTCATGATCATGTTGCTTTCTTTAAATCTGTACAAGTCTGTTCAGAAAGCTGCTCAAACAATTTGTATTAATCCTCTTTATGTCTTTTTCAAGTCATACGCACAACCTCCAATTTACACAAGTGACGACCTGAAAGGTTATTGGGTTGCTACAGGAATAAGGCGGATGACTTTAATAAGCCGATAGTGATTAAGTCACAGATAATCTTCATATCATAGATGTCATAGAATAGAGCGAATTTCCAATCAATGTGATTATACTTGATAAGCATGGATAACCCGATAATTATAACTGTAATAATATCCTTTAGGACCTGCTGATAGGATTCGCTTTGATCTGCTTGTATCTTTTAGTCATGCTATTCTTCAAATCATATCTCCATACTTTATTTACTTTGACATCAATGACAATATTGTCAACAATAGCGAGATTGTAGTGGAGATCTACAATACCAAGCAAGGGAAACATGAGAGTGTGCATACCTACAACTGGAAACTGAAAGATTTGTTGGGCAAATTGGAGACACAACCAGCGGATGGTCTAAAGAAAAGGTGGTTCACCGAAGGCTTACTTTCATCATTAAGAAAGAAAATGAAATTCATACCTTCGTCGTCATACACTGAAGCGTACAATCAAGCGATGGATATAGAAAGCGAAAACAAAACATCCTCCCGAGGGAAAAAGAAGACAGACGACGAGGAGAGTACGAACGATAGCAACGGTGAATCCAAGACCGTACAAGCACTCAAGAAAGATATGATATGAATGATGAAAGAATTGAAGGCCGACAAAGAGAGTACAAGGGAAGCACGAGAACTGTGGTGTACGGAGTGCAATGGGGAAGGTCACACAAAAGCGAACTGTCTGAAGAAGATGTTCTATGATATCTACCAAGTTATGGGACATTCCATCAAGGAATGCCCATACAATTTGAGAGCAACGAGTATGCAAGTACTCTTCACTCAAGGAGAACTATCAACGCCGCCGAACACACCACCAAAGCCCCAATACAATAGCAATGCATCCCCTGGAGGTTACCAAAGCAATAGAAGTCCGAGAAATAAGATACAGTATGATGGTAAAGGAAGGCCCATGATACATGTCAAAAGTGCAACGAATGGGACCACTTCGCCAAGGACTGCCAGAACGGCCAAAGTTCGAGAGGAAGATTGTGTAAGTGATGTGGACCAATCAACCAAGAAGATAATGAATTTCCCAAGCAGAAGGGTATCCATATGCTAGAAGTAGAAGAACAAGAGGTACTAGCGATCACTAGAGCGCAAGAAAAGAAGGCAACCTACCTAGATCCACGTATAGAAAAACAAAGGATGAAGGAAGCAAAAGCCGAAGTGGAACTAGTGATGGCGAAGGAGAACAAAACACCTTTGGAGAAACCATGAACCTCTCAATGGTCGGATGCATAAACTAACATCATACGACAGGTACTGCACACCACTGTACCCATCAAAGTAACTGACCTTCTCCAAACTCTACCACAGTTAAAACTAGCAATGACGAACGTCTTCGAGTATGGCAAGCAGCTGGGATCGGAGAATGGAAGGCAAGAATTAGTACCTGAACCGCCACCATACAATGAACAAACTATCGACCCTAGACTGTTGACAGCAAACATTGGGAAGATGCCAATGGTTGTTCAGATGGAGATCGGAGGGAACATTTTGACAAATACTATCATCGACGGAGGATCGGGAGTCAACGTACTACCCAAAGACACATGGAAGAGTCTCGGGAAGCCAACACTTTGGCCACTGACATTCCAACTCGTCAGTGCTGATCAACATGGCACCAAACCATTGGGAACGTTGATGCCGCAAAAGGTGGTGATTGGAACACAACCATTCCTATTGAACTCCATAGTCATTCCATTGCAAAGGAAGGCGTACGATGCGTTGTTGGGACGAGGATGGTTAGTGGCGGCCAGGGCAAATCATAATTGGAAGAGGAACACACTCTCGATTGAGAACAAGGGGTGGAAGTACGTTATTGACTTGAAGAACCAAGTTGTGAGCGAAGAATTGGCTTCCTCTGAATCTGAATCAGAATCAGACAAAGGTGAGTGGATGTCGACAAAGGAAGGTGGCGATGGAACTGAACGCTGATGGTGTACTTGAACTCGAAAGTTGCTCGAAAGATGAGACAAACTCACTGAACGGGTTGTTTCACTAGAAAATGGAGGATTACGAGGTGTTCCATCGAGAGTGTAACATGCTACAAATTGGAGAGATCTAGGAAGGAGAGGAGAAGAGCACGTCCAACCAGACACTTCCGATTGAGTACGAAGAGTACAAAAGAAAAGTATCAGAACTGAACAATATGCCAGCACACAAGTCTGAACAAGTACGAGGTAAAAATTATGTCAGAGCCAAAAAATGAAAAAAATAAAGAAGAAAATTTTTAAAAAATTAAAAATAAGGAAAGAGAAAATATGGGAAAGTATCAAAAATTTGAAAAACTAGAAAAAAAAGAAAGGAGATGAAGGGAGAGAAAAAAGAGACGAAGAAAGAGAAAAAGGAGACAGAGGAGAGAGAAAAAGGAGACAGAGGAGAGAGAAAAAAGAGACAAAGGAGAGAAGAAAAAGGAGACGGAGGAGAGAGAATAAAAGAAGATGAGGAAAGAGAAAGAGAAAATTAAAAATTAAAAAAGCCAAAGTTATGGAATTTTAAAGTAGAAAGAATAAAAAATAAGAGGCATTAGCAAATTAGAAGTCGTGAAAAGTTCAAAGGAGGAGGTCGTACAAAATGACCAAGTGAGAAAAGCGTATGAATAAATAAAAGTTTGAGCTTGCAAAATCAAAAGGTCATACGAATTGCACAAGTTTGGAAAATAGTACGAAGCATCCAGAGAGTCATACGAGGGAAGAAGTTAACTATGAAAAGAATCAAAAGCGCGTTTGTACAAGAAGAACAGTTCGTACGAGCTATTGCCACAGAGAAATCTGTACGAGGTTTTGGAATAGAAAAATCTATGCGAGCGACTGAAAGAGAGGAATTTGTACGAAGTTCTGGAGAAGAAGAACCTGTACGAGCTTGCGAAGAAGGGAAGGCCATACAGAATTTTAAATTAAAGAAGGTCGTGCATGGAAACAAAAGGAGTGGCATATGAGATCTTAAAGGGAGTGTTGTATGAAGTCAAGAAGGAAACTCCATACGAAATGGAAAGGACGCAACTACCATACGAAGTACAAGAGATTGGAGTGTTGTACGAAGTGAGGTGCTAGTATGGAGGATCCAAGAAAGTGGAATAAAAAGGGGCATCGTACAAACAAACCAGACCAATGTCATACAGCCGTACATAGGGAATTAAAAATCAAAAACGGCCATGAGGGATTAGAAAATATTTATTCCAACGACCAACACCCAGTATTTAGCACAGCTCATTCAATTCTGGCAAGTAAGTGCTATGAACCTGACGACCATTAGGGTTACCAGGAGAACCAACATCGCCAAGAGAGGAAAATGGCAACAAGAGTGAGATCAAACACGCTGAAATCTCCAATCTTTGGCTTTGATAGGAAGATTTGGAACATGTTGAAAATTGATGAAAATAATGTACGCGATGCAATTTCAAGCGGTTTCAAAAGTGTTAAATTGGTCTTGGTGGCAGGGGCGTTGCCCCTCGACCTCGCACTATACCGCGACAAGGAGAGTGCCAGGGGCGCTGCCCCTTAACCCCGCTGGGTGCATTGCCCCCAAACCCCCATCAGATCTATTGGAATCACCAAATTGTAGTGCAACCAACCATCATAGTAGAGTCACAGGAGCAATTGGTTATCAAGCAAACGAGAGTTGCGACTCTCGAGAAGTTGGCAGAGAGAGATGGAGTATTGGGTGAGAGTGACAATCAATTGGCAAAGAACGATCAATTATTGGTAGAAAAAGATACACAGAGGGTTGATGTGCAGCAACTTTCGGTCAAGAGGGAGAGTCAACCATAGGGAAAAGACAACGAATTGGCTAGCACCAAGCAGGAACTCGAGTTGGCATTTTTGGTTTTCAGTCGTCTGGAAGATGACTACTTTGTGGGGGGGATGATGTAGTTGGCTGAGAGTGTACTTGGTTGGCCGTGAGTCGATGTAGTCAGCCAAGAGTGTACTTGGTCGGTTGTAAGTCATAAGTAAATAAGACTTTAGTTAATATTGATAATTCATGTACTTATGTTATGTATGTGTCATGTTAGTTAGCTGTCTCGGGAATTAAGTTCTTCACGAAGTAATTCGTTACAATGAAGGGACGCAACGGTCGGTACCTCAACCACAGTTAGCATACTATATGTACTTGAGTCATGTAGTCAGGAAACATTACGGTTCTACTATGCTATGCAATGTTCTATCTAGAGACATTATGATGTAAGTGCCAAATATTGAATAAAGCAATACATCTATGTTTTGTGCAATTGCCATGTGATTATTATTTCTTGTCAATGTTATTTAATATTTCCGTTTACTCTGTACATCATTGTACCCATAGCAAGTAAACAGATGAAAGCATCTCATAGGCCCGCAAACCTGCAAGAACGTAACCCCTAAGATCTCTCACATGAAGGAAGACCGAGAAGCAAACGCCTTACAAACCTGCAAACTTGCAAGAAAGCAACCTCCAAAATCTCTCACATGGAGGAAGCCTGGAGAAGAAAGCGCCTTACAAGCCCACAAACTTGCAAAGAGGCAACCCCAAAGATCTCTCACATGAAGGAAACCTAGAAAAGGGGACTCCGCAAAGTCGGAAAGCGGCTTCACATGCGCACCTACGAAGCAACATGTTAATCCGCAGATAAAACATGTCAGGAAACACAAAGCAGCCACGCAAGTCGTCAAGCGGACACTCACACAGACTATTGACAAATTGGAAGGTTTTCAAAGGGGTCCCTCGAGAACCCGACGTGAAGAGGGGTCCACTCAAGGGATGTGTTGTTTGAAAGTGTAAAAAAGTTTGCAAAGATTTTTGAGAAAAGATTTGTTGGTAACGAATACGTTTTCTGAAACCTTTGAGGTTGATGCTATAGCCCCCACTTAGGGTGGCACGTGTTGAATGTAGAGGCACACAACAACATAAGGAGAGAAAGAAAGAATGAAAAAGTGATGTGGCCCGCGGGGCATAACGAGATGTCACCATGGTGATGTTGTCACGCACAAGAGGGACAACTCATAGACACCACAACATCACAACTCAAGCAAAGAAGAGAGAAAGATAAAAGAAAAGGTAAAAAGAGACAAAGACGTCACTTGCAAAGGGCACTAGGGTGATCTAATATTTCGAGGTCAGAGTTGCTTATGAATATATATATACTATCTAAGTATAGTAATAGTATATTAATGAACTGTCATAAACCCCCTACTATATCGGACCATGTGAAGAATGCACGAGAAGACTAAGTAAAAATAAAAAATTGGGTCAACATGGAAGGGAAGCCTAGATGCCCCCAACGCTTTGCATCATCCCCAATTTTCTGAAAATCAAGACACAAACATGGAAGAATGATGATACAGATAGAAGGTTTACGACACAAAATCACTCATGTATCCAAGCACCTACAAGAGTGACAAGGGTCATCCAAGAACATATAATGCAAGCACAAGGGAACACATCACGACAAACACGCATCTAATCTAAAGATAAAGAAGAGGCCTCCCCCTAACACTCATCAACCAAGAGTTTGCCCGCTTCCCAATCTAGATCATTGTAAGGGGGAGGACAAGCCTATAGTGGTGGAATATTAAGGGGAGGAGCTTCCAACCCTCTCACAACAAGGGCTAAGGAAGAAGGCCCCGCAAGGTCTTCTTCGCTCGGCTCTTGTGGAGCTATGGTCAGTGATTTCGCAAAGATCGTAAACAAGGCCGAAACTTCATCCAAAGAGTTAAACATGCACTTTACAGGAGTGCCATGTCGTACCTCAATGGACGGAGAGGGCGACGCCCGAGATTCACCGCTAAGCTTGTTGAGTGACTCGGGAGCGGTGACAAACTCAAGAGAAGTCAGAGCTAGCTCCGTCACTAGGACGGAAAAAGTTAGCATAGGACCACCTTTTGGAGAAGGTGGGCTCCTCTTACACCCTCCATTGTTGGAAGGGCCAATCTCCACCTTTTGCTTCATCGGGGGATGTGAACTCCCCACGGACGAGGCAAGAGGCGCAGAGGACAAGGAGAAAACCGCAAAAGATACCATTGAACTATTTAGCATATCCACGGGCTTAGGGAACGGCGAAATGTCCGAAAAGGACATCAACAAAGGCGGTTCAACCGAGGGAGCAATGAACACCTGCACCTTCTTTGGGTCAAGTGCATTCATACTCACCGCAAAAGCCAGGAGGGTGATTGAACTAGATTGAACGGAAGCAGAGGGGAAGACAAAGGAGGACAGAGCAAGAGGCCCTGATAAGGGGGCAATCGACTCCTCTTCCTTTCTCTGCAAAGCGGCCTGCTCAGCCGCCAAAGCCTTTCGCCGATGCTTGCACTCACATGCAAGGCGGAGGTCGAGAGCTACGACAAGACAGAAGGCTCCTGCTCAACCATAGGAGTGTCCACTACAGCCATTCCCGACGGAGGGACAGGCTCCCGAACGGGAGCAGGAGGAGTAGGTTGAGAATCAGCAGGGGGAGTTGACTCTAGTGCCTCAGCAACAGGCCTCTTCCCGTTTTCTGCTTTGGGAGAAGAAGTGGCAGGAGGCCACGGAGGCCGAGACATAGAGGATTCCTCGCAAGGACTTTTTCTTTTTCCATATCGAACATGCCTAGGCTCCATGGACAAAACAGGGAGCTCAAATGCAAGACGATTCGGCTTTCGCCAAGCGGGCACCATAGGGTTCTCTCATAAGCGCGGAACAGAATCTGATGGCACCATAGCAAGGCGAGAGGGAGCATCAAGTTGAACTATGGAAGAGGAAAAAGAGGGACCTTGGAAGGGCTTTTGTTCTTCTCTTCTACAAGCCTTGGCGGTATCACTATTAGCTTTTAGGCATGCCCTATGCGAAACAACATAAGGCAATGGAGGGTACCTTACTTTAGGCATCAAGCACCCTTTCTTGTACTTTTGATATGTTCGGTACAAGAGGTTCTTCCTAGGCAAGAGAGGACCGACCAGTGCAGGCCAAAAGTGATCTAAGGAATAGCAATCACGTGCAACTAGTGGTTTATAACCAGTGTCGCGAATCACATGCACTAACCCCCCATGAATGAACTTCAGACATTTGTGCACAACTGAGGGAACTGCTTTCATAGCTACTAGCCAGGGGATACCCAACTTCACTCTAAAGAGCTCAGACCTCGGGATTATGTCAAACAACAAGTTTATGGACTTAGGTCCGACAAGGACTGACAAAATGATACTACCAAGGGGAGGTACAGAAAGTCTGTTATGTGTACGGATGGTGCTCACAAGTGCATTATACCCATCTTTGTGCAGGAAGATAATTAACATAATCTCCTCAATTATGATATTTACTTGACGTCGGATCAACAAGAACACCTGCTACAGTGTTCCCATTGATTCGCACGGGGATATAAAGAGGAGATGGTTCTCTATTGAAGCCCATCGGCAGGTCCTGCGAGGTGAAGGTTATACTTGGACCACTACTTGCAAGTTGCTCGGAGGGGATAGATAAATGTAGGAAAGAGGCCTTCACGCAAACTAAACGATATTCTCACAAAGCCCCCCAAAGGTTGTAAAATAGGATAGTTACCCAATTAAGGTCTCATTGGGCAATACTTACGGAACCTTCCAACTACGCCTACTAAGGGTCGCGGGTTGGGTTGCAAGGTGAAAAACCCCGCAACACTCACACCTACAACACTCCTAGAACACGAGGAAAGGAGCTTTCAGTACTACTAAACGGAAATGGTTCACGTTGGGTTCACCAAAAAATGTGAGGGGGACCAACCACGTCAAGGCTCCAAGTCACGGAGAGCCAAGAGCGGAGGGCTGCCCTAACTTACCTCACTCTAAAGGGGCATTTCGGATAGGGGTCAAGAATGATGAGCACTATAAAATACATTTGTCACTCCTCAAGCCCGAAATCCAAGTTTAGGCTAGGCGAGCTAGTTTTCGAAGTCAATACTGCACCTCAGACAACTCTTTGTCCGAGGACGGTAGTGCAGTTCTGGGATGACAGCGCGGCGCGCTGGCATCTCTTTGGCACACTGGCGTACGTATGGCCAAAAAATAGGAAGTACAATATAAACTACCTAAAAACGAACTAACAACCTAGCTAGTTATTTTTAAATGAACAAAATAGAACAATAAGATATGAAAACTACAAACAAAGATGATAGAGCAAATAAATAAAAGCTAGGGTGATGAAGATTGTCTCACAAAAACACTTGTTCGCCAGCTAGCTCCACACATACATTCTCCTACACACAAGAAAGAGGGGAAAGTTGTTGGGGTTGTATAGCGGCCTGCCTCAGTCAGACCCCTGTTTTGGTGTTTCCACCTCCACGAACAGCCAAAAAGCAATGTAGTAGAAATATGCGATAAAGGAAAGGAGAATAAAAACACTACAAAACAGTATAA
Organism: Sequoiadendron giganteum; assembly: GCA_007115665.2. Classification (NCBI taxonomy): domain Eukaryota; kingdom Viridiplantae; phylum Streptophyta; class Pinopsida; order Cupressales; family Cupressaceae; genus Sequoiadendron; species Sequoiadendron giganteum. The sequence continues at coordinate 488,902,306 of CM021104.1, forward strand.
TGCTAGTCAACCAAATCACAAAGGAGAGGAGTGAAACATTACTGTTGTGACCTTTAAACACATTACCCCATTTAAAATGGGCACCCCCTAATTTTTTCTTCATTCTGGTCTTTTAGCTTTGGTTTTGCGTCTCTCTCTCTCTCTGTGGTCTTTTGTCCTTCCAGGGATGTTCCCATCGTTTGACCTAAGTTGGGAATTTTGGCTAAGTCTGTGAAATTAGGGTTTTTATTTTTCAAGCTTGTTTGAGGTCAAATAGAATTGTCAAAGTGAAATCTAAGCTTAGTACTGCAATCACAACGCTTCAGGCAAATCCCACTAAATTTTCACTGAGTTCTGACAACTTACTATTTTTATTAAGTACTCAATTTGGGACCTATTTATCAAGATTTTGGAATTCTATCTGTTCCACCACATTCAAGGTACTTTCAGATACTCGCATGCAAAATTTGAGCAGAATTGGACAAATTGCTATTTTTAGCAATTCCAACATCAGGAGCCATTTTTGGGGTGCGCATGTATGCTTTTTTAATGCATGTCTGGAGAATCCTTTTGGGTTTTTCAAGACCTTCGCGATGACATAACATGCAAGTCAAGATAATAACTTTCAACAGTTCAACCTTCAGAGGCTATTTTTAGGGTTTGCATGCAGAGTTTTTCAATGCATGTCAAGATATTCTTTATGGGTTTTTTGAGATCCCTCGAGCAATGTGACATGCAAACTCATTTGGTAGTGGATTGATCACTTTTCCAGACACTTACTATAAATAGCAGGTTCACCCCAACAGCCACTCGGCACTTCAGTTCAGCAGGCAAAACAGCATACAGCAAAAATCAAGTCAAACGGAGACCGTTCAGGGCACATGCAAGTCAGATTAGGGTTTCCTACTTTGGTGCCTAAAAAAAAGGGTAAAAAGCCAGAATTTCGCAAAACGAAGATATCCCATCATGATCAGCATCCTTCAGGCAATCCACTGGTAAAATTTGGGCGCAATCCGAGCACTTACTATTTATAGTAAGTCGTCTCTAGAATAGGTCTATAAATAGCAGGTCAGCATGAGGGGCACATGTAAACAGGTTCACCAAGCAGTGAGGATCACATGATGAAAATTCCGGGCTAAAAGGAGTTGTGGAAGTCAGAAAATCAGGGACTTACTAAAAATCGAAGGTGATAGCAAGCTGAAGAGGTCAAAATTTTCTAAGTGTAAAATCAAACTTCACATTCAAAAGGTGCCCTCAAATAGAAGCCTGACAAGTAGAATGCGCCCTCACCTTGAAGAAATCGATGAAGGCATGAGAAATCAAATTAGCCCATGCTAAATGCGCCCATCAAGGTGAAATGACTTGAAAATTTCTAAGTCATTGAAAATGAAAGTAGAAGGGGTCATATGCGCCCAAGGAGGATGATGGAGGCTTAAAAATTTTCTAAGGCAACAAATAAAAGTACCACCTTCAAAATGCGCCCAGCTTGTGTGAAGACTTAGAAAAGCGCCTAAGGCAAGTAAAAGGAAGCCCATGGGGTAAAATGTGCCCAGGCATGAAGAGGTCAAAGTGGAGAAAAGGCTTCAAGTGTTGAAAATAAAAGCACCCCCTCCTAAATGCGCTCAAGTTGAGTGAAGGTGTTAAGAAATTGCTAAGGCACGAAATGGGAGTAGCACATGTGAAATACGCCTTCACTTGGAAGCTCAACATGCCAAATACGCCCACCATAAAAGGGCCACCCAAAAACGCCTAAGTATTGGAAGTACTTGAAAATTTTCTAAGCCACAAGATGAAAGTAGCACATGCTAAAAGCGCCCTCAAGCAAAATCCTAAGTGTTTGAAAAAATTTCCAAAGCAAAAAACAAAAGTGCAAGGGGCAAAATGCGCCCACCTTGAGGAGGGAGACTATAAAATGCAAAGGCATGGAAACTAGAAGTAGGCCCATCAAAATGCGCCCATTATGAAGAAGGTGTCTTGAAATATTTCTAAGGCTTGGCGAAGATAAAAGAAATGAAAGCTCCCTAGGTAAAATGCACCCAAGCCAGAGTGAAGATGAAAAGAAATTTCCTAAGTCGTGGAAAATGAAAGCTCAAAGAGGTAAATGCGCCCCAAGTCAATTGTGAATGATAGAAATACGCCCAAGGAAAGAAATGACTTGAATTTATTTCTAAGTGTGGGAAAATAACACTCCACTCGGTAAAATGCGCCTAGAAAGTGAGATAAAGAAATTTTTCTAAGTGAAATAAAATTTCACTAGATAATGTGCGCCCTCAAAGATTGATGGATTTAAAATTTTCCTAAGGCATGGAATGAGAACCCAAGGCAATGAAATATTTCAAAAGGGGTAAGATCAATCATTAATGAATATTTTTCCATGGGTCAAGCGAAAAAATTAAATGAACCCCTTTAAAATGCACCCATGAGTTAAAGAAATTTGGAATTATTTTCCTAAGGGAAAATTTTATTTTCAAAGGGAAATATTTTCTAAGACGCCTGAATTATTTTTCTAAGAGGAATTAAATTTTGAAAGGGTGGATTGATCTGGTGGGTGATTTTAAATCATCAGGGTTGAATATTTTAAAGACGGGATTTAAATTGTCTAAGGCAAATATCATGAAGTTAATGATTTAAATGATGGATATTTTAACGGGTTGGAAATTAATTTATTTTCCCCATGGATTTTTATGGGTTAAATTTAATTAAACATTGCGGGGAATTAAAATGGAATTTTCAAGATAAATCAAAGTGATTTTCTCGCGAGTGATTTAACCAACGACAGTTAACTAGCAGATTGGAGGGAAAATTTTGAATTTTGTAGAAGAAAGAATCTTCATTAATGGCAAAAGTTATGACAACGAGCAGACAACTCGCCCACTACTTCGCCAAAATTGGAAGATTTCTAAGTGGAAGATGGTGATGGGCATTAATTGCTCATTATGGTTCTTGCAGAAGAGTGGAGAATCTCTTGTGCATTTATTACCCCACTCCTCTCTATGGCAGTTTTTAGGGCAAAAAACCTAATTAGGGCATATGTGGCTCAATCTGAGCCCTCCATTGTAATCAAATCTAAATCATTCGCTGAAATGGGCTTGCTATAAAAGGGGCATCCCCCCCTCATTTGTAAATTATTAGATGTTAGATTGAGAATTGAGCTAGAGAGTAGAGAAGGCATATAGTGAATAGCTTAAAAGTTAGCTTAGTTTGAAAAGGAAAGAAAAATTCCCTTTTGAAAGTTTTGTAAGAAGTTGTTGTGGAAAACTCTCATAGTATAAAGAATTTTCATTGATTGGTGATTCCTTCTTTTATTGTGAGCAGCTAGCAAGGCTTGTTCATCTTTCCAATTCAAGTAGATTAGAGTAAAGTAGATTTTATTTCACGCAAGTAGTTGATAGTTGTGGAATGCGTTGTTTAGTTTGAGCAAGTTTCATTCATCCATACCACTAGCGGGCTCACTAACGGTGAGTTCGCCTTGTGTGGTCAACTGGATTATTTTGCACTTAACTTCAACTGTGATTCATATGTCTGTATGCATCGTTGTGATGGTATGTGCATGTCGTGCCATAGTTTGAATATCCTTCCCCATCCTTTGAAGATTGCATCGGTTTTGTAGAAGTTGTCTGAAGGGAGGCAAAGCAGAATCTGGTTCGAAGCTTGCTGAAATTGATCCTTGTGTCCCGCCTTTAGGAGTAGAAAGTAGAATCTCTATCCTTATCCCCTTTAATTTCAGTATTTTCCCGATTAGTCTAGGAATCCGAACATCATCGCCAAATCATTCGTATCTTGTAACTGCTTCAAGTTGAACAATTGTGTAAGTCCCCTTGAAATACCTAGCAAAATCACATCAAGCCAGCTGAGACTATTCCCTTGCATAAGGAACCTTGGAGTTGAACGTATGATCTTTCAAGCAATCTTAGCATGCGGAATACTTTGATCAAGATAGAATAGAGTTACCGTTGGAAGCTTTATTCTGTGTTGGTGCGGTCATAAAACACCCGTCAACAGTTACCACCCCCACTCAAAAGCTCACTAGCCAATGGAGGAGAATATGGACTTGGCAAGGTCGCCACAGCCTCAACTATGATGAAGGGAGGTCTTGCAAGACTCCAAGCCCACGCTGCTATGGCTTGCTTCACACTTGCTATGTGGAGTTGATGGAGTGTTAGTGCTGCAATGGAGTGTTGAAGTGTTGCTTGAGAGTGAAGTGAATGTCGAAAATGCTAAGAGATGGCTTGAGAATGTGTGTAGAGCTTGAAGAGCCCAAATGAAGTGAGAATGGATCCATTTGAAGAAAGAATGAGGAAGAATAAGGCATTTTTGGGTCGGTTGGTCGAAGAGGGACGTTACAATTCGTCCCCAATCGGGAGTATAATGCCTCTACCTGTTACATCCCTAACTTTAACTATGTTTTACTTTTACTTTTGAAGTAATTAGTAGATGATTATGCATGATTCAATGATTTGATGTTTAGTAAAAAATGTCTTGAAAAATCAATGTTTTCATGATTTATGTTTATTTGACTACAATGGATATGTGTTTAAAAGTTGCCAAGGTGTGATGATTTCATAAGGACTATGAAATGGTTAATGATACACTAATTCCTAGTTGGTGACTTCAAGTTGCATTCAGGGAACAAGTTCTCGACCCTTCGAGAAAGGGAGGGAGAGCATCATTGGAGAGAAGGGTATAGATACAAGGAAAATGCAAAATGGTGAACCTAGTTAAGTCAGTATAGTGATATCGAATTAACAATTATCTTATATAATATACATATAAGATTGATTAATACATCTTATATATATATATATATACAAATAATATATGTAGGATATTCATTACCATTTTAGAAAAAATACCATAATCATGAAAGTGGCAATAATATTCACCAAGCCACATTTTCAAAATGGTTATGATGCATATTTAAATTTTAATTTTGTTGTACCTCAAAATTAAAATTTCGCTACACTTAGGCATTTTGAAGAATTGAGTCAACATACTGTTAAATCTATCAGAAAAGGTCAAAATGGGGGTCTGCATGTCTTGCATGGGGGTCATAAACTTGAAATCTTCAAAATCTGACAATCTGGGTCAGTTTAAAAAGATCAAACCTACAATACCCAGATTTCAATTTTTCATCCCTAAATTTTAGGAAAATTTCTATTTTTAGAGGTTTTCTAAAAATAGAAACTTTTTCTGGGTTTCTCAAGAAATGGATACTTGCAAAATTTTCTAAAAATAGAAAGTTTGGCTTCTAGGGTTAAGACTGATTTTGATTGGCTTAAAATACTTTCTCATCAAGCTGGTGCAGTCAGAATCGCAAAAAGATCAGTTTTACTCTATTGGGTCTATTCTGCTTTTTCAGAAGCTATTTCAGAGATCCAAGGTCATCAATGCAAGATAGTCGGTTGCCAGGTGTAAGAATCAGACATTCAAGTTGAACAGAAGCTGTCAAAGATGAATGTGCACGAGAAACGAAGAACGACAAGAAAAAGCTGGAAAAGTTGAAAAATGATAAATTTTGGCTAACTCTGGTGAATCCAAGCGCCTCTAGTCAGGAAGGGCGCCCAAACCTTCATGCCTTAGAAAATTTTCCATTCCGACAATCAAAGACAAGGAAGGCACGTTTTGCAAGGTAAAATTCAAAAGTTGATAAAAATTTCTAAGTCTGCTCAACTTGGGCGCCCTTGGAGAAGAGGGGCGCCCATCTTTTTGGAAGGTCAGATGATGAAGTTAGGATTGGCTCTCCCAAGCAACATTGTTCAGATTCTCGTCAGCTTCGCAGCAGATGTCTTCGTCAGCTCATCAGATCACTCAATTTTCGGCGAAGTCAGATCAAACAGGGGCCATGATGAGAGGTGTTTAGAACTTTTAAGTGAAAAAGGATGAAAATATTCTAACACTGGTAGATATGGGCGCCCCTGGAGAAGAAGGGCGCCCAGGATTTTAAGAGGTTTAATGATAGAATTTGCAGAAGGCACCTCTAATGTCACTTCGTCAAACTTGATCAAGCTGTCCAACGCAACCATCAGCATGTCCGTCGGAACAGGCAGTCATCAGATATCGCGAGGCGAACAGAGGAGAAAAAGTGAGAGAAAAGACAGTTGGAAGCAACAGTGAAAATCCAAAATAAAAAACTAACTATGGAAGCTATGGGCGCCATACTTCAAGAAGGGTGCCTAGGGTTTTAATCTACCAGAAGTCAATTTTCGAAGACGAGGTATCCAAAGGACCCCTCCCAGAACCATCTCAGCTATCCAGTGAATCCATCAGCTAGTCATTATGATCAGTACAACGCCCGGAATCGTGGATTCATCTGAAGATCAAAAGACAAGCAAAGTTTGAAGATCAGTGAAATTGACTTACTCCGGAGAAAATGGGCACCCTTATCAAGGATAGGCACCTGACAATTTGAAGGGATAAATGAAGTTTTTAGCAAATGACGTCTCCAGAACAATATTGTCAGATTCGACCAGGGTCCGCAATGGAATGTTCAGTTCATTCGTTGGATCAATAAAGAAGCCGGGAGACAGAGTCAAAGTAGGGTTGAAAATTGAACAGAAGTTGAAAATGGAGAAAAATTGGCTAAGTCTGGAAAAAAGGATGGCATACCTCAAAAAAGGCGCCCAACTTCTCATGCCTTAGTCAAATTTTTGAAGATTTCAAAAATTGAAGATGAAAACAAAAGTTTAAGTTCATTACACAAACTTGAATTAGGGTTTTGAGGAATTAGGGCAAAAGAAAGTTCTTTTCTCAAGGCAAAGCATATTTAAAGCACTTTCGTGTTTTATTTTTCATTATTTTCTTGCAGGTGGCCTTCAAAGAGAAACAGAGCAGCAACTTCAAACCCTTATTTTCGTGATTCAAGAGTTTAACTTGCTGGTTTTTCATAATATTTTCAGATCAGCACTCAACAAGGCTTGCTTTTTCACACTTTTTCATCCAGAACATCAAATCTTTGAAGGAGGCCATTACTTTCAATTTTCAGTGAGCTGGTTTATACTGGTTTTATCTTCTGGATAATTTTTGGAGAATTTTCTCAAGGTTGCAGCAGCTGCTTTTTATCTTGCATGTCAGAGAAAACTTCAAATTTTACAATTTCTAATCTTCTAGGTCTATGCTAAACCTTCTTCTAGACAAAACCCACATCACAACTTTTTCAGAGAAACTTCAAATGGCTGCTTTTTCAGTGAAACTTCAAGGTTTTCAAAATCTAACCAAATGGGTTCATCCAGAATATGCTAAAGAACAATACCCAGACGCCAGCTTTTTCCGTTTTTTCGGAGAAAATTAGGGTTTGCTGCTTTTTTGGTCTTCACTCCAAATTTTCAAAAACGAACGATCTAGGTTTGCTTGTAACGAAATTCTAAACATAACCCATATCTCAAAAAAAATCCAAAATATTCATTCGTTTAATGAAGAAAATCAGCAAGGTATTTTTAGGTTTTGTGCTGAGCTTGTCAGAACCTAGTCAAGTTTACGGTCAATCTTCAAGTTTTTCAGCATGGAGTATTCTCCCATTGAATTCAGAGCCAAACAAGTGTTGTATCGTGATTATCTAAACGGATGATGTTGTGAAGTGTTTTTCAGTACCATCATGGACATAAAATGTCATCATCTCAGTTAAAGAACGTGCAGAGGGAGCGGTATGAGCGGAAGGACAAGTGTCAAAAAAAGTTGTGCAAAACTCTTTTGTGGGAGAATCAAGAGAAGTGTCAGAATGCATAAAGTTGCAGAGCCGCCAAGTCATCTTTTGAGGCAGCGATGTTTTTCAAGAACATAACTCATAAAGGAGATGGAGACGTCAAAGATTCACTAAGTTTGATCGCAACAAAGGAGAAGATCTTAGAAAAGCGAAATAAAGCTAAAGATAGTATCAACACTCCTGATAAAGAGGCAGTTTCCTGCTTTTTGGCGGATGTGAGAGAGATTTAAAGCGACAATCTTCTAGAAGCTTTCTCCAAGCTTTCTTTCCATTCTTATCTCACGCTTTCTTTCTATTCTCATCCATTCTTATCCATTCTTTGAAGAAGAAGGAAATTGAGTTGTCATGAGTTGGCACTTTCCGTTTTTACATGCTTTCTTAGGTTTTAGATGTTTTAATCTTGTTCTAGATTTAGAAATAAAGCTTGCATGTTGGCAAGTCTTAGTTGTAAAAGCGAGGAGATTTTAGGGTTCCCTACTCCTCTGCTTAGTTATAAATAAGAGCAGTGTTTGCTCATTTTAGTTTAACCGTGCTTGTGATAACAAGACATAAGTGTCTTTATTACCTTCTCTTTGTTATTCAGTATTGTTCACTTTGTGTAAAGAGCAAGTTTGCATGCCTCCTTAGCTGCAAATACTTGTTTAGTGCATGTGTTGTGTTGATTATAATCAGGTTGATCGCATGTTGCAAGCGTGTTGCTACAACTTGCTGTCCCAAAATTGTAATCCTTCGTTCCAGAAGCTTGAGTGAATAAAATCCTGAGCGTGCTTTGTCTGCCTTGATATAAATATCTCAAATTTCCGTCTATTTGTTTTGTGTTAGAAGTATGAGTAAATAAAATCTTGAGCGTGCTTTGTCTACCTTGAAATAAAAGTCTCGTATTTCCGTAATACTTTTATGATATTTTTTTCAGCTTGCCTTAAAACGTATGTTGAAGAATAATTTATTCAAGTATCTTTGTCAGAAATCAAACTCGTCTATTTCTAAACTCTCTTGCTCTGTGTTTACTTGAAAGGGTAGAAACGTTTTAAGCGTAGGTTAAGTTGTAGTTGTCTAGTTTCATTAAAGGGAAAACCTCAGCCGCAACATCTAGTGTTCTATAACCTTGTGTTCTCACAGCTGAACCAAAAAGATAGGCGTAATTAAGTTTAGATTACATTATTTATGCAACTCAGCAAAAGAGGGAGCTTCCCCTCCTAATTCGAAGAGCAGTTTACTGCACATAGCTGTCCGTTTCCAGAACGCATTTCAGAGGTGCGATTTGAAACGCCAACAAATTCAAAATCCATGTTGAGACTGATTGTATAAACTTGTAAATGTATTAATTAAGCCACTCAAGTGGCGGGAAGGGTGTCTTGAATGGATTTTAAACAACCATTATTAAAAGCATTGGTGTGATGGTCGAGCCACTAAGATTCCTAGAATCGGGCCTTATTATAACACATTTTAATTAGTTGCTTATTATTCTTTTCTTTTTTTAAAAATGAAGCCACTATAACCATTCGTTGCTAGTCATAATGGGAGATCATTAAATCCATGAAGGTGATATGGTCACTAGTAGGTAATCCTAATCTCTTGCAAAGTCAGTTGTGGTAGTTTTTCTTTTCTATGGCAACCGTTTCCTAACTGTTTTAATAACAAAGAAATGGGTAGTTATGGGTGTGGCAGAAGGCATATTTAGGAGTCATCATTACTAGGGATGCTATGGTGAGAAATATTGGTGAATTGGTATGGAGGAAGTGGTATTCAAATGGCAGAGGGTCGTAGGTGTTCGAGAATCTGCATTCATGATATCGTGAAGAATATTGCTACCGTGGAATCTTCTCAGAGCGATTGTGTTGATGATCGGGCAATTTCATATACTTTGAAGCGCTGAACTCATTGACGTTTCACTTGACATAAATCTTCAACGCATCCTTATTTATGTTCATGTGGCGAAGGAACAAGATTCTAACATCAATCGCATTTGTTAATATTTTTGTGTAGCTAGTGTTGTGTATTATTTATGCCATGAAATGTTGTATTTGTTGGGGACGCGGACAATGAGTCTCAGAGGTAGTTGAGTATACTCTATCGCATACCTACTAGCACTGGCCTTGGTCGAGTATAGTTGACAAGTTCTTTAGATAGAGCCAAATAAGACAAGCAATGTGGAATATTAGGTTTGCGATTAATATTAAAGGGTTGTCAGGGAGAATGCAACCACCGTTAATTTTTATTGGGGCCATTTTCTGTACACAGGACGATGCCAACAATGGGAGCACTACAGATTAAACCCGAACGATTCTCTATGTTGATTGATAAGAGGTCAGAGTTATTACAATTGCTTCGAAGAAGGATTAGAAGAGGTTATAAATCTATTTATTTCCACAAGCTTGGAGAAGCATCATTGGTAAAGAGTGCAGAATAGCACTGTTAATACAGGCATGATTTTCTATGTTCTTAACTTTTTATACCCCTGCAAATAAAGAATTTATTATGGGTGTATATCTTAATAAATTTTGATTACAAGAAAGAAAGGATGAATCAATGTAATCTTTTATTTAGCTTGTTGAGCATGCATCCTTAAAGGGAAAACGATACAAGTTCTAGAGAATGGAAAGACCAAATCAGTATACCCTTAAAAGAGAAATATAAGGTTAAATGGAATATCTAGGATGAAGACTATGATAGTTCAATAGATGTATTCTTGCTTTTAGAGGCATATCTTTTCTATTTATTTGATTTGAAGGTCCAGTGAAGATAATAACCTTTTGATATTGAAGCGACAATGTTGCATTATGGATATAGAATTCCTTATACAAAATTAAGTTTTGCATGTCATTTTGTAAAACAAATCCAGGGATGTGGAAAGTTAGATACCCTTTCAATTATCCATTATTACTTATGTTATGTTGTCTCAGGATAGATAGAGAGTAAACTAGGCAATGCAAAGATATAGATCTCATAGTTCTTGTTCGATAGAACTTATTTTAGTGCTAAGTGCACAAAAGACATAGATAGCCCAAGATTGGGCATCACTAAAATGATTTACCTCAAGGTGGGGCATAAGGAGAGATTCGTAACTCAATTCCATATGATGGTGGTAAACTATTATGATCAATTAAGGTTTATGGGACAAGGAAGTTACTTATGAGTTCATAACTTAACCTATGTTGAGAGTCAGTAGACTCAAGTAGACCAAGGGGTCAAAAGTAGATTATTATCTTCTATAAATCAACCTTTTAGGGTTGAAAGATTGTCTTAGTTCAAAACAATTAATATAAAGTGATAGTATTCTTTTAGATATTATATTGGTGAGGAAATATCTCGAGTACTATGCTTATTCATGTTACGTAAAATGTGAACTCAAGCAATGCCAAGTGGTCTAGGAAGACTAGTAGCATTGTTCTTATGTTTGATACACTTATGCTATTACCTTTGGAAAACAAGAATGTTTGATATTTCCATGTATTGGGATAGAAAATTTAAACCCTAGTATTGAAGCAAGGAGGATATAGGAAACTATAACTCTTATGACGGATATAACATTGTACATATTTATATATATGTGGTTTGAAAGTGGAAGGCCAAGGAAACCATAGAACAAGACATGAAGAGTCTTTGTAATGCTTGGAGGGATTCTATGGTAATGTCAAAACTCAATTTAAAGCATCAAGGATGTTTAGTATTGAATCTAGAGAGTAATATGATAGAAAGTCATAAACCCTAGAAATTGCAAGAATGCAATAAGGGACTCTTAAAAAGGTTAGAAAAACCTAAATCTTATATTACATGTATATCCTGGAGTAAGGATTAGTTCTAAGTCCAATAGGCTAGAATGGATGTTTCAGTTCTGACAAGTTGTGACTAGAGTACCACATAAAGTAAGTAAAACTATAGGATGAGAAAGTTTCTAAGACGAGTTAGGGGTGGGTGTCTAGATGGCATGACTAATCAGGATGATCATACTTAGCAAGAAGAGATCTAGAGTTGTATGGTCGATTGAGTTTTGTAGGACACATCACCAGGACTCAGATGGAGTAACTTGATAGTTCCTTATATCTATACCCTTCATGAAGGGATGGGTTTCTTCAATTGAAGAAACACGGGAGACCAGTAGGTCTTTGGTTGGGAGGAAAAGCACTCGGATGATGCTCTCCCTCTGTAGTAGAAGACTCACCGAGGCTCGTGAAGATAGTTAACCATATTCCAAATGCAGTGAACGTCTTGGTACGGCTTCTAACAGTCAAACTTATGAGGTAAAACTATTCTTTTGCCAAATGTATTTTATGCAATATAATAGAAAAGTGTAAGAATTTCTCTCTGATTGTAGTTGTGAATATATTTGTTTTCAAGTTTGAAATTAACTAGAAATGTTGTACTCAATTTCTCTCATCGACACAACAAACAGATGCCAAGTGGAAGGAAGGTAGTCAGGCGATGTGGAATTTCGCTTTTGGATTTGATTTTCTAAGGTGAGGATGTGTGAAAGGGGAATTTGCGTAAGGGGTGCAAATTCGCTCCTATACAATTCCCATAATTTGTACTCGGTCATAAATTATCTGAATATGAATGAAAATCCTAGTTTATTGAATGCAACTTCATGGTGATACATTTTAAATGAATGTTGTAAAGAACTCAATACAATGCTATGTTATATGTTTGACAAAATGTCACATATGTCAAACTAAGAAAATCGAAAAAATATCACTCAATCCAATAGGGGGTTTTACAATGGTATCAAATCTATGCATCCTACCAGCCTAAGGGGTTAACAAGGAAGTTATTTTAGATTGCTTGTTGAGTGACCAGCACTCATCTATATTAGTCTTAGCGGGTTGTTCGTTTGGGAAGATGAAGACAAATCAAGAACTCGTGGGAGAATTTTTGCATGTCTTTCAAGGATATCAGAAGAATCTAACAACATTGTTAGAGCATCCTGAGTTGTTGGAGCCTCACTTAACAGTTGGGAAGAAAGAAGAGGGATTCAAATCTAAAGTGGTTGGTGATGTGAATGCCTCACTTCATGATGGATGCTTGACATAACCCCAGGATGACTTCTTCGAAGTGCATGCATCTATTCATGTTGAGGATGGGTGCAATGAGGTGTACAAAACAGCAGTCTTTAATACACCATTAGAGCCATCCTATGAGGTTAACCACACTAGTGCACATAACAGGCATATTGATAGCACACATGATAATTATTCAACCTCTTACCAGAGTGATGATGCTTATGATGATCCAGGTGTGTTAGCACCTAATCATGATAGAGATTTGGTGATGGATAAATTTCCTCTAGATGCTGATCTAACTTCCTAGGAGTTATGCATGAAAGATGACAAAGAGGAAGCTGATTTTGGAAAACATGGTGTTGATTACCAATCAGAAAGTTTGTATGAAGTTGATAGTTCCCATGAATCCCATCATTTGGCAAGGCAATTGAAGGTAAATGAAGACATGATTATTGCAGCCATAAAACATTTTAATGATACTCAGAAGTTGATGGCAAATTGTTGTTGGAGGGCTCTGGGAACACATAAGATCCATGATGGAGAACTTTTCCTTGCACATTTCCAAGCACTCAAAGAAGCATTGGTGGTAATGAAGTCTAACTACCTACACATTCTTGCAGATAGAGATCATTTTCTCATGCTTGATGAGATTTATTACGATGTGCTAAAAGGGAAAGAAGAGGAAGTTGATAAGCTTACTCATGAGCTTAAGGTTACCATGGATTCGTTGAAGAGCACTCAAATGGCCCTTCAAGAATCAAAGATTCAAGTTGATGAGCTTTTCTTGGAGTTAGACTTGGCTCAATCTTCATCATCCACAACTGAAATTCAATCATCTATGACAGCCATACCTCATGAGGATGATGGTCGTACTCATGATTTGAGAGAAGAACCTCTTGCGATGGTCAAGCATGAGGAGCATTCAAATTTGCATGGGCTTGAGGAGAGGTATGATTCAGAAATTTCTGATTATACACAGGGTTTTCTTTATGGGGATCTTAAGTCACCTCTTTTGGAGAGCCCATTGAAGGCTCAAGTCATAGATATGGATGAGATAGTTGAGCACACACCTTGCGAGCCAGCCAACAGTAATCTGCATGCATGTGTTGAGGGAGACATTTGTGATGCAAATTTGGTTGGGCATTTAGTCATCCTTGAGGAGCTCGAGGAGTCTACTTGTGTTGAAGATTCCTTTGAGGAGTATGAGGCCACCCTAATTTCAGAACTGGTGATTCATGTCATGGAGATGTTTGATAGTGATTAGAATGTACTTGGAGGTGGGAAGTCTCAGCTGGTCTAAGATCCAAGGTATGAAGATGATGTCATAGAAGTACTTGATTTCAAGAGGCATAAGTTCAAGTTTCAAATAGACTATGCTCTATGGTATGGGTATCAGCATGAGGGCAGAAGTATTCCAGCCCTAACCCATTGGTTTCTACCTCATACATTGTTGGTAGATGGCTGTCCTGCTTTGCTGGTCAGGGAGTTTTCAGGGTATACCTTGAGGACAGTAGTTGTTTGGATGGATTGGAGTGGTTGGGATCACTACTTTAGCATTGGAGGTTGGCCTGATGATGAGCTCCTATCATCCTATGACATTGGAGATACCTTTTGCTCCGTCATAGATATGATTTTCAGTTTGCATGGTGCTGCTCTGATTTATACCAGCAGCTTAGTAGGGGTTGGTATGTGTTTCTCTACACCTATGATGGACATCTCTCACATCCATAGGAGATCATTCAAAGTGGGATGGGTAGTTCAAGACATGGACACATCAATCTGGTTAAACACTCAAGTGTCACTAGTGAGATGAGTGCACAAGATGAGTTTAAACAGTGACAGAATGATATAATAGGTGTCCATGATAAAGAACCATCTAGTGCATCCACAATTGAAATGGGAACAAGTCTATATTGGTGATGTAGAGATTGTTATTGATAAGCCTTGTGAGGAGGAGGTGGATTCTTCTGAGATTTGTGTGTTAGATGATAACATTGTCCCAACATTGATTCTTGAGGATAGTCGAGCCTCTACTAGTGAGTCATGTGAATTGAGGGGACAGCTGAAAGTTCCTAAAGATAAGGTTGTTCAAACCTTAACTCTTTTTGATAGCGCGCACAAGTTTGTCAAATACCTTCTTTGGTCAACTCAATTTAAAGAAAGGCGGAAAGGGGTAGCAGTTGGAGCTTCTATCCCAAGTCTGCGGACTATCAAACATGCTTTAGAGGTAATCAAATCAAATTACCTCCATTTGCTTTCAGATAGAGACTTGGCCATCAGCTTGGCAGAGGAGGCTTATAGAGCTAATGCAAAATCTGCCCTTTTTGATCTAAATTGCAAGACACCTCTTGATGCATGCAATGTGAATGATGAGATATGGAATCCTCGTGACTATTTTGGTATTCCATTGGCACAAGCAAGTGAATTTCACCTTGATAGCATAGCGATGTATGCTCATCAATTTTCTTTCAGCCCACATACAAATGAATTGACCAAGCTCTTGATTAAACATAAAAGTGGGTTGGATGAGGGATTACCTAGTTCACTCTGGTATAATGTGTTTCCATCTTCAGAAGATGAATCCAAATTTTGCAAGTCTCCTACTTTGCTTTCTCTAGAGGGTTGCTCAAAAAAATAGGAATTAGAGACTTGGATCATTTGGATTCCAATGGTTATTGGAGTGGCACAGGGGAAGTCAGCAAGTGTTGGGAATGATGGACTTTCAATTTGGCTATGGGATCCGAGAATTTTTATGATTGGTAGACTGCTTCATTTTACAACAAGGATTGATAGAGCAGCTATGTATTTTGGTATTAGTGGTATCAGATTGACGTAGAAGTGTTTTAGTGAAGCATACTACAGGTTCATCTGGGACCCTAGTATTTGGCCTTGGTGTACAGATGTGGATTGCTTGGGGACAAGCAATCTCAAGGAAGGGAGGGCTGTAGTGTTCCAGATTTCTGACTCGCCAAACTGACAATAATTTATGTAATTATTTTAATTATTTAATATTCCATGGCAAAAAGTACATTTAAAAAGGTAATATTAAATAATTAGATTACACGGTTATTATAAAGTGACGGACAAGAAAATATTTAGAAGATATTTTATAAAGTCACTTTATAATAAAGTGCTAATATGTTTTGGCAAGAAATTTTAAATGGGATTTCCAAGATGATTATAAAAAAAGATGTGAGCTCATTTCTTCATTATGTTGGATTATTATTTTATTTGGATTTGTATTCTGGTGGAGCTCTTCGGAGTCTGAAACCCTAGGTGGGAATTCCTACGGGTTTCAGTTTCGATGGTGAAAGATTCCTCCCTAGCTGGTGATTAGCAGATTCATTCAGGATTTGCATTTGTGCTTCAATGGTTGGTTGGTCGAATTGAGGAGATTTGTGAAGTTTACTTCGGAAACAAATTTCAAGGTGTGTTGAAGATTATTTGCAGACACTTCAGTAACAAATATTGGGTTATCTGCAGGTGGACTTTTCAGCTATACAGGATATATAATGCTTTTACTTGCAGCAGCATCGAACATTAGAGGTATCCATTTCGTCTAGTGAAGTTGTGAGAGTTTGGGAACATAATACTGAGGTCGAGTATATTTTCTTGGCATAGAATTGATTCATGTTTCTTGGTGGCAGCCCACAGGCCATATGAATGTGAAGCCTAGCGTTTGTAAGAGTGGGGTCGTGTGGTGTAGAACCCTTATCCAACATCACCACTCCATGTTGTGGCATCGCGTAGTATTGATATCCTGTGTAACGAACCCATCCTTGGGTAATTAAATTTTTTTTCATATTTCACTTCAAACATATAAATGTAATAAGTAACAAAGACATTACAATAAAATTCTTCCTTTCTTTATTGATAATTACATGCCAGTTACAATATATTTTCCACATGGATTCCATTTCCATTGCAAATATAATTCAGAGTACAAAAAGAAAACAATTACATACATAGCTCGTAAGCTTTTGCACAAATAGTAGTAAGATAGTCCAGGTTCCCTTCCTTACAAATCTTGGTGTATCTGTCGCCTGTTGTGGAGGAGAAACATCACTCAGGCGTTTTTCCGCCAACCACGGACTGTTTAATGCGGTCCCCCGCACACCTATCATTCAATAGATGGCCCTCCCTTCAAACAAAGAGATTGGTAAAGTAACCAGTTGCGACAACCCAATTGAGCATAGTGTTGTGTCCTATACATCTAGAACTTGCTATTTCACAATCCCGAACTAGCATGATGGATCACAATGAACTGACAGTGTAGTCTCAACTATCTCACATCTAAGTGGATGTCGTACCTTCCCCTACTTTGGCCAAAGTATTCACATTCAGTACTTCGAATGAAGGTCATCTATCATGTACACTACTCAGGGCCGATTTGATTTTAGGCTATCTTACACTACGCATAGGTATCGTCCTTTACTTTTGGATAGTCTTTTATCCCAGACTAACCTACAACATTTTTTTAATAGATTTACACAAGATAGGTATATCCTTTTTCAGATTACCTACCTTTTAGACATTCTACTTCCATAGCTACATAAGGGAGGTATATCCTGTTTCAGACAACCTACCTTCAAGCAAACTACTTGATCAGGAATTGGAATGCAGTCAACAAGGGTCCCTCTGGTAACTCCAAACACGGAATCCTTTATCCGTGGAGTACATAGCTTTCCTTAGTTAACCTATTTAACTTTAAAGCTTTAGACTACCTTGGTACTGGTTCCACCCTCGACCTAGTATTAAATAACTAGTTCCTTTTTCCTTTATTAAGGAGTTCAAGCAGTATTCAAGTAATACAATTCATAATATAACTCTTATTAAAAGATATTCAACATTTCCTTTTCATGCTACTCTTTAATAAGCTTTTCCTATGAATTTAAGCTATCTCTTTTCAATAAGCTCTTTTTATGAAATTAAACTATTTCCAATTTAACATGCTTTCACTATAAAATGAGCTATACCCAATTTAATAAGTCTTTTCTAATGGAATTGAGCTATTCCCAATTTAACATGCTTTCACTATAAAACAAGTTCTTTCATTCCAACAAGCTTCCCTATGAATTCAAGCTATTCCATTTTGACATAATTCCTTTGGAAAACAGAATCTTTCTATCACTTTCCTTTCCTATTTCATAACATAATGCAAAGCATAATCTAAGCAAGTAAACTCATTTTAATTCAAATGCCAGAAGTATTAAAAAGACATTATCTCATGCCTGTTTCCTAGCTATAGACGATTCCAGACAGCAGCTACTTCTCCTCCTTTGACAGTGTTATTCCTCTCAAACAATGCTTAATCAGCAATGACACACTAAGGCTTTCAACCAATGCAGTACAGTAATGAAAGAGTATGATTATCTTATAAATTGCTTCCACAGCAATAAAAGACTGTTCACAAAATGCTTCAATGCTTATTCAGCAATGACAGGAAATAGCTCTCAAAATGCTGCTACAGAATTGTCAAATTATGTCTCTCAAACAAATGCAATGATAGATAGGAAATTCATGAGAATATAGTAAAGACAAAATGCAGCTCTCACAAAAGAAAATTCGGAATTCCAAAAGTGTGTTTTGCTGCTGGGCGGCTATTTATAGAGCCCTCAGCCCAACAATTTCCACTCTTGCAGGCATGTAATATGACAGAACTACTATTTGAATTTTTCAAACTAAAATGTGGCGGATTTCCTTACCTACTCATAGCTTTAAGAGATATTTCGACTTCCAGCAGTTCAGAGAATAGTTCAAACTTTCATTGATAAAAAGAAGGGTTGACACCTACAGGCGTCTCCCCACTCATGAACAATGGCGGGTAACTCTCCACGTTTTTACGGAATGGAGGCTCAAAACAATGCGACCAAGTCTTGCGCCAGGAGGAGCTGCGCGCGGCTTCACTCCATTCACTATTTCGGCTATTTTTACTGTTCGCGTTTTTCCTCAAATGGAAATCCGCGATTTTCACTTTAACCAAAGTTTTAAAATGCATTTGATTTACATCTTTCAAAAAGACTATAGTATTTACCATTTAAATTCTCATAATACTTCCAACGTATTTTCTCAATAGACTAAGGAAATCGAAAATACTTTTATTACTTATGGTAATTGCATTTTATTGCCAAATGACTATACAAGTCAAATTTATTTAATTTTATGGTAAATATCATTTACCAAGTGACTAAAGAAGTTTACGCCATTTATTTTCCAAGACTTATTTATAATTTAAATATAAATAAAACATTATATTTATATCTCCATAAATTAATTTTATAATATTTAACTTTAATTAAAAGAATTAAATCTTTTAATTTTACACTAAGAGTTTTAAAATATTTATCTAGATATATTTTCATATTTTAATATATTAATATTATTATAGTTCTTTTAAATATTAAACATATAAATATTAAAATACCCGAGTATTTAATATATTTATATATCTTAATATAACTATAATAATATTATATATATTTGCATATATAAATATATTTAATAAATATAAATATACATATACATATATAATTGTCGATTATATATATATATATATATATATATATATATATATATATATATATATATATATATATATATATATATATATATATGTGAGCCAGTCAGCGTACTTTCAAAACATATATATGTATATGTATATATAAATTCCAGGCAAATATTTAATATTCCATACTATCGGACGTATGCTCATAAACATATGTATACCATACATGTGTTTATATGCTTACTTTTGACGTTCACATCCAAACATGATACCACCATGATGATCATAATCACAATCAAGCATAAAGATAAACTTCACACACAGAAGCAGTCAAGACCTCTACTTGCAAGACATACAAGCTATGGATGACTTACCTTATACGCATACAAAACTGACTTGATTTACTCAGTCTAAGGTGTGTGTGTGTATGCTCAATTGATTTACTTTACTAGTTACTCGACCAAGCCCCTCTCCCGAGTGATGTCTCCCCTCCGCCTGGAGGAATAGTTCATGTTCCTGCATCCATTGGCACAAAACCACGGCAGTTACTTGTTCACAACATTTGCAGTATTAATTATAAAACAAGATTCATTATCTTGATATTCACCTATATGCAGTATTTACCATGAATTACATCAATCATCAAATGAAACAACGTCAAATGAGCTAACATACATATTGATAACAAGGTGCAAGCATCTCCAAATTTCATATTACATTCATTTCTACCTTTCATATCACTAGTAAATAGTAACCTCATAATTCGGGATGTAACATCCTGCCCATCGTCATATTCTCCTAACTGTGGCATCAAGGAAAGGAGCAATAAGGAACTTGGAGTCTAGCAAAGGTGACGTGAAAGTCTTAATAGCCAAAACACTTCATAAGGAGGCTACATTGCATTAGTGGCTGCTAGGAAGCTTTGTGGGGACAAAAAGGGAGGTACGATAAACAAGCAGGCACCTCCCTTCAGCCACTATGCCACCACACCATTCATCCAAGGTGATTGCCATAATATATAAAGGAGGTTTGTGCACATATGGACAAGGAAGCAGGTCAGAGTAATTAAATTATTAATATTCGCCATGTAACAACCCCATCCTTGGGTAATTAAAAAAATTCCACATTTCACTTCAAACATATAAATGTAACAAGTAACAAAGACATTACAATAAAATTCTTCATTTCTTTATTGATAAATACTTGCAAGTTACAATATATATTTCCACATGAATTCCATTTTCATTGTAAATATAAATCAGAGTACAAAAGTAAAACAATTACATACATACCTCGCAAGCTTTTTGCACAAATGGTAGTAAGACGGTCCAAGTTCCCTTCCTTTCAAATCTTGGTGTATCTGTCGCCTGCTGTGGAGGAGAAACATCACTCAGGCGCTTTTCCACCAACCACGGACTGTTAATGCGGTCCCCCGCACATCTATCATTCAATAGATGGCCCTCCCTTCGAACAAAGGGATTGGTAAAGTAACCGGCTGCGACAACCCAACTGAGCATAGTGTTGTGTCTTACATAACTAAATCCTTGTGCCCTCACAATCTCAATCTAGCATGATGGATCATAATGAGCTGACAGTGTAGTCTCGACTATCTCACATCTAAGTGGATGTCGTACCTTCCACTACTTTGGCCAAAGTATTCTCATTCAGTACTTCGAATGAAGGTCATCTATCATATACACTACTCAAGGCCGATTTGACTTAAGGCTATCTTACACTACGCATAGGTATCGTCCTTTACTATTGGATAATCTTTTATCCCAGACTAACCTACAACATTTTTCTAAGAAATTTGCATAAGATAGGTATATCCTGTTTCAGATTCCCTACCTTTAGACATTCTACTTCAGTAGTTACGTAAGGGAGGTATATCCTGTTTCAGACAACCTACCTTCAAACAATCTACTTAGAAACGAAGCAGTCTACAAGGATCTCTATACCATTCCTCCTAATCAGGAAATCTTTATCCTAAGAGTACTTTTAGCTTATCTCAGTTATCCCTATATCTTAAGCTGAAAAAGACCTTTCTAGACCACTACCTTCATTTCATTCCTAGTATCTAGTATTTACTTCTAACATATTCTCCTCATATGGAGATGATACACACCATGTGGATACATAAATATGTCCTTTTATTCTTTCACTCGAAGTAAATGCAATCATTAACACATTTACAATGTGGTTTACGAAAATATGCCCTTTTACTCTTTCTTTAGAAGTAAATGCGTTCATTAACATATCATCTACATGATTCTATTCAAGCACTTGCCTCTTGCCATTCAATTTCAAATAAAAGCCAAACAATCCTTTATCTGGATTAAATTCCTGAATTCAACACAAGTATTAAGAGAAAGAAAAACAATAAGAAATTCCCATGCCTGTTTCCTTGCTACTAACGACTACTTCCTGTTTCCGTAGTGGCAGTCTGGCAGCTTCTTCTCTTCCTTCTCTTTCTGATTTCTAATTCCACTCTTCACAATTCTGGTTTCTATAGAGGTTTTGTATTTATGCTTGCAGCATATAAAAACCACAGTCTCTCAAAAAAGGCGATGGCTCTCAAAACAAATGAGACTACAGCAATGACAGAATATGGTTCTCAAAACAAATGTTTCTACAACAATGTCAAAAAAATGGCTCTCCAAAAGGAATTCGGATTTAAGCAAATGCAGATAGGAATTGGTCTAAATGACAATGAGAGCAACCTCTTATATAGGTTTCGAATTCTCATGCTTACTACATTGTAGGCATGAGAATTTGACACCTTTCTCATTGAAAATGTCAACAAATGTCCTGGCAGTAATCCAGCAAGGCACTCAGCACATAAAGAGATGATTCGACTCTATTCAAGAAGAATGTTTCCACTTACACATGGTGAAATTCGAGAGATAGCCACCTACAGGCGTATTCACCAAAAACACCCAAAAATGGCGGATTTAATAGCTAGTCAGAAAACGTCAATGGAACAACACAGCCATCTGGCTTTCATTTCGCCCCTCCACACGCATTTCCAGTTTGGAGTTAAAGTTGGCCGCGACCTGGTCTTCCGCCATGAGCTTACAGTCACGCGAGTTTCCTCTTTCAAAATTTCGATTATTCATTTCAATATTTTGGCGTATGAATATTTCCGCAATTTCTCAGCTTATTGAAATATCATTACAAAGTATATGCTAAAGCTTATTGTCCAATGTTTTAAATTACATTTATTTTTTAAGAATAAACTTCATACGAATTTCAAGCAAAAGACTATAAAAGTCATATATATATTTTACTCAGGGTAAATATATATTATTTGCCAAATGACTATACAAGTCAAATTTAATTATTTTCCAAGGTAATATTTATTTAAAATATAAACAAGATATTATATTTATATTTTTCATTATATTAAATATATATCCTATTATAGTTTTATTTACCGTATTTAAATATATGTATATATCTATATAATATTTAAATATTACTATAGATATATCTATATATTTTATTCCAGGTAAAACTATAATAGCGTTTATATTAAATATAATATTTAATATATATATAAACATATTCAATATTTACATTTAAATATATCTATAAATTTCAAGCATCAATATAACGTTATAACAACATTATAGCTAGTGTGCATATGTTTATAGGTGTGCCAACCATGTATACATATCCGTATGTATGCCATGTCGACACATGTGTATGGTATAATAATTGCCCATCATACATCTGTCGTCATGTCATACATGTTGTTACGTACATATGAGTGGTACATGTATACGCATATACATCCTGTCTATACCACACTTATCAGTTCACATTTCACATTCAAAGCTCACAAAACAATAAGTCAGTCAACAAGTAACACCACTCATAAAGCATAAAGAAGTAATCCAAAACTCCTAAGCCTAAGGATGACTTATTAAGACAACTCAATCTGACTCAGTTCCCAAAAACCCTCAGTGAAGTGTGTGTATGCTCAACTTGATCAACTTTACCGGTTACTCGACCAAGCCCCTCTCCCGACTGATGTCTCCCCTCCGCCTGGAGGAATAGTTCTTGTTCCTGCATCCATAGACATACAATCTCGGCAGTTACTTGTTCACAACATTTGCAGTCTATATATAAATCAATTATAAAACAAGATTCATTATCCTGATATTCACATATATGCAGTATTTTACCATGAATTACATCAATTGAAATAACATCAAATGAAACAACGTCAAATGAGCTAACATACATATTGATAACAAGGTGCAAGCATCTCCAGATTTCACATTACATTCATTTCTACCTTTTATATCACTAGTAAATAGTAACCTCATAATTCAGGATGTAACATGCCAGTCGAGCCTTTCAAGGGATTGGCTAAACTTTTATTGCCACATTGGGAATGTATCCTAACGATGGACCTGAAGGAAAGAAGGCAAACATTTGAATAATCAAAGGCTAAGTCGGCACCATAATATTAAAGAGGTTTGCTTCTATTATTTCTGCCACCAGTCTCCCTGTGCAAGCCATGAGCTACAATATGAACCGCAGCACTTAGGGATAGTTGCGCTTGGCAGTATTGAGGGTCGTGGGGTTTAGTTGGGAGTCTTAAGGCTTCCATTAATGCTTCGTAGCTCCTATTAAGGTACCAATACACTATCGCTACTCATAACTGGAGAATCAAAGGTTGCAGAACAGCTACAGTCACACACAGGTCAGAATTAATTTAGCATGTAAATCTGGTGATTTCAATCCATGAAATTCTGTGTGCTATATTGGTTTCAGTTGGCAATTATTCCCATAATTTGCACTCAGCATCAACTATCTGAATGTGAATGTAAATCCTGGTTTATTGAATGCAACTTCATGGTGATGCATTTTAAGTGAATGTTGTAATGAACTCAATACAATGCTATGTTATATGTTTGACAAAATGTCACATATGTCAAACTGAGAAAATCGATCAAATATCGCTCAATACAATAGGTGATTTTACATGTGAAGCCTCTTATGCTTTTGACATTGACAAAAATGTACCCAATTTTCCTCTATTTTCTCAAGAACCTATGTAAGCAATGTTAACAACAAGGTGTCCAGATCACCTTAGAACTATCTATAACCTTTGTAGACCCCTATACAACTATTGTACTTCATTCTTGACTGAAATCCAACATTTTAAAAGTCCGTAAAGTTATGTCTTCATCATTAACTTTTGACTAATTAATGAAAATAGTAGCTTAGTTAGCTAGGTTTATCAACTTTCATGATCCAATTCAAATCATACCTCCCCAATTCGGATGTTATTGGTACCCAAAAGCTTAGAGACTCAGTAGATGAAAACATTCCCCCACCTTCTCCTTTGAATATACTTAGCTTTGCTTCTCAATTGCCATTTCAATTGAAAATGTCAACTTTCTTGCTCCCTTTTCCTTGATGCTCTCACATTCTTCTCCAACTATTGTTGAGAATTAGGAACAAATCCTTCAATGGAAGGAAAGAAGAGAGCTTCATTATGTAGTATGCAAGATGCAAAGAGACATAAGTTTTTCATATTCATAATTGAATATAACTTCATATGCAGGAGCACATCTAATATGAAAGTATTAGTGCTAGTAGTCCAAGAATTTCAAATGGACTTTACCAAAGTGGTTTTGGGCTTTAGATTCTTTTCTTTAACATCAAATCCTTCTTTGCTTAAGTACTACCATATCTTGTCCTTGACTTAGAACTTGAGCTCAACTCTATGTTAACCATGTCTTGCTTTGAACCTAGCTTGAAACTCCAACCTCTCTTATAATTGGAGGTGAATTTGCTAAATCTTCTTGATGAAGATCTCAACTTTGCAGATTTCCAAATCCATTTTTTCTTGTTTCTTTTTTGGTTGTCCCGTCATTACATCAAAAATACTCGGAGGTGAGTGTCAACAACTCAAATTAAAATAGTATGTACCGCAGAATGATAACTCATTAAGTACTTAGTTGACTCATTGTGACTCATGAGTTTTTCTACATGCCACAGTGAGTCAAGATCAAATCAGCTGAATACTCTGCAATTTTTTATCAATGATTCAACTAAGTTTTCCATAGTGACTCACAAGTTCCCAACATTGACTCACCTGGCAATGGGATTAAAAAAACCCACGCAATTTCATTGTTTTAGTTCTTTTTTGACATTTTATGCTCATTTCACCCAATAGATGTCTTCAACATCCATGTGACAAAACACACTGAGAGAAAGGATTGGAAGGAGATTCTAGGGCACCTTCAAAGATTCAAACCAGTTTGTATATTTTACTTCTTTTTTTATTTTGAAATTAAAAAAGTTGAAAACCTAGGGAAATGTAATCCATTTCCCCTTCCGCCACCCCCAATTTCCTAACATTTTTTTGTTCTATTTGCATTCTATTTTCTCTTATAATTGTTTCTCACTTTGCCATAACATTTTTTTTCGAAACACTCTTGATTTTTTTTCTATGTTAAAATCAATAATGTCAAGTTCAACATAAATGAATAGTAGGAAAGACCCACATGGATGTATGGGACATTGGGTGCTCCCAAAAGTCAATTCCAATGTAATGCTTGCCAACTTCTTGTGACGAGGAATTAATATATTAAAATACTTGAACATGATGTGAAGGCATACACTAAAGTGACCGAGGTTACAAGAGAAATAGATGCCCTAGTTGCTAGTTAAGATATGAAAAAAATAGAAAAAGAAAAGTTACAAAGGAAGCAATGGCAATGATGATGAATGTCAATTCTAATTCATCTACAAATTCTTTTGTTAGTCAAAACATTTGTCATCCGCATTCCTCTACTAGTGACACTCCTTAGGGTTCTACTTCTGATTGACTTCCTTGTTCAATGACACCCAATTTCTTTATTCCACACAATGTTCTAGGAGCATAAGCTTTGCTTGAAGGTACCACATGGAATGAGGAAAAACATCATTAGGCTAGGATGGCAACAACAAAATTTTGGAACTACAACAATTAACCGTTAATGAGTAAGCCATTTCTAGAGGAAATCATAAAAAATACATGGCTTGTGGTTGATAATCAACAGAAAATATGGCATAAAAAGGCTGCAGGATTTTATGAGATAGATAGATTGATGAATGGAATAGGGCTCTCCTTAACTTTTTAGTGGCTTCTAATAGCACGTTGATGTTTTTGAAGCCCATAGATGCCTTGCATGAAGTAAAAAATGCAAAGACTTTGTGCAATCCATTGAACAAGGTGATCCAAAAAGTTAGGGTTTGAGAGAGTTTTCCAAATTATCACAAACAATGCAACAGCATATATACCATGAGGAGACTAATTATGGAGAGGCATCCTACTTTTACTTGGACTCATTATGTTGCACATTGCTTGGTTTGATGCTAGATGACATTGGAAAGATTGGAGGGGTCAAAAGTGTGGTTGGAGATGCTAAATAGGTTACTAAATTAATCTACAACCATAATTGGGTCCATTTAATATAGTTAACATTTTACTTCTAGCAAGGAGCTCATGTGATTAGGAGTCACACAATTTGTCACCCACTTTCTCACTTTGCAAAGCATTGTTTTTGCAATTCATTCTCTCAAGCAAATGTTTGTGTCTAATTCCTAGTGGAGTCTCCAAATGCCAAAAAAAACAAAGGGGAGAAGGCTGCAAGAACTGTTTTTTATGACTTATTGATCAAAAATGCAAAGGAGTTACTCAAGGTAAGTAACAAATACAAACATAAACTTTATACAACATTATCTATTTGTTGTTCCTTTCGGGGGGTTTTAATCTTGTAATAATTTCAAATTTCTTTTCAATTTTTTAGGTGACAAAACATTTGCTCAAGGTTCTTCATTTGATGGATGGTGATGGCATGCCAATGGGTTACCTCTATGAGGCCATGGATAGAACCAAAGAGACCATTTTGCATTACTATGATAGAAACAAAAGAAAATATGAGATCATTTGGTGCATCATTGATCGTAGATTGTAATGTCCTCTTCCTAATCAGTTCAGTATGGTGGACAGTTAGCCTATTCAGTGGATTGTTGTAGGCTAATGAGTTAGGGTTAGGGAATCCTTGGAGTCAATTGGATCTAGTAGGTTGGCAGTATCAGGCGATTATTTGAGCTTTGGAGGTTATGATGTGCGAAACACCACTTTTTTGGGTGGTTTTGGATGATTTCTTCTATACTTAGTAGTTTTAGTAAGTCAATTTCGAGCACTGGCAAGGTCAATTGTTAGCATTTCTATGTTTAGCTATGTTGGTGGAGGAATTCAATGTCAATATCCAAGTATTTAATATAGTCTAGTATTTTAATTTAAATAACGATATTTTATAAAGCTAAATTAAATATTTAATATTATCATTATTTAATATTATAAAGTGACTTTATGAAGGGGTACTTTTGGGAGACATAAGAAGTCATTTTAAATTTAATAAAGTATTCCCTAAAGTTGGACACCTCACTTGGAGAAATAAGGGGACATTTAAAATTTAAATAAAAGTGCATTTAATGCTAAATGGGGCGTGGGGTTCTAGAGAGCCATACAAAAGCATTTTGGGAGCTCATTTTTGTTTTTATGCTTGACTTGATATTGGTATTCTTCTTTGCTAGAGGAGTTGGTTCTTCTTCAAGGTTTGTGAGGATGAAATCACTTACAGGCAACATTCTTCACATTGTTGAAAGACACAATCTAGAGAATATCTTGGTGATTTCATACAGGGATCACAATTGGGCTTCATTGTTGGAGATTTTTCAAAGGTTTTCAAGGCTGAGTTTTTGAGGAAATAAAAGAGGGGTGAACAACAGATTATTGTCTTCATTTTCAGACCAAGCTTCAATCCCTTGGCTAGCCTTACACCTCCCAGCCTAGCCGTACAGTTACATAGGGAGGCGTGAGGTTTTTTGAGGTTGAACACCTAGTTTTGGAGCAACATTTGGGGGTCTTTGGAGGAGCCTAGGGTATAGTGACACTCAGCAATTGCGAAGGGGGTGAGAACGTGAGTTGTTTAGGAGATATCAACATCTATTTGCACTTCTAGTTTGTTGGTTGCAAGTACAGAAAATTGTCAAAGTCTCTCAAATTTTCTGGGTATGTTTGAAATAGATATGTAATGTTATTTGATGATCCGGGTTGCTATTACATTTGAAGAAATTTGTGTTTTCAGATCAGAAATAAATTCTGGAAATTTCAGCTATATGTATTTATAAATGTTGTAATATTTTTGAGTTATTTAATTGCTTCAAGTTACTTTATTTTTGCTCTTTGTTACAAAAAGAAACACCTTCTGCATTTTCGTCTTCTTCTCTTAAACACATCAAACAACAAACAAAAAAACAAGACAGAACAAGGGTGCATATTACAATGGTATTAGAGCAGTTGCATCCTACCATCTTGGAGGGTGTTGGGAAAACAATGCTATGTCAGCTGAATGAGTAATGCAGTCATATACACATCACTATAAATTGAGAAGAAATGGATCAAACACTAGCCTTGAGAGTCAACCAGAGGTAGATCCCTTTGCAGGCATTGAAATGGGTGACAGAATGCAGCAAGAACCTAGCACTAGGGAAATGCTAAATGACCTGACTTGAGGGCAGCGTGAGTTACAGCAGATTTTAGCTCAAGTGGTGGCCCTAATGAACCAACACATGCTCAAAAATGCAGGGAACAATGCAGGAAACAATGGAGGTAACAATAGGGGACACAATGGTGGTAACCCTGGGCATGGAAGGAATAATGGTAATGGGGATGGTTCGGTGAACAACAGGGTTAAACATCAATAGGCAAGAACTATAACAGCAAATTCCAGGCCCTTAATGCCTAATTTTCCACCAAGGGTTAACCCTCGAGTTGAAAAAGAGCCCACTCAGCATGAGTTACAAGATCAGATTTTGCAAGATTGGAGGGATTCAGGGCCAGAGTTTTAGGCTGAGATGTCTTTCCATGACTACATGGACCTCAGGATGAAACATAGACCACATAGGGGTAGTAGACAGCATCACCAGAAGTTGCAGAGAAAGGTAAGTAAGCTGTCTATTCCATACTATGATGGCTCTGGGAAGACTACAGCTAGCGCATGGGTTCAGAAGCTTGACACATACTTCCAACTCAACCCAATGTAGCATGAGGCCATCAAATATGCTGCTATACATTCGGATCATAGTGCTCATGAGTGGTGGCATCATGGGATGATCACCTTGGGTCATGACCAAATTGGCTCATATGCTAAATTTAGACAATGGTTGATTGACAGGTTTGATAAAAAGGACCCAAAGTTACATTTTACAGAGTTAGCACAGCTCAAACAATGGAGTTCACTAGACATGTATGTTGTTGATTTCCAAAGGCTTTCAATTTTGGTCACAAATATTTCAGAGAGGAGGCTCATTGTCCTTTTCATGGATGGTCTTTCAGATCTTTTGCGAGGTTGAATTAAGGCTCTTAATCCATCTTCATTACAGGAAGCCATCAAGAAGGCAAGAGATAAGAAGACTTCTACTCTTAGAAACAAATTCCAGTCTAGGAATTTCCCTCATAAGAAGGATAAGGCTAAGAAACCACTTCATAGGAAATCACACCAGCCATGTAATAAGTCCAACGGATTGGATAATGAGCAGCTTAATGACCTTCAGAGGAAGAAATTGTGTTTTCATCCGAGAGAACCTTGGGACCCATCTCACAAATGTAGTGTGAAGGCAAAGGCTAAGCAAATAGAGTATTTTTCTGCTGATGAATTTGCATCAGAAAAATCAGATCAGCAATCTGACTCGAAGAGTAGTGAGGAGGAGAGCTCATCAAAAGAGGAACCAAAGAGTGATGGTACCATTACCCAGCTCTCTAGTATACAAAAAGCAGTAACATTCAAGGTTAGAGGGGTATTACAGGGGCAGCGAATCATAACACTTATTGATACAAGTGCCACTCATAACTTCATTGATGAGGGATTTGTGAATAGGGGAAGGCTACAAATGGAAGAGCATGATGGATTCAAGGTCATGGTAGCTGATGGGTACAAACTTTCTTGTACTCGTACGATTTTCAATCTCAGCATATAGTTGGGAGACTAAGAGTTGAAGGATGAATTCTATGTGGTGAACATTGGGGATACTAATATGGTTTTAAGATGCATTGGATGAAATCTCTTGTGGAGTTCTCTTTCAACTTGCAGAAAATGGAAATGAAGTTAGAATCAAATGGGAAAAAGATAGTGCTCAAAGGGTTATCAAATGGAGACCCTAGAATTGTGTCCTTTAAGAGGATGGAGCATTTGATTAGACATGATCGGGTGGAGTAGGCAGTAGAGTGTCTTATCATGCCTATAGTTGCAGAACAACAAAAGAACACTTACCATCCGGATATCCAAAAGTTGTTATCCGAGCATAACAAGGTGTTTGAGAGTATCCCTCGTGGAGTACCACCAGAGAAAGGGATAGAGCACGTTATAAAGGGTGCCAAACCAATGATTACTACGCTATGCAGACATCCTAAGAGGCATAAGGATGAGATAGAGAAAGCAATTAAGGAATTACTGGAGATGGGGCACATTAGACCCAACAAGAGTCCATTCGCATTAACAGTGGTTTTAGTTAAGAAAAAAGATGGGACAATGCGGATGTGTATCGATTATAGGGCAAAAGATGGGGCAATACGGATGTGTATCGATTATAGGGCACTGAATAAGAAAATTAAAAACAAGTACCCTATTCCTTGGATAGATGAGTTGATTGACAAGTTGCATGGAGCTTATTATTTTTCCAAGATAGATTTGAGATCAAAGTACCATCAAATCCGAATGAGGAGAGAGGACATAGAGAAGACAGCTTTTAGATGTCATTTTGGACATTTCGAGTTCTTGGTGATGCCCTTTGATTTGACAAATGCACCAACCACTTTCTAGAGTTGTATGAATCAAGTATTTCAGAAATAGTTGAAGAAGTTTGTATTGATATTTTTTGATGATATCATAATTTTTAGTAGAACATGGGAGGAACACATGAGGCATCTCGAGGAGGTCTTGAGCATATTGGTGGGTGAGTCCTTGTATGCCAAGGAGTCCAAATGTGATTTTGGCATGACAGAGCTTCTCTATCTTGGACCCAATCCAAGACTACAGAAGACTTCAACAAATTTGATAAAAAAACTGCATTTATTTGTTAACGCAAAAGGTAAACGTAGTTTTTTTTGGGTTACTGTCAAGCAAGACACCAATTTATGATGTTCGACCACTTTGTTGAAGAAAGCAACTAAGAGATTATTTTTGCCAATCCAAGCCCAAGGCATGTTGCACATGCACATTCAAGACACCAATTTGTGAAGTTCGACCACTTTGTTGAAGAAAGCAACTAAGAGATAATTTTTGCCAATCCAAGCCAAAGGCATGTTGCACATGCACATTCAAGACACCAATTTGTGATGTTCGACCACTTTGTTGAAGAAAGCAACTAAGAGATTATTTTTGCCAATCCAAACCCAAGGCATGTTGCACATGCACATTTCAATAATAAGATATGCCAGCAATGCTGAGCGAAAACCAAGGAAAGTCTAGACCATATTTCCGATTGGCATTAAAGAACGAAAGTGAGAATATCAGATAAAGATTAAATGGAGGAGCCCTCAAGAACAAAAAAGAGTTACAAAAGATAAGTTGGAAACTTGTACTAGGTTCCTTGGTAATTGCAAAATCATCAATTATAAACTGCTACCTGCCTATGTACCGGAAAAAGAAGGTCAATTTTATAATTTAACAGTTTCATACATTAACATTAAATTGTGTGATTTTTTAAATCGATGTTTAGGATCAAACTATGTCATCTATCGTTAAGAAGAGGAAGCAAGTGCTAAGATTGCAGACTTAGCCAAAAGTAAATAGATGTAGAGGTTGGTGAGAGTGAGGAGGGAACGGAAATTCATACTTTCCCCGATATAAATGCATGTCAACAATTCTCTCGGCTACAGAATCTATTTGCCAGTATGTTAACCGAGAGAATATCAAATCAACACAATCATTTAGGAGCAATATTTTAGTTTATGCGACTATTTTTCAAGAATTCGCGACGACGACGAAAGATATAATGGGGATGAATAAATACCGTTTGGGAGGTAAGGCATTGGAAGTTGCCACATTCCCACAGAATACAGTTATTGCGGTTTCCATGGTAACTTTGTTTCTGCTTCTGCTTCTTTTCCAAACATTCCCAAGAATTGCAGGAGCAGGATAAGAGTATGTTGATACCCACACCCTCATTCTCGTGCCAACACCACCCATCATCACTGTTTTATGCATTTCATATCAGATTCAATGATGTTGGGATTTTGGTTATACCCCATGTTTACAGAGACGGGGAGGATAAGTGCTACAGCCAAAACTGCCACAGGATAGTCGCAGTCACTTATCTAAATAGTTCACCCAAAAAGCTAGATGAAATGCTCCCAGTTCCTCTACAGCAAAATGCTTAAAAAGTGAGTAAAGGGTTTTTAATGGAGGGAACTATTTATTGAAGTTGTCTTGAACGTGGGTTTAAAATTGGCACGAGTATAGATTAGTTGATGTTTCACTTATGGGACGGGAGGTCTTATTAGGAGACGGTAACACAAGGCAATTAAAAAATGGGATATTTTTAAAATATTGGAAATTTTGATTATTTATTATGTGAGAGCTAATATATAATGAAATGAATGAAGGAATTTTAATGACATTCACAAGATCAAGTAGTCTAAAGGATCTAGGAACATAACATTAACATATTTTCAAGTTCCTTTCAATGTTGGTTTTCTATTATGAAGCTTGATTAGGATACTTATTATTTTGTGAAGTCTTGCCTCTTCAAATAATTCATAAAATTGTCCACCTTTAAATTGTCCACATGGCAATCTTGAACTTTTCTAATTCAATTTTTTTTATCTCTTCGATAGTGTTAAGACATTCATGCAGTTTAATGTCTCACTTGCTCATCCACTTGATGTTTTGCTTCATCCAAGTCTTTTTCCTACATTATAATGATGTCTCATGTTATTATATATACATTAAAAAATGAATCTTAAAAGTAACATATAAGTAATAATATTTACTATGTTTTTAAAAAATAAAAATAAAGCAAAAGAATTATTGAAATAATTGTTAGTTTTTTAAAAATATTAAATTTACATTCAAATAAAATAGTTCTTCAAATTCAAATAAGATAAACAACCTAATAAAATAAAAATAATATAAAAATAATAATTATTAAATTAAAAAAAATGACTTTTAAATGAATAAATAACTCTTGAGTAAATAAAAATAGCTCTTCAAATGTTATTCATAACATAGTGTGATGGTTAAATTGTAGCATTGTTTTTATAGCCACCAAGTTTCAAACATTCATTGGGTCATTGTGATCATGGATATTGTGTCACTATTGATTTAATGTGTTCATAGGTTTGAACCTTCATGTTAAAGTTGTTAGCGTTCATGCCCATTTTTTGTACTCCAAACCCTTGTTGGGTCGCTATGATAATGGACTTTGTGCCCCTATTGGGCTACTCAGCTTACAAGTTTGGATTATTCATGTTAACAATTAGAGAACCCAAAAAGAAGAAGGTTCCTCACAAGTCCCTACAACCTCTTATGTTTGAATCCCACCTCCTATTACCCAAATTGAACAAGCTTAAGCAGGTATTCCCCCTTCTTCCTCTTCTCTAGAGGATTTTATATATCACAATGTAACTTTCCTATTGACTCTATTATTCGCCACCACATTCTCTTCCTATGATTCCTTCTCCTCCATATTCACCTCCTCCCAAATCTCTATCCTCGAGAATTCTTCTACTTTAAACATTCCTCTACTAGTGAATTATTCCAAAGCAAGTCTTACTTAGTTCCCTGCCAAATCACCTATATAGTCTACCAAGAGAACCTCAACTAAAACTCTTGTCACTCATCCTCCAAAAAGGACATCATATCCTCCTACTAGAAATATCTTAAGGGATAGAAGGAAGAACCAAAAAAGAGGTCAACCTCTTAGGATAAGCTTGTTTGGTTGGATTAGATTATCTAAAGGAGAAAAAGAGTGACCAAGCCAACTATGTATGATCTCATGCAATTTGATTCCATGTTTCCTAAGCCTCCTAAGAAAGCTAGAGTAAGATTAACCATTATAAAAATCTTAAGGGAGTAACAAGCTCAAATCATTACTTTATTTTTAGATGTATTAGAGGTACAAATGAAACCTTTGGATTATATGGTGACCATAGTCTCTCTTGGAAAGAAATCAATTGATGAGGTGAAATAAATTATGTTTTTCCATCAACTTAATCCAAACGATAATAAGAGCAAGGATACAAATGAAGATTTGAAAGATGAAATCTCTTATATTACTCAAATGTTGGTTATCTAGATGGCCCCATCAATTATTTAGCTACAACTCCTACACCCCAATTTATCTTGGACTACATATAAAAATATACTAGTTGTAGAAGAATTAGGAAATATTGTCAACCCACTAGGGCATAAAATGGAAATTTATTATCTTGATATCATAAGGTTATAGAACAAATTGTTGATGTGAGAGACACGGGTAAAAGCACAAAGTTGTGTCACACTTTCGGCCAAATAAATAGCTCCGAGTGAAATATTTTTGGCTAGAAAAGTTTTGGCCGAATAGGTTTCGACCAAAACCACGTGGCCTATACGTGGCACACAGGGTTTCAGCCGAATAAGTTTCGTCTGAATCCCAAAAAAATAAATTTTTCCTTTTCCCGCTTTGAAATTAGCTTTGAAATTGGATTTTTTAATGTGCGAGGTTTCTATTGAAAGGTTTTCGAGCGAAAACCTTTCTATAGAAACCCTTTCTACCGAAATTGTCTATGTGGCATCCTATTTGGTAGCCAACTCAACTTTTTTCAAAAAAATTTGAAACTTTCAACTTCAACTAAGTATTTCTTCAGTCAGAATGATTTTTCTACAAAAAAAAGAAAAATACACTTTTGTAGAGCTCGGAGTGGTGAATCCAAATATGTATTTTTTAAAATATTTTGATTAGTTTAATATATTTATGTTTAAAATAATGCAAGTAGGTTGTTAAAGTTAAAAAAGAGGTTGATTAGAAATTTTAAAAAATAGTTAAACATATTAAAAAAAAATTAAAATATATGGGGCACAAGAGGAGAGAGACTTCTTCAAAAGAGTATAATTTTTTTTTTTGAAAATGATTAAAAAAATAGACAATAGTTGACTACCCGTGAAAACTATCAAATTCTAACAAGTTTGACTTTAAAACGTTATTACGAGAAAAATATAAATCAAATTTTGAAAAAAAAAATTCATGCTCAAAGTTACCTATTTGGAGAAAAAAAATTAGGGAGAAATGAAGTTTTTTTCAATTTATTTCTTGACGATCTGCGAAGTCACTTTTTTCTAAAATTTTCAACATTCCAAAATTTGTTCTTAAATTGATAAAAAGGTAGTGAAATTTTTTTTAAAAACCTAAAAAATTTATAGAAATAAACTTCATCAAAAGTTCTACATTTCATTAGTTTCATCATTTTAAAATTCAAAACATAAAGACCACTTTTATGTGGTCGAAGTTCAGAAATTTTTTTGCCGTTGGTTGATTCCTTTATAAAGTGTGACACAGGTTTGTGCTTTAGATTATAGAATCTAGTGAATGAAGGTGTGTTCTATGGAATAGAGATTTATATACACAAAAAGTGGAATGAGCCATATAAATACCGCATGATAAATTTTAACTGTTGCAAGAACTAATTTCTTATTTGTATGATGAAAATATAATGTTAATATGGCCTAAGTTTTGAAAGATTATTTTGAGGAGGTGGTTAAGGAGGAATCCCCCAAAATGCTTATTTCAACTTAGCATCAATAAATTGAATGATGAGGATGAGTACATCCATTGAGGAGTTCAAACAAAAAATAGTTGAGCATAAAAAGGTACATGAGAGACTAGTGGATGTGAACTTATCAAGGTTGATGTATATTTTATGTATTTAGATTGTCCTAGTCTTAATTATATATATAACTTAGGAAAATTTTGTTAAATATCAAAAGAAATGATAAAAGTCCCAAAAATGTGTAGAAGATAGTTAGACATTTGCATAAGGTATATAACATGCATTTGCATGTCAAATTTTTTAGAGTAATTTAGTACTCTAATGTTATAGTTTACTTAGGTCATGTTCATGTATGTTGTCTCAAGTTATATGATGACACATGTCATGATCTTATTTTATTCTCACCTAGGCTTTCCTTAGGGTTGCTTTATTTAGCTTTTAAATTTCTTTTATAAAGATTCATTGTATCATTATTCATTAATTCACATATCATGATTATTCTTTTTGTATCAAGTTTTTGGCTTCCATAGCCTAGGTCTCTCTTTGAGTGTGATAGGTGATTGATTGTAGCTTGTCTTCGGGAGCTATGGGATTGAGGGATCAACTCCAAAATGGTATCAGAGCTCTAAATCTATAGTTCATTACTCATTTTTTAGAGATTTGAACTTGAAATCAAATGGTTATATTGTGGAGCCAAACAAACCTCGTCATTACATCTGTAGTGATGAAAAACCTATAGATCAATTATCATTTTGTTGAAATCCAAGGTCAATTTTTTTAGTTGGTTTTTTCCTAAGGCATAGATATTCATGCACTAAATTCCATATATTTGTACAGATCCATGTACGGTACAACTATATGCACTCTCAAAAAAAAAAATTCCCTTATTGTGCCTATTTTTCAATGAATTCTCTATCATCAAATGATTCTTTGGCATTATTTTTTATTTTTCTAAGTGGTTTTGACTTCTAGAATTGATGCAGTTTCATCATTGGTTGTAAAATCAATCTTGTATCAACCAAAAACATTTATTTTCTTGCATTTAATTCAGTATCAGATTCAAAATTTCATTCCACATTTCACCACATTATTATTTCTCAACTCGCAGAGAGGGATATAGCATCTACATGAATCCATCTACAATATATCTAGATTTCAAATCATTTTCATTTGTCTACCAGAAGTTATCACTCTCAAAATTTCACTGTAATTCACAATCAGAGCATTTGGGGCCAACATGATCTAGATTTCTTAGTGTAGACCTATTCTATAATTTATGGAGCTTAATGGGACATCATCTAAGCATTTTGGGTCCAATGGGATCTATCTTAGAGATTCACAATTCATTTCATTTCGTGAAGAATTATCTTTTTATGTTTTGAGGATGAAAATCACATTGATCATTCATCAATTTTGTAAACCCTTGGGGTCGATAAGGACCTTTTTGGAGTTGGAGAAACATATTTAATAGCATTTTTAGTCATTTGGAAGCAATTCATCAAGTTAAAGATAATTTAGGATTCAATATTTTCAATTTGCCTTGTCAAGGGACTGTAATAAGGCCTTTGACCAATTGTAATGTTACATGCCCTTGTGGTAGGACTATGAGCCATATTTATTCATCAATGAAGCATATGTTGCATGTAAGATTGCCAATTCAATAAAGGATCATGTTTGTAGAATACTTGTGTTATTTTTGTTGTGTTGACTCTAAGCTACACGATTTGGGTTGTTCTTTTTGAACCCTCCATCCATGACTAAACCAAGAGGTATGAAAGCAAGTTTGTGAGTCCTGAAGGCATTCCTTATGGTAAAAAAATCATCGACTTGAGGAAAATTGCATGTGTTTTCAACCGATCACTGACTGTGAGACAGTTGAAACCCTTGTAGGTAGATCGTCAAATTGAGGCAGTTGCACCAAATTCGAGGGGAGATATGTCGCTGAGGAGAGTGCCTACTATGGTGAATTTTGCTAGAAGAATGGATGAAATGTTAGAAATGATGCATGAAATGTGAGTCTGATTAGATGCAGTAGAAGAAGACCAAAATTGAGGCCTAAGCCCTAGACATGAGGATGAAAGCAATGATGAAGAAAATCATGTTGTAAATCAAATTACAGAAACCCTAGGTGAAGAAGAAGAAGAATCAAATCATTTGAAGGTGTTGAAATCCATTTCAAAAATTGGTAAGCGACTTAGAGTTAAAATTCAAATTGACGTAAAAAATTTAAACCTCGAAGAATTGATTGATTGGGTCAATGAAATGGAGGAATACTTTGAATATGAAGAATTTGAAGATCCATAAAGAGTTAGATTTGGAAAAACAAATTTGAAATGTCATGTTGCTTTATGGTGGAAGGAAGTTCAATTGGATAGGAACATAAGAGGAAAGGAGAAAATCATCAAATGGGATAGAATGGTAACAAGGTTGAAGAATCAATTTACACCTATTGATTATGAATTGGAATTGTTGAAAAGATTATAGAATATGAGGCAAAAGGAGAAATTTGTGAAGGATTATATTGAATAATTCTATAAGATGATCATTAGAATTGGATATACCAAAGAAAGTAAAGAAAAGGTGGTGAGGTACATCAATGGACTGAGAACAAGAATTCAAGAAGAATTGAGCATGGTAAAGATGACATCAGCTGAAGAAGCATATCAATTTGCATTTAAGGTGGAAGAGAAGATGAACAAGAAGTTTGAACAAAGATAGGGAAGTGCAAGAGGAAGATTTCAAAGGAGCGGATCACAAACTGGAGAAAGAAGACCCTATGCAGAACATAACAAAGATGTAAAACCCTACTCTAGCAAAGAGAAGGATCATAATTCATACCGCAAAAGAAGAGAAAATAGAAATTTCTATAACAGTGACAAAGGAGGTCATAATTCTTACATCTACAATGAAGGATACCAAAGAGATGAAGGGAGATCTAAGAGAATACCATTAAGAGGAACCTGTTTCAAGTGTGGAGGTGAAATTTGAGTATCCTCAAAGGAGTACTAGAAAGAAAACTGAGCATACTAGAAGAACAACCTATGTGGATGAAGAACCTACTGAATCCCCTAATTCAGTTGGGAAACCTAATAAAGTTGAATCATTGGTGATGAGAAGAGCTTTGATGCATGAAGAGGTGACTAAGGAACCACCATAAATAAATAGTTTGTTTAGAACCAGATGTAAGTTTGGGGGGAAGGTATGTAAATCTATCATTGATAGTGGTAGCATTGATAATCTAGTTTTAGAAGAGATGGTAACCAAGTTGAATTTAAAGAGATTGAAACATCCAAACCCCTATAGGATAGCATGGGTTCAAGATGAGCATAAGATATTTTTTTGATTAGCAAAAGATAGGTTTTGAAGGGGCCCTAAAACCCTATACAAAAGAAAAGGTAGCAAATATAAACCAAATTGGTTGCCCCACCAACACAAAAACCAGGCCAACTAAATAAAAATCAGCACACCATCAGCAAACAACAACCAAAGGCATAAAAAACAAGACAAAAGAGAACAGAAAAAGTAACATCTAGAGAAGTTCCTTTAACATTCTAGACGCTTCTAGATCCTTAGATATCACTTTGTCGTGCATTTCCATGATCTCTTCAACATCCTGCCTCGACACCACCTTGTTGTTTTTTATTTTTCTTTGAGTGCAAATGCTCGGCCTTGTGCCCAATTCAACAACCTGCACACTCTTCTCAGCATCATCCCCCTCATCCTAGTTCACAAGCTCACTAAACAATGATCTCCCCACCCATTCCCTACCCTTATCATTCAGGAACACCAAACCTTTAGTATAGGATTCAAGCTTCTCCTTGTTGAGATTAATCATCACATTTAGGTCTTTACGCAACTGTAGGAAATTCCTCTCCATCGTGGATAGCCTAGGACCATGATCTTTTTTCAAATTAGCAACATCCTCCACCGTAAGGCCGAGGCTATAATTTAGTGATTTAACCATAGTGAAGATAGAGTCCTTCTCCTTTAAGCTTCTAAGGGTAGAGATATTGCAGTGAGAAATCATGTCATACTTATTAAGGAGGTCTTGAACCTCCTAAACCAACCACATAAGCAAATTAAAGGATATCAGTCCCTTCCTTGACCAGTCTAGATGCCTACATAAATTCCATCGCACCCCAATAAAAGCCCCTCCCCTGATGGGAGCTCATGGGTGGGTCATGTTCTTGGAACCCCTCAAGAGAATCAACCTTATCCTTACCTTTGTCTTTAGACACCGACATAGTAGGAGATTCCTCCAAACCCACCACACTATTCACCTTCCCCAAAACTAGGACCCCCCCACCACCACCACAATCTAGATCATCATACACCAAATCTTCCACCTCTCCATCCTTATTAACCCTAATTCCCTCCTACAACTTATCCACAAATTCATGGGAACACACTAGCCCTTGTTTCAAAGTCTTCCTTTTACTAGCTTTACCATCCACAACCTCCTCATCACAAGTCACCTAAATTTTACATTTCACACATGATGTGGAAGGCTTAACCTTTTTGGCAGAGCTTTTCTTTCCCCCAAAAGATGGAGTTTAATCCAATTATATGTGGTAACCATCTGACCATGCATCAGATTCCTCCTCAATTTATGTCCTAGCACTACCATCCACCTCCTCAATTTGGCATTTCCCACTCACCTTCTCCCTCTTCTTCGACTTATTAGATTTAACAAGAACAAGAGACTCAATAATAAAAATTAGCTTTTATGTGCATCACAATTAACAAAATCAAACCCTCATGTAAGAAGGGATTCCTAGGATTCCTTCTAAAGTATGTAATCCCATATTCCAAAGAAAGCAGAAGATAGAAAGGGAAAGAAATAAGCTTAACATGACGGAAGTAATTAAGCATCACAAAATGGTGCCCATACAGAGCCGTATATCTCCCATCCAAAGTAAAATAACACATCAGCACCATGGCCACCTTACCCCAAATAGGATTAATTTTTGTGTGGTCATAACCCCCATAGTTGAGTCTCACCATTGTAGCCTTCTCCTTGTCACGTAGAAAGTTCATTCTAGCAACCCTAGACATGGATTTCTCTCTATAAATTTTCCTTCCTTTAGTGGATAATCCCATAACTTCTGCAATAAAATCCTCATTGATAGTGATGTTCTTGCCAAAAATACTCAACACCTAACCATGCCAAGCATTGAAAAACTCTTGGGAGACATTCGACTTAAACCCATGTAATTTCTCCATGAATGGGGTAACCCCTCCTTTCTATAAAATTTCCTAGACATCGACATTTTCTTTGATCTCATCACATGAAAGAGTCTCAGTACTACACCTATCCCCACCCATATTCAATGAAAACTAGATCACAAAAGCAAGACCCCATAGGAAACAAATGCAAATAAACAACAAGTCCAAGGGTAAAATTGCACACAAAAAGTGTGAGGGCCGACCTTTTGAGGTATGAAAGAAAATAATGGCTAGGAGCCTCCTACACATACAACTCATATTCTCACAAATTATAATGAGTGACACAATCATGAAGTGTCGTATCAACCTAGAATGAACATAATTACCATGCAAGCCTTTGAGAAAACCTGAAGAGACAACATCCTCCAAAGAATTAGGAGTTATCATTATTAAGCAAGGTAGTTAACTCAATTGATAGGTTATCATCAACCTCGCAAGATCAAGCTAATGTCACTCCAAGATTTGCTAGCAAATTTGCCACCCCATTTGCCTCACAAAAGGCATAAAAAATATAAAACTCATCCAAATCATTCAACATGGAAAGGGTGTCCACAATAAATCTTTTGATTGACCAAGAAGGAGGGGAATTATTCCTAAGGAAATTAATAATATTCAATGAATCCCCTTCAACCCAAATTTTAGAAATCCCCTTCTCCCTAGCCAACTTTATGCCATGATAGGCTGTCATTGCTTCAACATAGTGGTTTGTTTGGATTCCCAAAGGGAGTGCCACTATTGAAACAAGCCTACCATTATGATATCTTAACACTCCCCCACAACCAGCAAGTCTTGGATTACCTTTAGCAAAACCATCAAAGTTGACTTTACACCACCTAGGAGGAGGTGAGTACCAAACAACCCCTTATTTATCTGATTTGTCTTTCTTCAAAGGCTTGAAAATGTCAAAATCAAGCTTCCACTGATTAGCCACCCCAACATCATAATGAGAAACCACCACTTAGCCAGGGATATTAGAATTGGAAACAACTTGCATAAAATTCTTCTTAATGGCTGAAACAATTTTAAAAAATAAGATCAGGGAGAGAGCAACTTCCCTAAAAATTATGTTATTCCTATCCTTCTACAAACCCCACACAACATGACAAAGCATGAGGGACCAAAGAAGAACCAAGGAAGGATTAGAGGAGGGAGCCTTCCACTGGAGCTAGAGCTCCCAAACTGAAGAAGGGAAGATCCACTCCAACCTCCAAAGGCTAAGAAAAAGCACCCACCTCCCGAGAAAAACTACACCCACTAAAAAAATGTGAGTTTTCCTCTAATCCTTTCACACAAATAACATCTATTAGAAAGGGAGAAGCCTCTTTTCCAAATATAGTTAATGGTCAAGATTTTATCCTAAAGTGTTAACCACAAGAACATACTGATTTTGGGAATCGGCTTTGAAGACCACACAAGACCCCAAGGAGGCCTATAGCCTACAATATTATTGAGGGAGTGAAAACTAGAAGCCATCGAATAATGCCCTTGCAGGAGCATCCTCCAAACCACCTTATCCCTCTGAGGAGAAATAGGGATATGAACTTGAGACAACACTCTATAAAGAGTCTCTAGCTCTTGGAAGCCCTCATGAATTCTTTTCCATGCCCTATCCACAATATAATCAACAACATGAATCTCAGATTCTCGGACACAATGATCCCTAAGGAGAGCCACCCAATCAACATCTCAGAGAGGACCATAACCAAATCACCAATCATCCTAGAAGAGAATATCCATCCCATTACCAACCAACCACTGGAAGCTAGTAGAGACAACACCTCTAATCTTGACCAAAGA
Organism: Sequoiadendron giganteum; assembly: GCA_007115665.2. NCBI lineage: Eukaryota > Viridiplantae > Streptophyta > Pinopsida > Cupressales > Cupressaceae > Sequoiadendron > Sequoiadendron giganteum. Next base: position 488,945,325 of record CM021104.1, read on the forward strand.
ATTCCAAAAGGAACCCAAAGGAGGAATGTAGTCTTCCCTTAAGAATTCCCTAAATTTTTCAACACCAGAGAGATATTTAGAAGAAATAATCATCAACCAATCCTTTTCACCAGCAAGAATAAACCATAATTGCTTTGCAATAAGAGCATAATTGAAGACTTTAATTTTTTACATACCTAAACCTCCTTGGCCTTTTGACTGACACACCTCTTCCCAAGAAACCAAACTCATTATTTTATTTTCCTCCACGCCAGACCATAAAATACTTTTTTGAATACTTTCAATATTCTCCTAGAATTTTTGAGGGATCTAGAAACAACTTAGAGCATACACCGGTAGGTTCTGCAGCGTAGATTTAACTAAAACCAATTTACCAGCCTGACTGAGAAGAGCTCCCTTCCAACCTACCAACTTAGCATTAAAATTATCAATCAACCCATTCCATAAAGAATCAAGAACCACATTAGCACCAAGAGGTAGGCCCAAATAAATAGAAGGCAAGGTCCCAATAAAACATTGAATAATTCCAACAATTCTCTGCATCCTTCTCTTTGGAGTATTGAAGAAAAAAAGTGTATTCTTAGGAAGATTCACCAATTGATCGAAAGCAGCTTCATACTTTTGAAGAACCAATTTGATGGCATTAGCTTCCACAATAGATGACTCTCCCATAATAATCATGTCATCAACGAATTGTTGATGCATGTAGGGAGGAGAGGAAGAGGTAGGCTGAAGCCCCTTTATATCACCGAAGAAACCTTCTATTGAAGAGATCTCCCAAGAGCTTCAACCAGAATGATGAAGAGGAAGGGTGAAATGGGGTCACCTTGTCGTACTCCCCTAGAACTGCTAAAGAAATCTGAGGGAGGGTCATTAACCAAAATATAAAAAGAAACCTTCGAGGTGAGACTCTGAATTAGCTTCAAAAAATTATCAGAGAAATCTAAAGCAAATAAAACTTTAATCAGAAATTGTCAATTCACACAGTCATACACCTTCACTAGATCAAGTTTTAACAAGAAACTAGCCCTCTTGTTAACCATCAGCGAGTGAATTTTTTCATGCATAGTAATAATAGGATCAAGAATTTTCCTACCTGAAACAAAACCACAATGATGCTGAGAAATAATCAGGGGAAAAACCCATTGCAGCCTTAAAGTAAGGACCTTGGAGAAGATTTTATAGATAGAATTGCAAAGGTTGATGGGTCAGAACACATTAAAGGTCAAGGCACTAGGAGTCTTCAGAATCAACACAATGAAGGTGGAATTTAACTCCAACATATTACGACTACCAAAAACTCCTTGGTATCCTTGGAGACAATCATCCAGAATTCTTGGAAGAACATGGGCAAGCCATCCGGACCAGGTGCTTTATTCCAAGCAAAAGAGAAGACTACTTTTCTAACTTCCCCCATACAAGGGATACAATACAACATATTATTTAAATCATTAGTCACAATTCTAAGAATAACATCCAACACCTTATCTTGAGCATCTTGGGATGGAACAAAATTGTCACACAAGAGATCAACAAAGTAGGCTAAGGCTGCTTGTTGAATCTCCCCATCATTCTCAATCAACACGCCACTATGACAGATACACTTAATTCGATTGGAGGCATAATGCTTCAAGGTAGTAATATGGAAGAACTTAGTATTCCTATCATCACAATTGAGCCAAACTGCAAACGATCTCTACTTCTAAAACTCTTCCTCCCTAGCCACAATATTATGTAGACGAGATAAAAGCACACTCTCCTCATTCACTAGATTAGAATTATATCTCAATGCTTGAATAATCTGCTGCAAAAGATCCATATCCTCATTAATACAATATTTCTCATGGAAGATATGCCCAAAGGATGACTTATTCCAAATCCTCACATTAGACTTCATCGATGCCAACTTCTTAGAAATTTTGTACATAGTCGTCCCATCCACCTGGATATCCCACCAAGAGGAAAGATTATCTTTAAAATTTGGATGAGACATCCATATTTTTTCAAACTGGAAAGGGAAGGAAAATCTTCTACCAACCAAGTCAACCGATAAAGAAATGGGGAAGTGATCCGACCCCAACCTAGTGAGAGCAAAGAGGGATCAAGAATAATGAACCATCCACTCAAGCGAAAGGAGGGCCTTGTCCAAATTCACCTGAATCAAGACATCGTCAACTCTATAGTTCAACCAGGTATAGGAAGCCCCACACAAGTCAACATTATACAAATCATTGTCATTGATAAATGACATCAAATCAAATCTAATCTCATCATCCACCTGGGAACAGGTCCCATCTTATCCAAACAACTCAGAGGAGTATTGAAGTCACCCATAACAAGCCAATGCTTAGAAGGATGACTAGATTTGAAGGATTTTAAATTCCCCTAGAACTGCTTACAAGCACTCTTTACATTAGGGGCATAAATATTCAAAGAAACCCAAGAAATATCATCCCTACTATGATGAAAAGAAGTAGCAATATGGTTAGGAACCCCAAAAATAGCCCTCCCAACCACCACCTTCATATTCCAAAAGGTCGCCACCCCACCAAATGCACCTTTCGCATCAAATCCATGAAGGCCACACTCTTTGAACAACCTTTTCTTTAAATAATCTAGCCTATCCACAAGCATTTTAGTTTCCTGAATCAAAATCACATTCATTTTATGATCTCTCACCAGATTAGCAAGGAGAACCTACTTATGAGGGTTATTCAACCCTCTGATATTCCATGAGAGAATCTTCATAGGGGATTCTTAGATGCACTCTTTGGGCACATCTCGAACAAGGTTTTCTTAGAGCCATTAGTAATATCTGCTTTGATTTCTTTCTCCCTGTGCTATTGCAAAGAGGGTCTCCCCCTACCCCTTGGCTCCAACCCACAATTAGCTTTCTAACAGTTCCTAGTAGAAACACCCTAAGGAGAGGAATGTTTCTTCATGTTCCTAGTTTTGACAGGCGAAAAAGGAGGCTCCTTCATGAGAAAAGAGAAACCCATCTCATCCCCAATGATAGAAGAGGTGAGCACCACATTTGGAATAATGGGAGAAGCAAGGACATCAACCAAACAAGATGACTCCACCTACATAGAGGATTCCAAACCCTTACCTTCCACTTGAACAACCTCATCACTTCTAGACACCTCATCCTCACCAGAGGGTTAGCATTTGCATTAGCAATCAAATCCCCTTCTTCGAGATCAGGCTCTTCCCTAACAAGGGTCTAAACATCCTCCACCAAATCCTTTGTAGGGTTAACCTTACAAGAGTCCACAAAAGCCTCCTAACTCCTCCCCCAAACTCTCTCCTCCTTGCTTAAAACAACTTCCTTAACAACCTCACCTGAAGCTTGCTTCACCAAGACAACAACTCTACTCACCTCCTCACTCAACCCCTCATTAGATTTTTTCTTTTCCTTTCACTCCTTTAGAGGTTGAGTAAGCATTGGTTTAAGCTGCTTGGAAGGGCACTTTTTTTTTCCCAATTCCCAACTTTATTGTAGTGAAAACAAGAAAAGGGGATAGATTCATATTCAATCACTTGGCTCCAACCTCCCAACTTAGAGTTAATCAATATCTTCTCTGACAAGTCCATAGATTGATCAAAAATCACACAAAATCATGCATAAACCAACCTTTTCTGAGATGTTATCATTTTTTTAAAGCAGGGAAGCTTCCCAAATATATTTGTAATACGTGCAAACACCTTTTCATCCCAAAACTCCAAAGGGAGAGTCAGGAGCTGAACCCAAACAAGGGATGAAGAAAAGGAACAAGAACTAGGGTTGAAGCCAACCTCCCACTTTTTCAAGACCAATGAAGATTTACTAATCATCCATGACCCACCAGTAAGAACACTAACCATGTCCTCCTCACAAGTGAAGGAAAACGAAAAAAATGCTTTTGCCATCTCCGCCGCCTCTACCTGGCCTTTCAACCTCCATCTCTTGGAGACAAGATTACAAACTAGCTGAATGTTTGGACAAGGACCCATAGATTTTCCCATCAAGGATAAGTCCATCAATTCCAAATGCTTCTCAATGATACAGTCACGAATAGACACTAAATACTCCCTAGTCGTCAGGTTCGCCAAAAAGCTAACCAGAGGAGAACTCCTGCCTTTAGGCTTGACACCAAAAATATTAGACCAACTAGGTCCATTTAAAAATACCCTCACACACTTTTTTCCTTCCCCGACAAAGACATTCTCAAGAATCTTTAGACAAGGAGAAGAGGACAGGCCCACATACAAGGCTTGGAATGAAGACCATCCCTAGAAACCAAAGAGTCCAAAACAAAAGACACTAAAGAGGACCCACCATCATTACCAACATCACTACTGTAGACTGAAAAATCTGCACCATCAAAAACCTCAGCATCACACCTACCGCCATTACCAATAAGGGGTGAACCAACAATTCCCACCTTTAGAGCATTTTGAAAAAATGTTGAGCCACCTAAAGAGATCTCCATGCCTACTATCACAATATGTCCAGGCTTGTTGCAATTATAGCACACAACATTTTTTTGACCAAACTATGAGCATAAGATATTGGTGAATGAGCAATGTTTGGTAAAATTTCATATTGGATCATATAGGGATGAAGTATTGTGTGCTATTATGCCTATGGATGCATATCATTTATTATTAGGAAAACCATGGAAATATTGTAAGAAAGAAATTCATGATGGAAGAAGGAACACTTATACTGTGACTTCAAATGGAAAGAGAATTAAGTTGATACCTTTGGAGGAGGAGGACAATAGTGAAGTTTGTAGCACTGCTAGACTATGGTTGGTAGATGGAAGGAAATTTTTGGAGGGACTTAGGCATGTGAATATGCGTTTTGTGTTGATTCCAAAGAAGGGTGGTAGTCTAGGGATAGCAAAGGGAGAAGATCCACCATAGATTGAAATGGCAAAACTATTGACTAAGTATGGAGATATCATGTCAGAGAATGTACCAGATGTTGCAAAGATGGTTTCCATTGCACTAAAAGATCAACCTATTAATGCTTGATACAACCTCTAGAGTTAATGAATCCATAGGAGGTGGTTAAGACATGTCACGAACCCGAGCGCTACACTGTACAACACAAGGAGACCAGTGGCACACACCTTGCAACAATTCCCCCCAATGCAAGCAAGGGGTTCAACCCCATGACCTAGGCTCTGATACCAATTATTGCAAAGACAATTGTCATTGCACCAAAATATCGACCTGTTAATGCCTGGTATAACCTACAGAGTTACTAAATCCATAGAAGGTGGTTAAGCCATCTCACAAATCTTAGCGTTGCACTGTACAACACAAGGAGATCAAAGGCACACACCTTGCAACACTAGATGGTTTAACACCAGTTTGGAGTATCATACATCATATAGATCTAATACTGGGAAAAATTTTGTCAAACAAGGCAACACATATGATGACACCAACAAAGAATGTAAAATTGAATTGGTAGATACAAGAGTTATTGAAGAAAGGATTGATCAAAGAAAGTTTAAGCCCATATGTGATACTTTTTATGCTTGCACCAAAGAAAGATGAAGAGTGGAGAATGTGTACAAATTCAAGATAAATTAATAGGATCACTATCAAATAAAGATTTCCATTGCCAAGGATGGATGACATTATGAACTGTTTGAGTGGAGCAAAGTATTTCATAAAGATTGACCTAAAGAGTGGCTATCACAAAATCAGGATCAGAGAAGGAGACAAATGGAAGAATGCATTTAAGATTAATGGAGGATTGTATGAGTGGTTAGTGATGCCTTTCAAATTGAAAAATACACCCAAAACTTTCATGAGATTGATGAATGAAGTACTGAAGAAATTCTTGGGTAATTTTGTCATTGTTTACTTGGATGATATTCTAATTTTCAGCAAGACAAGAGAAGAACATTTGTGGCACATCAGACAAGTATTGTAGAGGTTGAGAGAAGAGAAGTTGTTGATTAATGTCAAAAAGTGTAGCTTTATGAAGAAAAAGTTGGTATATCTTGGTTTTGTTATTTCTGTTGAAGGATTGAATTGAAGATGGACCCTAAAAAGGTTAGAGCAATTGTTGAGTTCCCTACACCAGTAAACATTGGAGAAGTAAGATCTTTCCATGGATTGGATAGTTTCTACTAGAATTTTATCAAAAAATTTAATAGTATTTGCACGCCTATGATAGAGACAATTAGAGGAGACAAGAAGGAATTTAAGTGGACATTAATAGCATTTAGAAGTTTTAATTGTTGAAGCAAAAGGTGATAGAAAAACCAATGTTAGCATTACCTGATTTTGAAAAAGTATTTCAAGTTGATTGTGATGCAAGTGGAAATACAATAGGATAAATGTTAATTCAAGAAGGAATAACCATATCTCATTTTAGTGAGAATTTGAATGATGTCAAAAGAAGATATTCAATTTATGATAAGGGATTATATGCCATAGTTCAAGCCCTTAAGAAGTGGATACATTACTTGTTGCCTAAGGAGTTTGTGTTGTACAACAATCATCAAGCCTTGCAGTATTTGAATAATCATGGGAAGTTGAACCATAGACATAAGAGATGGGTTGAGTTCTTGCAGAGTTATACATTTATGTTGAAGTATAGGAGTGGAAATTCAAACAAAGTTGCAGATGCATTGAGTAGAAGGAGAAATTTGATGACAGAGATGATGATAGAAGTATTGGGTTTTGAAGAACTAAAGAAAAAGTATGAGGATGATCCAAATTTTGATGAAGCTTGGGAGGCATGTAAGGAACCACTAGTGACAGACCATACCCTATGGTTTGATTATTTCATTCAAGAAGGCTTGTTGTTTAAAGGAAATCAGTTGTGTATTATAAGGAGTTCAATGAGAGAGAATTCAATTAAGGAGAAACATAGTGGAGGACTAGAAAGACATTTTGGGACTAATAAGACAACATCTTTTGTAAGTGAACACTATTTTTGGCCGCAAATATATAAGGATGCTAGGAAGCATGTTTAGAGTTACAAAATTTGTCAAATAGCAAAAGGGATTAGTTAGAATATTGGATTATACAAACCTTTGAGAATACCAGAGAGATCTTGGGAGGATTTAAGCATGGATTTCATATTGGGATTACCAATAACACAAAAGGTTATGATTCTATCATGGTAGTAGTGGATATATTTTTTTAAATGACACATTTCATTCATTGCAAGAAGACTAATGACGTTGTGTGTGTTGCTGAATTATTTTTCAAGGAGATTGTGAGATTGCATGGATTACCTAAGAGTATAGTTTCAAATAGGGATATGAAATTCATTGGATACTTTTGGAGGGCATTGTGGAAGAAGATGAAAATAGACCTGAAATTCAGTTCAACGTATCACCCATAGATAGATGGACAAACAAAATTTTGGGTAACTTGTTGAGATGTTTGGTTGGAGACAAGGTAGTAAATTGGGATATAATTCTACCACAAGCAGAGTTTGCATACAATAATTTAGTAAATCAGAGTATAGGAAGGACACCATTTAAGATCATGACTAGAACACATTCCAAAGGAGTTGCAGAACTAAGAAACATCAATATGGAGAATAAGAGGAGTGCAAAGGCAGAATAATTTGTGGATTTCATGAAGACATTGCATAATCAAGTCCTAAAGAATTTTGAGGATATGAACAATAAGTATAAGAAGAAGACAGATGTAAAAAGGATACAAATAGTTTTCTATTGGAGATGAAGTGATGGTATATCTGAGGAAGGAGAGATTTCCCATAGAAACATACAATAAGTTGAAGATGAGGAAGTTTGGATTATGTAAGATTATAAGTAAGTTTTATTCTGGAAATGCATCTGACATGGAGTTATCGAAGAAATTGGGTATATCACCTATTCTCAATATTGTAGACATTTATGAGTATCATGAAGGACAATCACGTGATAGTAAAAATGAAGTGGGTTTGAAGGATCTGTTACTACATCAACCATCGAAGGAGATTGAGCAGATTTTGGACACTAGAACGGGAAGGAGCACTAGGAACAAGCAGTACAAGGAATATTTGGTGAAATGGAAAGGCAGACTAGTGGAGGATTCATCATGGATTTCTTAGGCTGAGGTGGACCATTTTTTTTTTCCTTTTAGCCTTAGAAAGTGAGGGAATCACTTTTCTTCCAATCCCAAGTGTTTGATGCAAGAGCATCCCTAGTTGTAAGGAAATCTTGTATCAACCAAAACTATTTCTTTTCTTGCATTTCATTCAGCAACAGTTTTAGAAGTTCATTTCACATTTCACTGCACTATCATTTCTCAGCTCACAGAGTAGGATATAATGTCTACATGAAGCCATATACAACATATCTAGATTTAGGATCATTTGTATTTGTCTATCAAAAGTTATCACTCTCATATTTTTGCTGTAGTTCACAGTTAGACCATTTGGGGTGGACTTGGTCCAAATTTCTTGGTGAAAACCTATTCTAAAATGTGCAAAGCTTAATGGGACATCATATGAGCATTTTGGGTGCAATGGGATCTATCTTGGAGATTCATAATTCATTTTATTTTATGAAGAATTATCCTTTTATGTTTTGAGGCCAACCTTCACATTGATCATTCATTGGGTTTATAAATCATTGGAGTTGATGTAGACCTTTGTTAGAGCTGGAGAATCATATTTAAGAGCATTTATAATCATTTGGAAGCAAGTCATCAAGTTACAGATAGTTTAGTATTCAATATTTTTTATCTTCCCTATTGAGGGACTCTAATAAGGCCTTTGTCCAGTTGTAATGTTGCATGCCCTTGCGAAAGGGTTGTGAGCCCTAGTTATTCACCCATGAGGCATATGTTGCATGTAAGATTGCTAATTCAATAAAGAATCATGTTTGAAAAATACTTACCTATGTTATTTTTTTTGTGTTGACTCTAAGATGCACGGTTTGGACTATTCCTTTTGAACCCTCCACTTGTGAATGCACCAAGAACTCCTACAATTTTGAGATTGTTTGGTTTCATGAGATATATAATTGGTGGATTTATTAGCCTAGCTTCAATTTTTTTGACGAGGGTTTATTTTTCTAGCACCCCTATTTGTTTTCTTGGTTGTGATCATGTTGTCCCAACCTCCTGCGATTTTTAGTTTGCAATCCTTGTGAGGTTTCTGATGAATTTCATTTTTTGGTGTTTTATCTTGTGAAGCATTTTTTTTTAACTCCATGATTTTTGCATGCTCTTCCAACACACGCCATGATGTTTTATCAAATTTTTGGTTATGGGACTTTCTTTATTTTGGTGACACATCTTCAATGAAATCTTCTCTTTTTTTGGCAAATCATGGTCGCCCACAAAGTTATTTCTAGAATGCTAAGGTTTTCATGACAAGATTTGTACTTTTCATCCAATTCTGCTTTCCTTGACATGTGTTTTGTTAGAACACACAAATATGTTAAGAGGGGAAGTGAATCAGTATGTCCCTCAAATTAATCCAATTCAAAACTTATCAATCAAAACTCATAACTGCCTTAACCAAATAAAAAATTCAAAGCAAAACCGCACAACCACAACACTAGATTTATGTGGAAAACCCAACAAGGGAAAAGCCACGGTGAGAAAGCTACTTGGAGATACTATCCAAATCCAACCTCACAAAGATAAACAAGATTTAAAACTATTTTATGGCTTCAACCAAAGGAATTTTACAACTCCCTACCAAATACAACACTTATAAAAAAGAGGTTGCAACCTCAGATTACAACACTTGATGAATCAGATAAAAAACTACCTCTAGAACACATGTGTTGCCTTCAGCTCACTACCTTCAACACTTCACTTACACTCCTATGTTTTTGGCTCACTGCCTCTAGCACTCACACTTGCACTTCTACCTTTGACTTGCTACCTCCAACACTCACACATACACTTTTTTCCTTTAGCTCATTGCCTCTAGCATACACTTACACACTTTTGTCAGCTCACTTCCTTTAGCACTTTACTTATACTCTTATGATTTTGACTAATTGCCTTCAACATACATCAAACACTTCTTTACAAATTCACACTCATTCCTTTTCCTTCAACGTATTGCTTTTGACATTTACATTGAACATGCAACACATCAAATGTACATCTTGATTACATACTTGATCTTTTATTTATACCTTTTGCAAGCATCAAAATGTGTCTCCTTGTCAACCAAACTAAAACATATAAACATGAACCATGCTACAACTATAATGAGTCAGCTCCAAAAAATTTACAAGAAAGGGAATTGAATGTGGTCCAAGCCAAGAGATAAGTAGAACCAATTGTTTTTGGAAACATAGAATACCAATAGGGGGTGAATTAATATACTTCAATTTTAATTTCAATCCTTAACTACTGAAGCTAGGTTATACCATTAAAGTATTCATCTGCTTAATCAAAATAGAAAATAAGATAAGCATCCACATAAGAAACATAGTTGACACTAGATATATGTGGAAAACCCCACAAGGGAAAAACCACGGTGAGAAAAGCTACTTGGATCTACTATCCAAACCAACCTCACAAATGAATAATAATTACAACTTTGATTTAGGGCTAAAACCCAAGGAAGCTACAATTCCCTGATTACAGATTTAGGTTTACACCCAATGAAGCTATAACTTCCAGATTAAAATAACTAGAATATAAGTGACTTTATGGCTTCAACCCACTAATATTCATCAATTTTGCATATTAGGTTTGTGGTAGAACTTACTACAATCTTCCCATACAATTACAAATCCTCTCACACCTACTACTCCTCTTCTCATCTTTGATATTCTATATATATCATCTGCATGCTTTACAAATACAAATTAAGTCAACCATAAACAAGAAAATATGTAACTTGTAGCATGTTGACCTTCATATATAATTGTGATACACAAGGATGATAAAATATTATTTATGTTTCTCCTAAACGAGTCAACATGACTCATACAAAACCTTCAATCACTTCTTAAACCTCCGTTTAATCTTGAATTAGTGGTGCACAACATCAACATACCTTAGTCAACCTTAACAAAAAGCATAACTTCACAAAATGACTTGAAACACTTGTGTTGTAATGGAAACAAGAAATATCTTCATGCACTTCATACCTTGGACACTATGAGACATGTGGAGTGTCCACAAAAACTCATTCAACTAAACTTCACAGTCTTCTGTTGGCTCAAGTATTCGAACACTAGTTCTAATGAAGGTTAAGCATTCAAAACCAATTGTATCACCAACACTTTAAAAATTAAACTTGTGAAGCACTAGATCACTTAAAAATTCAATATAACATACTTTATACATCACTAAGTATGTCCTCAAAACTGCTTGACTAGAACTTCACGTGTAGTGGAATGTGAAGCATTCCAACAAGGTGTGTGCAAGAAGTTGAGTCCACTTTTTAGCCAAAAAGTGGAAGTGTTTTCCCCGATTTTTGAATTTGTCTCATTTGACCTAAAAATTTGAAGCACTTAGAGATTGAATCTTACATGAAATGTAATATTCCGAGTCTAGTTTCCAAATATGTATTTTATTTTAATAACCAGATAATACAAATTGATTTTCGATAGGCATGTCTAAAAATCATTGTTTAAAAGTCATTTTTTTCTACCATACCATGCATGTGTACGCCATCCATATTTTGACCTAAATAATTATATTTCTAAATCCTTTTGGGGAAATATTTTTAACACACTGAAGAACGTGCATGATATTTTTTTTACTTTTTTTGGTTAACTTTTTATTGGCCATAATTGTTGTTTTGAAAAATCCTCATTTATGTCATGTATAAGATGACCTAAACTTATCATTTTTTGAAAAAAAATCAAATTGAAAAGGATTTTTTGAATAATGTGCACACATAATTCATTTTTCAAAAAATTATTTTAATAAAAAGTTAATTAAAATGTTAAAAACCCCTGATATTTCAAGTTTATGGACCAGTTTCATAAAAAAAATTTAAAAAATAAAAAAAATAATTCAATTGTAAAAAAAATTACATATTTGGAATCTACACAATCTCATATATAATGGGTTTAATTTTGTCAAAAAATTCTGTAAAATATATCTTCAGACATATGTTCAAAGTCACTCTTTTCTTGTGGCATTGACAGGACCTTCAAGTTGCCAGTGAAATCAAGTCCAAATCTTAGGTTTGGGTCCCCAAGCCTTTTTCAGAACTAAAAACCAAAGCACAAACCTGACCTACAATTCAAATTTTAAGAAATGGGATCCCGTTTCCTAAATGGGATCCTATTTGCTTTATTTAAAATTTTGAATGGTTGAAAAAGGAATAGGATCCTATTTCGGACATGATATCCCATTTTTAAAATGGGATCCCATTCCTTTTTTGAAATTTTATTTTTATTTTCAATGCTAAAAAATTACTGTCAATTCTATAACTTGATAGTGTACGACCGACAACTGTTGCAAGATGGTGTGTCCCTTAGTCTTCCTTATGCAACATGGCACTTGGGTTTGTGACATGGCTTAACCACCTCTTGTGGATCTTGTATGAATTTGGTGGTTGTATTGGGCATTAATAGGTCGATCTTTTGGTGCAACAACAACCACCAATGTAACAATTGGAATCAGAGCCGAGGTCACAGGTTCGAACTCCTTGCTTGCGCTGGGGGGATTATTGCAAGATGGTGTGTCCCTTGGTCTTCCTTGTGCAATGTGGTGCTTGGGTTCATGACATAGATTAACCACCTCTTGTGGATCTTGTATAAATCTGGCAATTTTATCAGGCATTAACAGGGCGATCTTTTGGTGCAAGGACAACCACCAATATAACTCTACAACTTGACAGTGTATGATCGACAATGACTAATTTTGCAATTTTTTATTGAATCTTGTCTTCTACAAGCTCTTGAACTTGCAATTTGATTTTAATTTAAAGGAGGAAAAATTGGGATAGTTTTGGAGTGGAATTGTGTTCATTTTCTACTCATTTGGAGGAGGAATAAAAATGAGAATTTTACTATTGAAATAATTTGTACTTAAAAAATTTGTAATCATGGGATCAAAACATTGTCAAAAGAGGAAATATATGAAGGTATTGACCCGTAAAGAAATTCAAGAAGAGAGAGAGGAGGAAAAAACACAAAGAGATAGAAGAATGAGGATTCAAACAATCAATAATGCTGAAGCATCTGGTTCCATGAATGTTGAAGATAAAAAAATTGAAGAGACCATGGATGTAGATGATGCAAATTTGCAAGAGGTGAATGTGGAAGATAATACAATTATAGAAACTAATCCTAGTATGTCTTCAAATCCACCTTTCAATGCTATGGAGAATGTGAAGATAGGCACGAATCCATGTACATCTTCAAACCCACCTTTGAATGATACCATATATGTGATTCTAGATGATTTAGAAGAAGTTGGATATAAAAATGGTGAGATCGATTCTATTCATAGAGAACTAGTAGAAAATGAAAATAATTTTGTTGTTGAAAATAAAAATGAAAATCCTTTTGTTTTTGTTTTTGAAAATGAAAATCCTTTTGTAGTTGAAATTGAAATTGAAAATCCTTTTGTTGTTGAAAATGAAAATGAAAATCCTTTTGTTGTTGAAAATTAAAGTGTTGTTGAAAATGAAAATATTTTTTAAAAAATTGAAAGTACTATTTAGGATAATCTTCCTTGTAAGATTTCTTGGAGACTAAGAAAATATTCCAATAGATTATCCAAGCAATTTTTTATTGAAAAAAACTATCTTTTAAATGTCAACTCATGATGCGATTTATGAGAATGTGGAAAATGAGAAAATTAATTTACAAAGTTAGGCATTTTTGTGAAACCAAAAAGAAAAGATGAATCACTTAAACATGATATATCTATTGTTTCTAGTGCCATTGATTCTATTGGAAAGAAGAGTCAATATAAAGATAAGAATGTGACATGATGAGCTATTACAACTATTATAGTTAATAAAACAACTTTGGATAAAATAATGTTAAGCAATATTAGTGGAATTTTAAAATACATCCTAAAACATTGGTAAGAGGGTCAAAGAGAAGATTTTTTTTATAAAATGATCAAATCAAATAATATTGAGTTTTAGTGGTCGACTCCCAAGATCTAACATGAAATTAAATATTGAAATTATATCTTTGGTTGAAAAATATTGCCATGATAATTCTAGGGTATCATCTAATGCTAGAGATGTTTTGAAATTAAGAGTGGGGTTTGAAATTTGTGATCCTCATCCAAAACACCTATTAGAAACAACTCAAACTGAATTTTATAAAAAAAATTGTGATGATTCAGTGTTGCCTAGTAATATTAGCATAAGTCAAAGATCTTTTGAAAAATGTAAACCTTGGTATGTCAAAATTAATAAGCAATGAATCTCTTGTTGTTGTAAAATGCATATGCAATTTTGTTATTACTATGATGTTTTTCGTTATATACATTGTACTTTACATACTAACATGATTATGCAAGAATGTGGTATTAATATGCCACATGAAACAACCAGTGAGTTTCTACCAGGCTTGTTTTGTGAAATATCTAATGGATAATTATTTTATTTAAGTTCATGTATTTTTGGACAATGCACTAGTTGTGGAAATATTTCATTCTTAGGAGTTTGTATGCATGAAAGTGTTGAAAATGATTCTGGACAACAATTAGTGGATGTTAAAAGATTAAAGAATGTTAAGTATTCTTTAAAAGATGGAGAAGTTAGAAAGATTTGTAATTTAATCATAAAAAAACTAGTGTACATGCATTCATATCAGAATTTAAGAGTAATATTGTACCAAAATATGTCAAGCACTCTCAACATGCTTGATGTCTTGACGAAAAATTGCATACATGTAGAAACACATTTACAGTTGGAACTATACCATCAATAGTTGATTTCGTAGAGAACTACACTCTTTCTCCACAAGAGGAAATCCAATCACAATATTACAATTTAGTGCAAGTGTCTATGTTTGTTCATATTATATATAGGTATGTAGATGATGACATAGACGATGATGGAAAAATATTGAGGGAGTATAATTTCTACTTGAGTGACAACCAGTTACACTTGTCAAATTTTGTTCAATATTATTTTAATATATTTTATACAAATTTAAGAGAAAGAGGAATCCAAATGACATAACATCTCATATAGTCAAATAATTGTACAAGATAGTTCAAGAATGCTCAAATGTTCTATTGGTTAAGTAGGGTTCACAAGGAACATAATGTCCAACATATGTGGAGTGTTTTGAAGTTGGGCATGGTAAAGGAGAACATGATGGAGTTGGTGCATGTGTTAAAATAATTCTTGCTAGAGAGCAATTGAAATTTGAGGATGCAATAAAATTTAAAGATGCACTTGCGATTGTAGATTCATGCAATAAAAATTTATCTATAGGATCAAACAAGTACTCTAGAGTTCGACGATTCTTTTGGTTGGTTGAAGAAGAGAACATTCTAACTAGACTTGATTGTGAGACAATCAATGAATCTAATAAATGGCATTCATTTAAGAGTTCGAATGCAAGCACATGGACTATCTGGACAAGGGATCTTGCATGTTTTTTTTCAATTTTGTATTTCAGGAGACTGGAAAGCATGTGAGAATACAAAATGGGTTGAAGAGTGGAAGCAAATATCAATGACACCTACACAAACACATGATCAATATGAAACAAAAATTGAAGACAGTGATCAAGTGTTTGCATCAGATGACTATGAGTATGTTTCAAACCTTATACAAGAAGGTAATTTAATTCAATTTATTTCACTTTATTACTATTTTATAGTATGCTTAATTATATATATCAATGCATGTATGTAGATTGGTCAAATTATATGTCACACAAGTTATTGAATTAATTTTTTTTGCAGGACATGTGTATGTTGTTGTTGCTCTTGAGGAGAATGAAGAGGAAACAAAATAGTGGTTGGTTTGATGTGTGGATACTAAACATAAGTTAATAGCACCTCGAGAAGATGATGATGGCTATCATTATCCAATAGGTTTGGTGGTGGTTGTTTGCACTTGGCTACGGAAATACCCAACAATGAAGAATGGTTTGCCTGCATTCAAAGATTATGAAACATATAAGAAGATTATACACTACTCACATTTGGTGGCGGTAACAAATATAAAACTAGTGAGGTATCGTGGAAGACCTACAAATAAATAGCTATGGACAATGTCTATGGAAGAGCATGAGACAATCATAGATGCATTGCAAAAAAGAGAGGATGTAGATGGTACAATGGAATAAGTAAATATAGGTAAATATATATATATATATAGTTTTATATATTAATACATGTTTTGATGATATATTGGTATTGCTTATGTAAATAGTTAAAATTTATTTATTATCCTTTTGTATCCTTAAGCCATCATCACATTCATCACATACTTTGAGACAAAAAAAAGAGGATGTAGATTCAACCTACAACATGGAATACTTGTAGATATAGGTAAGTATATATAGTTTTGTATATTTAAATACATGTTTTTTGATGATATATTGATATTACTTATGTAAATAGTTAAAATTGATTTAATGTCCTTTTGTATCCTTAAGCCATCATCACGTTCATCACATACTTTGAGACCAAAAAGAGAGGATTCAAATTCAACCTATAACATGGAATACTTGTATATACAGGTAAGTATAGATATTTTTATATATTTAAATACATATTTTGATGATATATTGATATTTCTTATGCAAATAGTTAAAATTGATTTATTGTCCTTTCGTATCCTTAAGCCATCATTGCATACTTTGAGACAAAAAAGAGAGGATGCAGATTCAACCTACAACATGCAGAATACTTGTAAATATAGGTAAGTATATACAATATAGTTTTATATATTTTAATACATGTTTTGATGATACATTGATATTGCTTACATAAATAGTTAAAATTGATTTATTGTCCTTTTGTAGATTCTTAAGCCATCATCACATTCATCACATACTTTGAGACAAAAAATAGTGGATGCAAATTCAACCTACAACATGTGGAATCATTTTAAATACAAGTATATATATAGTTTTATATAAATTCAAATACATGTTTTGATTCAATATATTGATATTGCTTATATACATAGTTTAAAATTGATTTATTGCCATTTCAATATCAGGTGGTGTGAAGAGGATACATTTTGATGATCCACCGCAAGTTTTAAACTTTCTTGAGATTAAATATCCACATTTTATAAATATTGTTTTGAGTTGGCATATATCCAAATTTATATATGTACATACACAATTACTTTACAATTATATATAAAAATCAATATTCGATATATTTTGTTTGTTATGTGCATGTTTTCCTACTTTGAGATCTAGAAGAATCACTTTATCATGTATATTATTGTTAAATTTGGTTGCCTTGGACAACTTCACCAAATTTGATCCCCTTAAGCCATCCTATTAGGACCCCTTAAGCCATCCTACAAGGACCTCTTTAGCCATCATTTCTTCTAGGACCCCTTAATTCATATATATGCTAATTAATTATATCAATTGTGATTGAACATGAGACATAATTTGAATTCTTTGATCCCCTTAAGCAAAACTTGAGAGCTTCTTTGATCCTCTTAATAAAGTTTTGAGAACTTTAATCCTCTTAAGACATCCTATTAGGATCCCTTAAGACATCCTATGAGGACCCCTTAAACCATCATTTTTCTTAGGACCCCTTAATTCATATATCCTCATTTATATCTATCTAATGTGATTGAACATGAGACATACTTTGAATTATTTGATCCCCTTAAGCATTTTTTGAGAACTTTGATCCCCTTAAGACATTCTATTAGGACATAAATTATATTAGCATTGACACTGTTTTGGTATAGTATGTGATTTTTATGATGAGTCATCAATACTATCAAATGTCTTGACTATGAATCAAATGTAAAGTACAAATATTTGAATGTCCTATTAATTTCAACTTTAATTTCATATTAATTCAAATGATATTTGTATAATTTCACATTAATGTCTAGTTAATATCTTGACTATGAATCAAATGTATAAATATTTGAATGTCCTATAATTTTACATTTGTATTATTTCACATTAATGTCCTATTAATGTCTTGACTATGAATCAAGTAAAGTACAAATATTTAAATGTCCTATTAATTTCACATTTGTATAAATTTAAAATTAATGTCCTATTAATGTATTGACTATGAATCAAATGTAAATAAATATTTCAATATCCTATTAATTTCATCTTTAATTTCACATTTGTATAATTTCACATTAATTTCCCATTAATGTCTGACTATGAATCAAATGTAAAGTATAAATATTGGAATGTCCTTTTAATGTCATATTAATTTCACATTTATATGATTTCACATTAATGTCCTATTAATGTCTTGACTATGAATCGAATTTAAAGTACAAATAATTGAATGTTCTATTAATGTCTTGACTATGAATCAAATGTAATGTACAAATATTTGAATGTCCTATTAATTTCAACTTTAATTTCACATTTGTTGTTATTTCCACCACTTAATGTTAACGTCGTATTAATGTCTTAGATAGCATAAGTGTTAAATTATTTTTTAACTCATAAATCATAATGTATGAAAATATTAAAATTTAATGATAAAATATTGTCTCATGAGGATAACTATTTTTTTCAAGTTAAAATGCATAAATGTACATATGTAAATTACTATTAAACAATAATAGTCTATAAAATAACGAAATTAATTATAAATTCCATGAAAATAATCAAACATATATATAGATCTTGTCCATGAAATTATACCAAAATACTAAAACTTGTACATATAGAGTCCATGAAATAATGAAACATATATAGATCAAGTCCATGAAATACTAAAATACTAAAACATGTATAAAGAGTACATGTAATATATTGAAACATATATAGAGTCTGTGGAATGTACTAAAACATATATATCTAACTCCTATAATCCCTATAATCAAGAGACCTCTTCACTCCACGCGGACTAGGATGATCTGAATCAGTTTGTACAAGAGAAAGAAACTTGAAATTATATTTAAAATGTATAAAAATGATTTAATTCAATTTAATTTATAAAATCATAAAAAAATACCATATGAGGCTACTCATCTCCTATGACGACCTCCTCTACATGCTTTGCTACAAGACCCATCTCATTCTATAGAAGAAAAAGGATTTAACACATGAACATATATTCAATTGAAATTTACTTTAAGTCATTCATAAAGTATAATATAATTTACTTTAAATATAATCAAAATTTTAAATTACCGTATGAGGATTCTCATCTCCTTTGTCATCCTACTCTACATGTGCAATTGTAGGTGGTATGGAATCAACAAGACAAAATATGTCACCAAAAAGGCCCTACAAGCTCAAATAAAGCACATGCACGTACAAATTAGGTTAAAACACATATATTCACTTGTGTACCCAATTTTTATTTTAATCTATTTAAAAGACCTACAAATTGTGCACACATAGATTTTTTTTAAACAACTTGAAATTCAATTGACTCCTGAAATTGGCTTGGATCAATAAAGTGTGCAATACCCAGCCTCATGGTCATGTCAACCTACATAGACATATATTTTTAGCATAAGTACATGCACATTTGATATAGTGAATTTAAAATACAAAATTGTATTAACAATATACATACAAGTGGCTCATACAAGACACCTGACAATGGAGGAGCACTTGACACACCTTGTGGTGGATCCAACGTGGAAGTCAAATGACTTCCCTGAACCAACATAAATATAAATAACACATGTTTAAGATTGAATTACAATTAAAATTAAGCTAAAATTATTAATTATATTTATAAAATCAATCAAAATACTCCAAATAGGTGGTTGACTTGTATAGCTGTTGATGCAAAACAAATTCGATCAAAAGATGTTGATGTCCCCATGGCCATCATCTACACCAAACAACTTGATTGTTAAAATATTACAATTTTTTTGATATATGTTTATTAAAACATGTGCTTAAAATTGTTATAAATTCAACATATATACTTGTGTTGGATGATCTATAGGGTGATCATCAACACATAGAAAATCAACAAATGAACTGATATCTTTAGTTGGTTTGCATGTAGTTGAAGAGGATGTAGCCTAATCAGGTCCATAACATATTTTATTACAACTCATACACAAATGAGGAATTGATGCAGGTGGAGTGGTACTGGGACCAACTCCATCATCAACTCCTCCACAATCTCACCCACTAAATCTAGCTACCATCTCAGAAATTTTCTCATTGAGGTTTGCTAAAAGTACATCAATGCTCCTAGTGCGGCTACCACTACATAGTGCTGGATGGGTACATGAATAACAATAGAAGGAGGGTTGACAAGAGGTTGAGAAAGCATGGGTAATTGGGGATCAATGTGTTCCCCCAACCTCTATTGTGGCATGCCACCACCAACACCCTATAATTCTTTGAAATCAAAATAATTGGGTTTCCTACCCAACACAAACTCTACATATAATTTTCACAAAAAATAGAGTGAAACCTCATAATCAACATTTAGTGGATGATCAAATACCATCCACCACTGATCCTAAAAATTGGTCGCCATTTGTGGATGTCTACACCACCTAATAGATATTTTTTTTAATTGTGGGAATCGATTGATTATTGATGAGGTTTATAAAATAGGGAGCTAAATAGGATTTTGTGATTTTGAGGTCAAGGATCTCCCTCTAGGAGAGAACATAAAAATAATACCATCATCACTCCTCTCTCCATACTTGATGATTGTCTAAATCCACATCAATGGAATTGACAACATCTACAACGTTTTGCATCAAAGTTGCAAAACACATCAGGTGGGGTGGGGTGGTGAGCAATAGCATGACATTTATGTCTACACTCTTTAGCATTTCTATTTCTTCTTGCATGATTTTTCAAGTTGTGATGGGGTAGGAGAGGGTTTATCAAACATTGGTTTCTTTTTCCCCTTATGGGAGGAATTAAGGAACCACCTAGGGTTGGGAAACCATTGTCTCTTTTGGTCTATACACTTGTTTTTATCTCTGGAGACACAAAAGGAATCATTTTATTATCTCTTGGTCTTTTATAGGAGATAACTGCATTGTACTTATCTTGGTTACTTGGAAGGGTTTTTGGATCACTCATAGGTTCATCCATGATGGGATAGGGAGAAGGAACAACCATAGACCTATAATCTTCATGAACATTTCTAAGAGACAACTTTGCTATGCATTTTTCCTTGAACTTTTGATATGACTTGAAAAATAAATCTTCACGAGGCTTTATAGGTTCTATAGGTTGAGGCCAGAAGAAATCCAATGAAAAATTCCCATGGGAAGACAAAGGATTAAAACCACTATGGTGTACTATAAATATCTCACTTCTAAAGGGAAATTTTATGCACTTGTGAATAACCAATGAGACAACATTCATGGAGTGTAGCCTTGAATAACCTAGCTTCAAGTGAAATTGGTCTAACGACAGGATGATGGAGAATGATACATCTAATTGTTTAGGTCCAAATTTGTGAGGAAGAGTGATGGAACCTATCATATGGTGAGTAAAACCATCATGGGTTTTTATCCATTCTTTTGATTATTTATAGGTATCTTGATAAAGCTCTTACACAGACAAGAATTCCTCGATAATCACATTCTCTACACATGCAGGATCAATAAGTATTCCTTGTGTAGGTTTGTTATTGATACAACCAAAAATGTAGAGGGGGCCATCAATCGCATGTCTAAGTGTATCATCATTAGTGAAAGCAATGTCAGGTAGTATGGTAGTTTTTCCCTTATTAGGTTGGACATCAATAAAAATAACCATTGTTTGTAGACCATATTCATTATTATTAGTGTCATTTGGTGTATCAATGTTCATCTCATCATTCTTAACATCATAAACTTGCACAAAGTTGGATGAATGGTTAGGCATAGGATTGGTAAATATTTGCAGATTTTGGTTAGGTGGGGCAAAAAACTTATTCCCTTTATTGTTAACACCACCCAATTGAATGTGATTATAATCAATGAGATCTTGAACTTGATATTTAAGATGCATGTATTGTTCTGTATCATGCCCATTGCTGCGGTGATATTGATAAAAGGCACTTGCATTAAAACTTGGAGGTAGAGGCTTGGTTGCATCCATAGGTCTAATTGGAGGTAATCGGATAAGGCTCTTACCCAAAAGTTACAACATAATTGAATGGAGGGAATTAGGTAGTGGGGTAATTTATCTATATTTTTCTCTAAATTAGTATGGGATTGAACTTATGGTAGCAACCTATGACTCAACTTGATTTGTTTGGGATGGATTTATCTTTAGAAATTTCTTGTTTGGCTTCTTGAATGGTTGATAAATTTTTGATGTACGATCTTGGATTTTTCAGTATGAACCAATGAAGATGCTTCTTCATACTTACTAATCAAATTCTAATAGTTATGAATCATCATACACAAAATTATAAATGATGGAAATTTCATTAATATGACTTCTTCTCTTATATCCTTTTGCAAGTTATCATTGAACATTATTTATATTTCCACATCAAGAGGAGTTAGAGACTAGTGATAGTATCAACTGATAGTGGTCCATGAAATCTGTAACCTTTTCACCTTGTTTTTTTTTACATCGCATTAAATTAGTTATTTTGATCTTAGGACAAATTTTGACTTGGAAATGATTTGGGAAGCATCAACAAGCTCTTTGAATGAGTGAATTGAATTATTGGGCAATGAGAAAAACAATTCCAAGGCCATGCCTTTAAATGACCTAGGAAATTTTTTAGCTAGGAGCTTATTCTCAAAGGTAAAGTCACTACACATGGAAGTATATGTTGTTATGTGGTTGCTAGGGTCCCCTTTACCATTGTACTTGAAAAATTGGGGGATCTTTATGTTTTGTGGAATTTGTGATTTCAATATCTCAAGTGACAATGGGCTCCTTTTGATATATTGTGATGGTTGTCCATTTTGGTTTTGTTTCATTGTTGAAATTTGTTGTTGGAGTGACATCACATTTTGTAAAAGTTGGTTTATGACAGAATCATTATTTGACATGTTTTGGGAATGAGGTGAATATGATGGAATAGTGTATGTATTTGGTGGGATACTATGTTGTGAAGTTATAAGTGGGGATGGAACTTGAGGTGTGACATGTGAAGATCCAAAACCATAAGGATTTCTAGTGGAAAAACCTATTGTTGAAGTTATCCCAATGCTTGGTTCACCAAAATGAAACATAATAATGTGGGGAACCTTAAATTCAATATCTAAAACTTAAGGTTATTGGACCATCATTTCTATAATTTCATTAGATGAAAATCAACAAGGTGCATAGATTGACTTACAACCTCTTAGGTGAGTCAATTAGGCCTAGATCTTCATCTTTTTGAGTCTTAGGAATGAATTGGAAATGATTTGGAATGATTAAGGCCCTAATTGAACTATATGAGCTAATATGATAAATGCAATATTATAGAAAGTAAATAGAATGCAACAATAATTTGCAATTATATTTGGAGGGTGCTGACTGATGTGTACCTACCCAAAAAAATTGGTTTGACTATGCCTACAAGGATGGGGTTGCCCAATGGCTATTGAGTCTTTGTTAAGGTGTCCTGTTCAACTTTTGGGGTCCTCTGGTGTTGGATATGAGCTTCTGTTTTCCAATTGTAAACTTGTTAGAATGTCATCAGTAAATTTTGTAGGCGATTTTTCGTGTCTTGACAAGGTTGATGACAAAAAATGCAATAATGCAAAATGGATCTTCAAATTCTCTTCAACACTCTTCAAACTTGTAACTTGCACATTTACAAAGAGGGTCCAAAATGTTGTGACATATAGGGGCTTGCCTCAGTCAAACCTCGTGTAAGTGTTCCCACTTCCTCAATGAAAATGTTAATGATAAATCAATAATGGAAAGGAAGGAAATGATGAATGAGCACAATGCTACAACTCACCACCCTTTAATGGCTTCCTTGAAGGACTAAAGTCATGCACATCACTTCAAGGATTTGGATCTTTCTTGATAGATTTTATTGAATGCTTGAATGCTTGGATACCTACAACAATATTAGCCTTCACAAAATATTAACATGAACACACATAGAATTTGACATGATGTTGGATCTTGAATTGTTGTAATAAAGCTTTGAAATGGCGCTCTTGACTTGCTCAATAATTCTCTTGACAATAGATTTTTCTCTTGAATGCATGTTAGATTTAAAATGATAAAATAACTAGGTATTTATAGGTGTTTATAGGCGACACTTCATATTTGAATTTTGGATGTTAAAATACCACCAACGACATTTAAATTTGGGTCTTAGCCAAGAAAGGGTACTCAATTTCCCATGGGCGACTATGTGCTGGCTCAAATTTCTAGGACACTCAAAGTTAAGGGCAATTTAATGATCGGATGTGTTTGTTCTTCTTTAAAAAATGGTAAGAATTTGGGTTTGGAATGCATAATTTGGAAAATTAGGGGCTTAATTAAGTCCAATGATTTAAGGGGGTCAAAACATAATGTGAAAATGTTAAGGTATACAATTTTATACACTATAGTAAGTAGTTACTTTCCCTTGAAATTATTTTCTCTTCCCATTCATCTAGACATTTATCCCAAAGATTTCTCATCTAGATTTTTCTTCTTCCAATATTTTATATTGGTGATTAAGATGGATTCACCATAAAGGGTTTAGTAAAGTAACAATAGATTATACAACAAGTGCTAGTTCCCAGACAAAACCAAGACCTTTTAGTTTCATGTATCATAGTGGCACTCTAGTCTATTAGGTGGTTTTACTTACATACAAGGGATATAGGTATATATAAAGGTGAGAGTGATAAGTTGGAGTGATTAGGTAGATATAAAGATAGGTTTTTAGGTTTGTAGAATCAAGGAGTTTCTATGGTTTAAGCTTATAATTTATGTGAAGCATGCATAGGAATATTTGAAATTGAACCATATAGAGAAGTATAAGAGTGGTACTTGTTAGAGTAAAGGTTTTAACTTAATTGTGTTGATTAAGTTACCTTTATTCCTTTCTTAAGAGATCACGTTAGTTTGCATAAAGTGACATTTAATAATTATATTAATTATTAAATGTTTTCCTATTAGGGCTTCTTTTAGGGTTTTTCCTATTAGGGTTTTATTAGGGTTTGCGTGATCTCCTTTTTATAAGGATTGATCCCATTATAATTTCATATCAATTCATTCTCTCATTCTCTCTGATATATACATTTTGAGTTTTCAGAGAACCCTTGCTTGTTTGTCTCCATCTCTTCTTTTGTGACAGGTTATTTGTATGCAGGCAATCTTCGAGGTTTGTGAAGTTGTATTTTCTCAACTTCTACATGGTATCAGAGCTCCAGACCTGCTGCTTCATGTTCTTGTTTTGAATATTTTTGGAGCTTCAAGGGTTTAGGGTTTGCTTTTTTTTATCCAAGGCATACTTGCAATTTCAAAGCACTTTGAGCCCAAACGGACCTCGCTAGTGTCCACAGCGGTCCAAAACCCCTGAATCAACTGTTCATTCATCCTTTTTGAACAATGTTGAATTTTGAAGCAAATTTTTTTTGCAAGTACGACCGTACAACCGTCTGTCCGCTTGCCTGGTAAATTTTTTTTTTCGTTAAAAAAAAAAATAAAAATTTCTACAAACATTTTTTTGCAGTTTTTCTCATTGTAAAAAAATCATTTAAAAAAAAAAAAGGTAGTTTAAAGGCTTGTAGGCCTGGTGTGGGTACCCCTGCGCAGGCAAGGACGGTACCCAAGGGTATCGCCGCCTGTCATTATGGCAGGCGGTGGCCCCTTGGGCGTCGCCCCCTGCTGTGATTGGTACCGCATGGGTACTGCCTTGCCACTTTGACAGGCGGTGGCCCCATGCGGACCTCGCCCCCTTTACTTTTTTTTAAAATTTTTTTAAAATAAAAAAAAGATGTTTTTAAAGATTTTTAAAAAAAAAAATCAAAAGTTTTTTTTAATTTAAAAAAACATTTTTTTCTAAAATAAGTCTAGTTATGCGTTTATGGTGACGGCCGTTTGGCCATCAAGCTTAAGCCAGTATTTTTGCTGTGACAACCGTATGACTGTCAAATTTAATCCAGCATTGGCTTTTTTCATCTTTGGAGCTGTTTTCTTCCAGAGGCCGTAACTTGGGCATACGATATCGTTTTTTGGCAAACGAGATATCGTCGGAAAGCTGGTTCTGTCATCTTTCCAGTGGTGTGGGTTTTATCACTTATTTTTTCTATTTTTGCATTCTACAATCAATTCTTTGGCTGTCCTTCATGTATTTCCAACTTTTTGTCCTTTGAGGGCATTTTGAGCATCATTTGTAAACAATATTTTATGTAAACACACTGAGATAAAGTGCCACACTATTGTACATGCATTTTTGGAGATTTAGCACATAAGTTTGTGCCATATTTTGTACTCACACTCTTTTATAAATTTCCATGAGAGGTTGTGTAGTTTGCCTTTGTTTGCCATCACACCTTTGTCTAGTGAGTGTCCCGCCACGATGACAGTGGATCCTATGATTCCAGCCTCATGCATGTGTGCTTTGTTCTGTACACCACTTTTTTAGTTGTAGGTGCTTTCTTGTGCACTTTCAGATGTTGTATCTTCTCCTTCATGCACTATAGGGTGTTACACGCCATTTTAGTGGATCTATCAGGCTCTCCCAGTTCAGCATTATGGGGGGGTATTATACTATTCGTGCTAATTCTTCTTTGGTTTTTCCTTGGAAGGAATCTTCCATTCTCAGTTGATTAGTGTTTTTAGACTATTGGTTCTTGTGCCATTTGCATCTTCATTCCAAGTGTTTTCCTTTTTTTGCCATTTGATTCGAGTAGTGTCGTATGGGCCACTCATGCAGATTGTTGTCTTCTTGATCCTGATCATCTATCTTCAGCGGAGGTTCTTCAACACCATAGCAGTCATCTTTCGATAATTGTTTGTAGCTTCTTCTGCTTCAGTGATGTTCTTCTTGGCTTTCTGCATCTCTTTTTGGAGTAGAGTTTTTTCCCATGAGGTTTTCTCTATTTTCTCCACTTTACAGAGATTTGGTTGTATTTGGGTACCTGATCTGGCCTAGTTGTCGGGATCCATGTTTGCCTTCTTGCATTGTAGTTACCTTTGCTTTCTTGCATTTGTTTGTAGCTGCACTGTTGCTCATCTTAAGGGGGGGTTTTAGAGTAAAGGTTTTAACTTAATTGTGTTGATTAAGTTACCTTTATTCCTTTCTTAAGATTTCACATTAGTTTGCATAAAGTGACATTTAATAATTATATTAATTATTAAATGTTTTCCTATTAGGGTTTTATTAGGGTTTGCATGATCTCCTTTTTATAAGGATTGATCCCATTGTATTTCATATCAATTAATTCTCTCATTCTCTCTGATATATACATTTTTAGTTTTAAGAGAACCCTTGCTTGTTGTCTCTATCTCTTCTTTTGTGACAGGTTATTTGCATGTAGGTGATCTTTGGGGTTTGTGAAGTTGTATTTTCTCAACTTCTACAGTAATATAATATAAATTCGTAAAAAATA
Source organism: Sequoiadendron giganteum (assembly GCA_007115665.2). Classification (NCBI taxonomy): domain Eukaryota; kingdom Viridiplantae; phylum Streptophyta; class Pinopsida; order Cupressales; family Cupressaceae; genus Sequoiadendron; species Sequoiadendron giganteum. Next base: position 488,972,869 of record CM021104.1, read on the forward strand.
CATACAAGAGTGGTAGTACAATAGGAATTACTGATAGAGAAGTATATGATAATAAAAAAATCTAAAAATATAGTAAGAGACACATATAAATCATGCTATATAACAAGGGGTAATGGTAATGGGAGTGAACAAATAATAAAAGATATGGATCATACAAGAGACATTTAAAAGGCATGAGGACTATATTATTGTAAAATCAATGCTACTAAATCATAGTACAATATGAAATTGAAGGATATAAAAAAGATAAAATAGTGATTAAGAGTAATAAATATGATAAATAAGGAAGACAAAAATATCATGTTCAATATATTAATAGAAAGGAAGTCATAGAGGGAATATAATAATTAGAATAGGTATAAGAAGGATATACAATTTTCAAAAAGAGTAAAATTGAAATGAAGAGGAAATAACATTGGCATGATAAGAACAAAAAAATGCGTATGGGTAATAAAAGTAAGGAAATTAGAATTATTATAATGTGTGTAGCTCAAGGTGAAAGAAGTGTTATGTGATATGAAATAGGGTAGATAAGGGGAATTTGGTAGTTTTTATTGTGGGAAAGTAAGCATATGATGGATATGATAAGAGGGTTAGATTAGATGGTCAAAGGAAAAGGTAAGAAAGTTTTATAAAAATCATAATTCCTAACCTTTTAAATTAAAAGTGTGAGATATGAAAAGTTATATTCAATTCAAGTCATGAATTCTATAATTCATTGTTGTATCCTGATTTTATCATCATGTCTATCTCCACATCCATCTTTTTACTAATATGTATTTCTTGTAATAAAATAAATGAATATAATGAAATAATGAATGCATATGATTTATAAGTTGTGTGGTACTATGAAAATAATAATGTGAATTGTATAAATTAGAGTATTCAATATAGTCATATTGTTATGGTGTGATTAGGATAACAAAACAAGTAGGTAAGTAATAATTTGTGGATGGTGGGAGGAAAGATGGGAAAATTTCAATATAAGGAGCATAAGAAGGGGATGGTTTCAATTATGTACATAGGTAAATATTTATTGTGTAAAATAATATTCTATATAAGATGATTGAGGCTTAAACATGGGAAGGGTAGTAGTTAGAGTGTTTGAGGTAATATGGTAGATAAGGAGAGTGATAGTTTTTATTATATGAAATTAAGTATATGATGTATAAGGTAAGAGAGTTATAACACATTGGAAAAATGTAAGGAAAGAATTTAAAAATCACAAGTCTTAGCTTTCAAATCACTACAAGTGTGAGATTTGGAAATAAGTTTTTAATTGAGGTGATTAATTCTCTCATTCATCATTGTATTATTTAGTGTTCATCATGCACAACTCCACATTCATGATCTTTACCAAATTTCACTCTTCATTATTCATCATTCATCATTCCTCATTCATAGTTTATCATGCCCACCTCCACATTAAATCTTTACTAGTTTTCATAGTTTATTTTTCTTCATTCACCACGCCCACCTCCACATTTATCCTCATTGATCCATAATTTTCTTGAAAGAAACTAAATGATATTAATGTGTTTGTAAGCCTATAAATTTATAAATACAGATAATTTATGTCATTTGATACTATAAAATAATAATGTGTTGGTGTGAATAAGGTGTTTTACCTAATTTGTCCACTAGCATGTCCTATTAACATGTTAAGTTTACTTAGGTCCTAGGAATCTTTCTAGAAGTCTTAGTTGTCATTTATATACTATCTTATCTTATCTTATGTAATTTAATTATTGAGTCCCATGTCATTTAATATTAGTTGAGTTAGTTGTCTCATGACATAGGATTAAGACACTTGTCATGATCTTGTCTAACCCTATGTCTCTTCTTGGCTATATAACTGAGGGGTTCTCATTTTTAATTCCATTACATGGAAATACATTGAATTTAATTGCATATTGATCACATTTGATCTAATATTATTTTGTATCCATTATTAAATTTTTATGCTCTTTCTTTTCTCTTTTGTAGAAGGTTAATTTTGGTTTTGTGGGTGATCTTAAGAGATCGAGTCCTTGAGTGACTCTAACATTGAGTGGTGTGACTTAGAGTATCTAATACAAAAATAAAGTTAAGTTTTAATTATTATAAAATATAAGAAATTACGTAAGTAATAATTCTAGTGGCACAAGGTAAGTTGAAAATGATAATATGAGGACAATAATATGACAATAATTTCAATAATTTAAAGAGGTAAATATTTTTTTGTGGAATATGATGTGTTGTTAGACAAGAGGTTGAGGGATAAACAAGGGTAAGGTAATAGTTAAAGGGGTTGATGTAAATAAGGTAGAAGAATATGTTGGTAATTTTTATTTTAGGAAATTAAGTATACGAGGAATAAGGCAAGAGAGTTAAATTATGTGAAAATGATAAGGTAAAAAATTTGTTTGTGTAGGAACATAATAGGATATAAAAAGAATAAAGTGAGTGACAAGAATTAGAATAGGGAAAGATATTATAAAATAAAGCACATACTAATATGTGTAAGAAAATATGTTATGATTTATGAAACATAAAAGTAAGGTCTAGCAATAATTGGTCTAAAAAATAAAATTGCATTACATTATTTCACTAACACAACTCTAACTCACCTTTAATAGGTAGAAAAATATATACACTACAGACGTTTCTATTGGATTAGAAATATTTATCTAGAATTTGAGAGGGTAAAATCCCTCATATGATAGATGCCAATTTTTTTAGGTTGGATTTGAACTAGAAAGTAGGAAAAAAATAAATAATTAAACTAAAATAAAGGAAAATGCTAGATAGGCTAATAAAAGTCCCAAAATCTAGATTTTTTGGGAATGAGGAAAAGTGAAATATTTAGAATAGGGGAATAAAAAAACACCAAGATTTATGTCCCTTAAAATATTCTTTTAAAGAGAAATATGCAATTAGGCTTTGTAATGAATAATATAGCATACATATTCATTGTAGTGTCAAAAAATGTTGTCGGGGACATTTTCACACTTTTTTGGGCCCTCCTTGTGAATTTGGGCTTAATGTTGCCTTGATTTAGTGTTATAATGTGTTTGACACATTCACATTAGGTCTTGGGACCTTGTGAACTAATGGATTTTAATGGTACCTGGCTAAAGTGTTATAACACACTTTCACACTTTTCTAGGCTTTTATCAAATAATTGAACATAATAAACCTATTTTTAATCAAAATCAACCTTAATCTTGCCTTATTTGGAATTTTGTAAAGTGTTGTACCACAATTTCCCACTTATCTAGGCTTGTCATTAATAATTGGGATTTATTATGATTTGATTGGCCCTATTTTGTATCCACAAGCCTCATTTATTGTATCTTTTCCAGGATAATCCCAACACCAATCATTACCCAATCATAATTTAGGAATTTCTAGCTTGTGTGGCCCATATTTAAGGATCTAGGACTCATTCACCACCTTGGGCGAATGGGTCCCACTTGGATATTTTGGCCCTAAACTGATTTTCACACATTTCTAATCACTTTTGGTTTTTGGTCCCATACATTATGTCTGATGGAACTCATTCACCACCTTGGGTGAATGAGTCTCGTGTGGCCCAAAATAAAATTTAATTCAAATTTCTAGTGGGGTTTTATTCTCGTAGATCTGATGTTGGCTTGTAGTATTGTAATTTCATAAATTCTTACAAAATTGAGTATAAATACAAGGTTCTTTCACTCATATTTTCACCTAGCATTCAAGAGAGTTCAAAAGAGCATTCAAGCATTCACAAAAATATTCAAGAGCTTTCAAGAACAAATAATCAAGAATTTTAGAGCATTCTTCAAGCATCAATCATCATGTCAAGGATTTCATATGTCATGTTTGTTATTGTGCTAACAATTGTGATGTAGAGTTTATGATTCAAGCAAGTGTTCATGCAAAATAGACATAAAACAAGCAAGAGTCAAGAACCACATCCATTGCAACCATTTCAAGCATATTAATAGTGCGTTATTACTAGGGCTTGGTGAGTTGCAACATTATCTTTTGTTCATTCATCATTCATCATTCTCCATTCATATTTGCTTTCATTTCAAGGTTTAATTACCAACAAGGGGTTTGACCAAGGAAAACCCCTATTCACTAACCCAACAAAATTTTCCCCTCTCCTTTGTGTGTGATTTATAGGTCCAAGTTGCAAATTTCCTAAGGAGCAAGATTGGAGAAAAGTTACAAATCATTCAAAGTTGTCAAAGTTGTCATCAAGCCTTGGAGAACATTGGAGAAGACCTATAGGTTGTAAATCAGATATTCTGATCCAGAAACCAATCAGGAAGGACAAAGTAGAAAAATAAGAGTAGGATCAACCTTTGAAGTTATAAAAAATCCTAATTGGTCTGATTCACCACTTCTAGTGAATGAGTCCCAGTTTCAGTCAAGTTTTAGGACTTTGCATATTTGGATACCCTTTGGTAGATTTTTGTTCCTGCGCAGTTTCCCAAAAACATGTCTAATTAACCCAGCTTGGTGAATGAGTCCTACTCAGCTTTGAAAGTAGAATTTCTAGTGATTCAGACCTCCAGTCAGCCTTCTCTAGATTCCCAGGTGCACACATTTTGTTTTATAGTTTCCTGCATTGTTTTGTTCACTTTTCTAGGTCATTTAGTATGAGTTTATATTCAATTAGGGTTTTACATTTCATCTTGCATTTCATTATCTTTTCCAAGTTTAAACTTGGTGGTGAACCCCTCATTAGATCATTTTCAACCCCTAGGACAACCCTCTTGCAAGATCTCTTTCTCTTTTGAGATCTCAAGGGTTTGTTTTTAAGTGAAAGTTGCCCCTTTTTGGTCAAAAACCCTAAAGGTGAAAAGGGCTCCAATTTTCCACCTTTCATTCATAATAGGGGAGTAAATAAACTCAAAGATATGGTGGTAGTGAAGGAATATGTCTCTTGAAGAGAGATGCGGTGGTAATACCTACATTACATGGTGGTGGTGAAGGAGGAAAATATGAAGCCTAAGAAAAGGAAGACAAGAAGGAGATGGTGTATATGATTAGGGAAGGGAAGTAGGTTGTGATTTATCATTAAAATAGAGAAAATATTCATAATAGGGGAATAAATAAACACCAAGATATATTTTCAATTAAATATTATTTAGAAGAGATATATGTAACTAGATTTTGTAATGAGGACATTATATAGCTTAAGAAATATTCATCCAATAAGGAATTTTAAACTCATAAATGTGAGTAATATTGATCACATCACATCTAATATTGCATGAGAAAAGCATATATTGAACAAGAGTTACTTCATCTACAATATAATGGGAAATATTTTAGAGCATGGTTACAAATTTAATGTAAGGGAAACCTATGACAAAGAAAATAGTAAAACCCATAGAGTAGAAAGTACCATTCTTTATTTGATTCAAATCAATATATCTTTTGAAGCCTCTTTCTATTCTTGTACAAATGTGAGAGGATCAAAACACCCTTCTACAAAAATAATCTTTCCATAAATAGGTTTCATTCGTCCTAGTTATCTTGCAACTTCTTTTACTTTATAACCTAACAAATGTTCTTAATAAAGTAATTAATTTTTATAACCCTATATTATAAAAATAAAGTCACTTTATTAATTAATATTAAAATGAATTAATTTAAAATATTAATATAATAATGAGACAATTAGATAAAATGGTGTTCAACTTTTATGTTGCTATTTTCTTTAAAATTTTCTATTGGAAGCTTAAAACTATGGTGATTGTGGATATTGTGAAGAGTTATTAGCTTTGTAACTTCTTAAAATTCATTATAGCCAACACATTCAACGTAGTTCTTGATGTAGAGGTACTATGAATCTATAATTTCCAAGTCATCAATGCCTCAAATATCTACTGAATTCTTCCATGAAAAATTGAAGTTTCTTTTCAATAGGAAATGAGGGAAGAGGATATGATGCATATTTTTTAAAAAATATTTCCATCAAATTGATAGTGACTTATTTCCTCTAAAACCATTTTCTTGAAGTTATTTTTTTATATTATGCACATCAACTAAGCTAGTTTCATCTTCATTGAGTAGATAAAAACCAAAAGAATTGGATTCAATATTAGAAATTATTGATTCTAAATATTGTTTATTTTTTTAATATATAATATTCACTAATTAAAAACCATTAGATTCCATTCAAACCCCCTAAACCATGATATGGACTTACTTTTTAAAGGTTTATAAAATATTTTTTAGAAATCAAATATTCACATCAACCATCATCATTTCTTGGATGATGTAGGAGCATCCTTGGTTCTTTGTAATCCTGCATCAACCAAAAATATTTTCATTCAGTTTTGTTCTTGTTCAGTTCAAGTTGGAATATTTGGTATTTTATCATATTTTCTCACCAGACTCTATGGATCTATGTTTTCATCATGGGCATGTTCATTTTCCTTATTTCAAGATTTCAACATGATTGGATCTTTTTCTGGCAAGTTATCACTTTCAGATTAAGTGATAGTTTTTAGAATAGAGCACCAAAGTAGTTTCGAGCTTAAAGGCTAACTTGATCTCTTGTGGATCCTTCCCATAACTTGTGGATCCTTGTGAGGTGTTTTGAATTAATCTATGGAGTGTCCCCGACCTTAATTTTGGGTTCACACTTCATCTTATGCACCTGTTGAGGAGAAATTCAAATTTAAGGCCGAACTATTTCATGCACGTTATATTTCCTTCATTGGAGATGAAATTCAAATTTAAGGCCGAACTATTTCATGCACATTATATTTCCTTCATTGGAGATTGTAATGATCTTTGGCCGACGTGGATGATCCTAGATCTCAGATGTGATATAAATCATTGTAATAGATCATTAGAAAAGTAGAAAGAATTAGGATTATGATGAATATGGGATTCGATCTGTAAGATTTCAGCTCGCATTAAAGAGCATGTAGGAATACTATATTTTGAGCATGTTGTATCAGGCCTATGAGCCTGATCTATGAACCAAATGTTGTCGACTATATGTAATTGAAATTTTTGATAATAAGAATGTTTGAATCTATATTTTCCTTCATATTATGAGTGACTTCTATTGCGTAACTCTTGTTGCACAGTCTAGGCTATTCTCTTTGAGGACCCTCCTATTGTGACTACACCAGATTGATATCAGAGCAAGATTCATTCTGTGAGAGATCGTTAGAGTTTGCGAAGTCCTGTTGAAGATTTGTTGTAGGGTGGCAGACTGAGGATCAAACCTGCAGCTATAGAGGACTTGTGTAAAGATGGCAGGAAGAAGAAATGGTAGAGGAAATGGAGCGCATGGAAATGTATACCCAACTATAATGGAGATGTTGAGAGGAATTGCTACTAGATTAGAAGTAGACAAAACGACCTAGAGGAGAGGTCAACCAGTTGATGATGTGAGTGATGAAGAGGTAGAAGAACAAGAAGAAGGGGAAAGAGAAAATCAACCTAGCCTTGATCAGGGAGAAGATAGGTTCATAAGAGCCCTAACCAGAGTAAATACTAAACCGCATTTCAATCCACTAGATTATAATGGTAAGTTGGATTTAGGTGAATTTCTTCATTGGATAATGGAGATACAAAAGTATTTCGATTTTGAAGGTACCACCAAAGACAAGAAGGTGAAATATTCTTGTACAAAGTTGAAAGGACATGCATCCCTTTGGTGGGAAAATTTGTAGAAAGATAGGCAAAGAAGAGGAAAGGAGAAGATAAAATCATGGGATCAAATGAAATAAGTTAAAGGAAAATTTTATGCCTGTAGACTATCAGATCAGTTTGTTTTGAAAGTTATAGAATTTGAAGCAGGAGTCAAGTGTGACAAAGTATAATAAGGAGTTCTACAAGTTGAATATGAAATCCAAATATTCAGAGGATGAGACTGAGAAAGTAGCCAGATATGTGAATGGCTTGAGGCCATCTATACAGGATGAGATCAGTTTAATCAAGTTGTTGAGTGTGGAGGAGGCATATAAACGTGACCTAAAAGCAAAAGAGAAGTTGAATAAAATACATGAGTAGAGACATAGAGGAAGAGGTGAAAGATTTCAGAGAGGAAGAATTTTTATTGGAGGAAGAGGATCTTTTACAGATCAGAATAAAGATAAGGAAGTTAGTAAGAATGATAATCCGTACTTTAGAGATGATGGAAACTCTTACTAGATATGTGGATATGGTGGTTATTGGAATGAGGGTTATAGAAAAGGTGATAGAGGAATGGAGAAAAGAGTATTCAAGGGAACTATTTTTAAGTGTGGTGGAGAAGGACATAGAGAATTTGAATGTAATCAAGGAGAGACAAGAAGAAAGACATAGAACATTAGAAGAAAAACCTTTGTTGAGGAGGATCATGTCGGATCATCTAATAAACCATAAGAGGGAGAAGTGTTGGTGAGCAAAATATTATTGTGTCAAAGTGAGATGGAGCAAGAATTATTGTAGAGAAATAATTTATTTTGAACTAGATGCAAGGTAGCTGGTAAATGTTGCATAGTGATTATTGATAGTGGAAGCTTCGAGAGCCTGGTTTCTGAAGAAATGGTGACCAAATTGAAGTTGGAAAGATTGAAACACTCGAAGCCCTATCTGATAGCATGGATTCAAGATGAGCATAAGATACTGGTAAGTGAACAATGTTTGGTGAAATTGAAGATAGGAAATTATCATGATGAATTTTTGTGTGATATCATGCCTATAAATGTATGCCATGTTTTGTTGGGAAGGCCTTAGTAGTATGATAGACATGATATTCATGATGGAAAGAAGAACACATATACCATTATTGCTAATGGGATGAAGCAGAGTTTGTTGGCATTGGAGGGTGTTCCTAAAGTTGAGGTTTGTATGAATGCTAGAATTTTTCTAGTTGATGGAAGGATATTTTTGGATGGATTGAGACATGAGAACATGTATTATGTCTTGGTTCCTAAGAAAGCTAAAGAATTGAATCATGTAGAAGAAAAACTAGAGGGGTAAAGGAGTTGTTGGCAGGATATGAAGATATCATTTTAGATGGATTTCCACCTATTAGGAGTATTAGTCATTGCATGGATCTGATTCCTGGAGCTAGTTTTCCTAATAAACCAACACACCAGATGACACTGACAGAGGGTGAAGATTTGAATAGACAAGTGCAAGAGTTGTTGAGGAAGGGTTTGATTAGAGAAAGCTTAAGTTCTTGTGCAATACCTATTGTGCTAGCACCTAAGAAGGATGGATAATGGAGGATGCGTATAGACTCTAGAGCCATAAACAAAATCACAGTGAAGTATAGATTTCCATTGCCTTGAATAGATGACATTATGAATTGTTTGAGTGGAGCTAAATACTTTACAAAGATAGATTTGAAGATTGGATATCATTAGATCACAATAAGAGAAGGGGATGAGTGGAAGACAACATTCAAGACAAATGAAGGATTGTATGAGTGGTTGGTGATGCCTTTTGGTCTAAAAAATGCACCGAGTACTTTCATGAGGCTGGTGAATAAGGTATTGAAGAAATTATTAGGTAAGTTTATGATTGTCTATTTGGATGACATCTTGATTTTCAATAAGACTAGAGAAGAAAATTTGTTGCATACAAGACAAGTTTTGCAGAGGTTGAGAGAAGAGCAGTTGATGATAAACATCAAGAAGTGTAGTTTCATGAAGGAAGAATTGGTATATTTGGGATTTGTGATATCTGTGAATGGATTGAAGATGGAACTTGAGAAGGTAAGAGAAATTATTGAGTGGCCTACACCAGAAAGCATTGTTGAGGTAAGATCATTTCATGGATTGGATAGTTTCTACTAGAAGTTCATTAGGAATTTCAGTTCTATTTGTAGTCCTATGACAAAAGCAATGAGAGGAGATAAGAAATATTTTAGGTGGACATCTAGAGTAGATGAGAGTTTTGAGTTGTTGAAATAGAAGGTGACAGAGCATCCTGTGTTGGATTTACCAGAATTTAATAAGGTATTTCAGGTAGACTGTGATGCAAGTGGAAATGCAATTGGAATAATATTAAGTCAAGAAGGGAGACCAATAGCTTATTTCAGTGAGAAATTGAATGATTCTAGGAAAAGGTATTTAGTGTATGACCATGAGTTTTATACCATAGTTCAAGCCTTGAAGAAGTGAAGACATTACTTGTTTCCTAAGGAGTTTGTGTTGTATATAGAGCATTATGCATTGCAATATTTGAACAATCAAGGTAAGTTGAATCAAAGACACGTGAGATGGGTTGAATTATTGCAGAGTTATACTTTTGTTTTGAAACATAGGAGTGGAAAGTCAAATAGAGTTGCTAATGCATTGATTAAGAGAAGGAGTTTATTGGAAGAGATGAGATTAGAAGTATTAGGCTTTGATGAATTGAAGAAATTGTATGAGGAAAACCCAGATTTTGCAAAACCTTGTAGAGTTTGTAAAGAACCAGTCTTGGAGGATAGGAGTCAGTGGCTGGATTATTTCATTCAGGAGGATATGTTGCTCGGAGGGAATCGATTATGTATACCCCAAATTTCAATAAGGGATAACTTGGTGAAAGAGAAACATAGTAGAGGAGTGGCAAGACACTTTGGAATTGATAAGATAGTAGCATTGGTAAGTGAGAATTAATTTTGGCCACAGATTCATAAGGATGTTAGGAAATTTGTGCAAAGTTGCAGAATTTGTCAAGTTACAAAAGGGAGTAGTCAGAATATTGGATTGTATAAGCCTTTTACAGTAACAGAGAGACCTTGGGAGGATATAAGCATGAATTTCATACTTGGTTTTCCAAAGACACATACAGGTAATGATTCTATATTTGTGGTGGTAGATAGATTTTCTAAAATGACACATTTCATACCTTGTAAGAAGACAATAGATGCAGTACATGTATCAAACTTGTTTTTTGAGGAAGTGGTCAGATTGCATGGATTTCCTAGGAGTATTATTTAAGATAGAGACACAAAGTTTGTTGGTTAATTTTGGAGGACACTTTGGAGGAAGTTAAAGAAAAATTTAAAGTCCAGTTCTACTTTTCACACACAGACTGATGGAAAAACATAGGTAGTAAACAAGAGTTTGGGGAATTTGCTGAGATGTTTGGTTGGGGAGAATATTGGAAGTTGGGATTTAGTCCTTGCACAAGCAAATTTTTCTTACAATAATTCAATGAACAAGAGTACTAGAAAGACACCTTTTGAGATTGTTACTGGAGTTCATCCTAGAGGTATATCAGAGTTGCGAGACATCAATAAGGAAGATAAAAGGAGTATAGAAGTAGAGGAATCTAAAAAACATATGAAGAAAGTGCATACTCAAGTAAAGAAACAATTGGAATATATGAACCATAAGTATAAGGAGAAAACAAATGAAAAGATGAGACATAAGGAGTTAAAAATTGGAGATGAAGTGATGGCGAATTTGAGGAAGGAAAGATTTCCAGTTGGCACATACAATAAGCTCAAGATGAGGAAGTTTGGACCTTGTAATATTTTGAAGAAATTTTATTTAGGAAATGCATATGAAGTAGAGCTACTGGATGACATGGGTATATCACCTATATTCAACATTACAGATCTACATCAATACCATGAAGTAGAACTCAGTGAAGGCAGTAAAGAAAAATTGGAGAAATAGTTTCATAAACAACAATTAGATGAGATAGAAGAGATTTTGGATATCAGAGATGGGAGGAAAATGCGTGGAAGGCAGCACAAATAATATCTTGTGAAGTGGAGAGGCAGACTAGTGGAGGATTCTTCTTGGATTTCTTAGGCCGAGGTAGACCATATTGGTTTTCCTTTAGCCCCAAAAAATTAAGGGACTCACTTTTAAAATAACCTCGGATGTCTAATGCAGGAGCGTCCTTGGTTCTTTGCAATCTTGCATCAACCAAAAATATTTTCATTCAGTTTTGTTCTTGTTCAGTTCAAGTTGCCAGATTCAGTATTTTATCATGTTTTCTTACCAGACTCTATGGATCTATGTTTTCATTGTGGACATGTTCATTTTCCTTATTTCAATATTTCAGCACAATTGGATCTTTTTCTGGTAAGTTATCAATTTTGGATTAAGTGCTAGTTTCTAGAATAGAGCACCGAAGCAGTTTCAAGCCTAACGACTAATTTGATCTCTTGTGGATCCTTCTCGTAACTTGTGGATCCTTGAGAGGTGTTTTGAATTATTTTGTGGAGTGTCCTTGACCTTAATTTTGGGTCCACACTTCATCTTATGCACTTTCTGAGGTGAAATTCAAATTTAAGGTCAACATATTTCATGCACATTACGTTTCCTTCATCAGAGATTGTAATGATCTTTGGTCAACACAGATGATACTAGATCTTAGATGTGATATAAATCATTGTAATAGATCATTAGAAAAGAAGAAATAATTAGGATTAGGATGAATATGGGATTTGATTTGTAAGATTTTGGCTCACATTAAGGAGCATGTATGAATATTGTATTTTGAGCATGTTGTATCAGGCCTGTGAGCTCGATCTGTGAACCCGGATGTTGCTGGCTATATGTAATTGAAATTTTTGATAATAAGAATGTTTGAATCTGAATTTGCCTCCATATTTTGAGTGGCTTCTATTGTGTAACTCTTGTTGCACGGTCCAAACTGTTCTCTTTGAGGACCCTCCTACCGTGACTGCACCATTGGAGGCCTCTAGTTATTAACCACCACATATTTTTTTTTTTTTTAAGCTTGAAATTCTACCTCTATTAAAATTTTTTCTTTGCTTCTAATTTTTTATATAATTTGGTAAAGTTTTCAATAGAAATTATCCCATCTAAAATAAATTTATCTACAATAGATTTGACTACTCATTATAGGCTGGATATTTACTAATTTTATCTATGTTTTCCTTGCTCACATCTCCTATTGTTGAGCTAGTAGAATATGGTGACATAGTCAGAGGTTGAGTAGATGTATCAAAAATAGAATTTATTTAGGAAGTTAGAACATGAATATAATCTTACAATTTCTACCTTGTTTCCTTCTCTTTTTCTATTATTATACTAAAGTTGAAAGATGAATTTTTCATTCTCATGTATGGTTGGACCAATATTTACTTTATAAATTCTTTAATTGGCCTATGTAATGTCTTCTTCATTATTACATATTGTGGGATTTAGTATCTCCCTATATTTATTACTAGTGGAATTATTTACCATAAACCTAGAATAAGTATAGGCCTTCTTTGGTTAAGGTGCCATTTGTATTATTTTTCTATCACATAAAAAATTAGGATATATTACTTGCATATATTTCCTATATCTAGAAACTAATTATTAAAGCCATGATAAAGGAAAGTGTACTAGTTGATAAATGGGTCTAGAGGAAGAGTAAGGTGTAGTGGGAGGAAGGGTATATTTAGGAATAGTTTCAACATATAAATTACTTGGTGGTGGTGAAGGAGATGCATATGGAGGGGCACAAGGTTGATGAGGAGGAGGAGGAGATGATGGAGAAATAAAAGAATAGGCTATAACAAAAAGGTAGTATTTTTTGTTTTCTTATTATTTGTAATATCTAACATTTAACTCTTGTTGTATAAGGGGAATATTTCCTTGTAGAAGTTTAAGCTAATTTTAAAAAGAGTCCTATTAATGTTTTGGGCATATAAAGAAGATTGGTGAGTATATAAGCCTAGACTCAAGGGAAAATGGTATCCTTGCTTCTTTCTTTCTTGACACATTTGATCAACTAAACCAATATACCTACAGATCTCATTGATAATGACGTGATCACATTTGTATCTAGGCAGCTTGTAAGGATGGTCATCAAAACCACCTATTATAATTTTGAATCTTGGGTATAATAACTTCTAAATATATTTATCAGGTTTGTTGATTTAGGAGAAAACCTAAGTCCAAAATTTCCATCCAATTCCATTATAGTCAACATGGTGAAAGTAATGTTAACCCAAATGAATTCCTTATTACTAGTTTCAAATTGAAGTTGTAAATATAAAACATAAATTTATAGTGTATTTCCATAGACTCTCTATGATTGTAGTTCAAGGCATGACCTCATACTTTTAATTGCATCTAGAAAATATATGAAGACATGTAAACATATTGATTGATTTGAAATTTCACCAATTTATTATGTAATTTATCACTTATTATATTTTTACAATCAATAAAATATGAATTTTAAAAAATGAGTATAATTAATTGGAACATCCAACAATCAATTTTTTTAATTATTTAATTCTTGTTTCACTATTCAAAAGGGTGATTATATTATAAATATCATCCTTGAAGTAAGGCCTCTTCAAATAATTTAGGATTTGGGACTTACCATTCTTTGCCATCTTCAACCAATGTTTGACAATATTAGAGAGGAACAAGCTTTTCTTATTTTGAAAAAAAATATTTCCTTCACCCATATCCATATCTACATAGCCATCTCTTCAAAGTAACCTGAGAGTGATACTGAAGTATGGTCTATCCAATTTGATTATTAAATAGTCACTAATGGTCCTAACTTGATTAGTGTCAAGATTATAATATCTTATATAGGAAATGATCAAGTATGTACACTAAATAGAGGATGAGAAGTCACCTTCATGAGTTAGGTTTCTTGAAAAAGTTGCCTCTACCATTGAATTTTGGGGGTTCTGTTGTATCTAGTCACACAATTACTTTAAACTAATATCCCCTAATCTTATATCTTTAACTTCCAAGAAAAATATTCCAAAATAGTGACATGTTCATACCCCTAATAATCAAAATTTCATTTTGTGAGGTTTTGAGACTAGCCAAATGAGACACGATGAGGTTTTAAGTATAATTTGATGGAAAATAAGAGAAGTAAGTTCATTTGGATAGGTGAAGTGGCTATGGTGGATGTAGTTCATGAAGGCACAAATTTAAAATTTAAGGAGACTTTAAGTTTAGCATGAAGTAGGTAAAAATAGTTTTGAAGTGGCAATAGAATGCATAATATATTTAAAATAATCAGATATGGACCTATGTTTTCCTTGCCTCACAATACACATTCAAAATAATGAAAAGATTTTAAAGAGAGCTAGTGGTAGGAGCATGTTCTTGGTCAAATGGAAAATATTCTTCATTATTTCAATGTTTGATAGTAAAATAAGCTTGCAAACTCCTTTTATAACTTAAGTTATTAAGCTAGTCAATATTTTTGAGCTACACCAACAATTTTTAGTGATTTAGAATGTTTTGGAACCTACATTAATTCTAATGCTTATGTTTTGACTTAGATTTTTTTCTAGTTTTAATAACTATTAGAGTTTTTGGAAATAATTTTGTTAGTGATTTAGAGAAACATTGAACTCACCCACACATCTTGGCTAAGGCCTAAGGCTCTTTTGTTAGATATAATGATAGATTTGAAACTTTTATGAGTATATTTGTGATTTCATGAACTTGAAAACCTACCAATGTTGAAAAATTTGTAACCTTTAGTAAAAAATGACCTTGAAGTGAAATTTATTGTTGATTTTAAAGGATTGTCAAATTTTAGAATGTTTGATGCTTTGTTTATTGACACTTTAAATATTTTTAGAAATTTAAAAGGAGTGATAAGTGGAAAGGAAGACTACTTATTAGGAAGTTAAGAATTTTTGGAACTAGAGAGAAGATCAACAAAGTTTCTAAAGAAAGGCTCGTCAAGATTTATTGGGGTTTGAAATTGATGAAAATGCTAATAAGGTTTGAGGAAACTCAAAATGACTGATAAAGGAAGAAAGTCTTGTAAAAAATTATAAACTCTAAGGATTTGGGAAATTGTTGTCCATCATGATTTAGTTAAGGCTAAATCCTTAAGGCATCAAGTTGTCCCTAAAATTTGATAAAAGGTCATAGAAAAAATTCAAAATAAAAATAGTAGTATGGATAAAATTATATAAGATAGTATAAGGAACACTTAAATATAAAATATAAGAGGGATTGTCCCCATGCATGTTCCTATAATTTCTTCATTATAGTAAGTACAAGTAGGAAATAATGGTATAACAAGGAGGGAATATTCTTGGGTTTTGTCATTTATTTAAGCTTCAAAGTTTATGAAAGATATAAATATGGTAAATTATGGTTTGGAATTTAGGGATTGATATTACCTAGACTTTACATTCCAAGTATTAAATATTTACTAGGTGAAGAGAGAGCTTCTCTAGGCTTTAAGGTTTAATAGGTAATGCACATCTATGCTATTTATTGATCATCAAAGCTTGCACCTCTTTGACAATCTTATGTTAAATTAAGTGAGTGGGGGAAAATATGCGCCTCACTGAATACCTCTGAGATTTTTATAGAAAGTCGGCTCTTCTATGAGTTTGGGAAAAGAGTAGAAAAAAATTTAAATAGAAAAACATTAAAAGTGGCGATGCACCAACACTTTTACAACATTTCAAAACCACAAGTTTCCTTCTATGAGTGACATTATAGACACAAAACACCACATCCCTTCATTGTTGGCAAGAGAATGAGCAACAAAGGCTAGATACAAGCACAAATGTAGTCATTCAATCCACCCACAAGAAGTGCGTATTAAGATCCGACTAAACATAGAGGTTCAAGAATTAATAGAAAAAAATCAAAAGCAACATAAACTCTTCCTCCTAATATAGTATATCATGAAGAAACGATAATCCTACAAATAAAATAGAAAATTCCAATGAAATAATCTAGTTTCTACAGATTATAACTTAATCATATACAGAAACAACATAGAAGTCTGATAATCAAATCATTTAGATTAAGCAAGACATAGTGTTCTATTCTGGATGAAAATATAAAGAAAGAAATATTGACAAAGACCATATCATGCAAAGTTTTAAATATTTCTTCAAAATAGCTCGTACTTCAAATATAGATGAACTTTAAAATAGAGATCGGATTCCAATCCGATAATAGTTTGATCATATAAAAGACATAACATGCCAGAGTAAAGTAGTGTTCTATAAACTTCTAAAGAAAATATTTCTACTAACTATGAAAGCTAAGGAAACATTTTCCAAAAGGAAAACTTCAGCAAACCTTTCTTCATGTTGCTATTTCCAATTTATAGCCATCAAGGAGAGAGAAACGTCGACCTCATTCAAAATTAATGACTCCCATACATCCACACCTGATAGCTTGGAAATTTGATCCTAGATCTTTTGTGAAGTCATTGCAATCCTGCTCACAAACTTTCAACTGGTGCATTAATATCATTTAGATATTTCAATAGGATTACCCCTCATAATCGCTTGGATCCTAGAAAGATAGTCTAGCAAAGGTCTTGTTGGTCAATCAAGTGACTTTGGCAACACCAATTTACGTCCCTTCATTGGAATGAGGAAAAATGCATTTCGATGGTCTCCGAATGAAGACTCCCAAGATATAGCTCGTCTAACATGAAGAGATGATGTGAGCGAATAATTTTAGATTTGTGAAAAGTGGATTCAAGAAATCATCCACCAAGACGACACATGGTCTAACTCCTAGCTTTAAAGAAAGTGATTAACAAAGCATGTGCAAACACCACGTGGCGCATTGTGTGCCTATCAAAAATACAACCTTTTCGCATGTGGATCCTCCTGAAGAAAAAAATAAAGCTGAAAACCAAAAGTAGACTAAGGAAAAATTTTGATTCATAGTTCTGGTGACTCACAGGGGGGATTCACTTGCGAAGGCATGAACCTAGAACTTTGGTCATTATTGGAGTTTGAGGAAGGCGAAATGAAAAATCTCCCAGTATACATCAATCGGTTGGGAAAGGCTACAAAAGGATTTATATGCCTGATCCGGCTCGAAGACTTATTTGAAAGAAACAAATCCCCATCTCATTGAAATGACTCCCAGATGATAGTAAAGATGAGAAAGCTAAAGAACTTTATTCTCAATGTTGTCTGTTGTTGGTGTTGAAATTGACCCTGGAAGGTCTACAGAAGTCCAAACCTTGTTTCTGACCTCTTCTGTAATCTACTCGACTGATAATATATCTCCATTTGCTGAAAGGAAGGGAGGTAATATGAAACTGTATAAGATGTCAAAATCCTTCTTTATTTCATTGAACCTCTTATTTAACACTGCTTGGCTATTTTGGGTCTTGGATGCTACCTTGTGACAATGAAAAAATTCGCTTGCTTTACTAGAGGCAACCCTTTGATCTGTAATACTTGCACCGCTTAGGGCCTCATCTGTCGCCACACAAAGCTTGGATATCAAGTTATACAACTCGGGCACTCAAGGAGCATACTCCTGAAGAGTTTGGTCAGCCAATGTACCAACCTTTTCATTTATTTCTTGGGCATCCCTCAAAAATTTTAAGGACGATTTCATAATGATGAGCACAATAATGATTTGCTCCCAATAGGTAGATACCAACCTTCTCTTCACAGGAAGGGTTGCAAACCTTTGTGTAGCAGCTAACTCTTCTTGTAGTTGAGCCTCTTTTGCCTTCAATCTTTGCTCCAGTTGATCTCTTCTCTCGAGAGCCTCTATCAGTTAAGAAATTAAATTTTTGACCTCCCGATTACTAGAATGCAAAGGAGACTCGACTTCCTGTTTGTCACCTTTTAGGTTTTTAACCTCCTCTCAGGCCTTTTGTAGATCATTGAAAGCTTGATCTCAGGCACCGTCCAACTCCTTCCTTATACTTTCCTGAACATGTTGGTGTTCTGTACTAGATTGGTGCTCAACTCTAAGTTCACCTCTCAATCTATCTATTTCAACATACAACTGAATCCACTCATCTTGAAGTGTTGTGAGAGATCTTATGGCTTCCTCTTGCTATTCATTCACTTGCATTATGCAGGACACTTCATAATTTTGGCCCCTGAGTTTCGACTGCAGCTGATTCACTATTTCTTTTACATTTTCCAGCTCAACCTCGCGCTTCCTCAACTTTCGATCTAGCTACTCATAATCTGTGTATACTACCTTCTAAGTGGTCTTGGCCAAATCTACCTTGTCACATGAACGAATTTCATTCAAATCCAGACCCACTTCTTTGATATCATAGTCCTCCATCTACATCTGTCCTTTGGGTCAGGCTATGAGTGGCTTCATGATAGTGATCCACAAAGAATTTCATTCTTCATTAAACCGTGTTTGAATCTTCTTAGTAGTTGGCAGCTCAACATTCTTCTCTCTTCTTTTTTGCTTTCTATTTTGTCGGGCTAGCTTAGTTGCATTGAAATGCTTCTGAAGAGTTTGTGGGGAGTAAATGATCTATGCCGCCATAAAAGCACCAAGGGGTAGACTAAAAAGGGTGATAAAAGGGGAAAATTTGGATGTATGGGCATCTGGGGAGGCGAATGGGAGAGTAATCATTGAAAATGACAAGATGCCAAATTGAGATTGGGCACCAGAAGTACCAGTTGGAGAAAAAAGAGAAATAGATGAAACAAATTATTTTTGTCTGAATGTGAATGGGCCTGGCATAATAGGTAGCATGGATGATTCAACTTTCTCAATAGGGGCCCTAGATAGGGTGATTAAAGAGTCAATAGCGGCTGAAGTAAATGCTTCTTTCTCAACACGCGGGGGTACATCACTTGGTGAATTACAAATGATAGGGGACTTATTCAGAACCAAAATATTAGTGTCAGTGGGTGGAGGATTATTTTCAATGGGTGGGGGCAAAGGATTGACCAAAGATATAGAAATAGGAAGAAGAGGGGGAGCAAGACTTACCTGAACCGCGTCTACCTGAACATTCTAGAGAGCAGACTGTGCTTCTTCTTCATTTCCAACAACTGCATTAGGTATGTCCAGGTCTCGAACTCACTATAACTTTGTTCGACCTGAACTAGAGTGTCCTAATCCCTTAGCGGATGATCCCACTGAAGCTTGAGTTTCTTGCTCTGCGGTTGATTCTCTTGGAGACCATCAAATTCTTTTCCCTTTGCTTCAGACACTGGTAGAGGATACAACTTGTGAGTCCTTTCATTTAGAGCTCTTCCTCCTATTAGAATCTTGTGGTCAGGAAGTGTGTCATGGGAGTCGTTCCTCTGTTACCTTATGGATAGACTCTAGGTTACTGTTGTCAGAATTTGCCTCTCGATCATAAATATCCTTGAACTATTATTCATGTGGGTGAAAGTCTCCAAGTAACTTATGAGTACCTCCCATTTCTTTTCGGAACCTCTAGAAGTTTTCCATCTTGTGTTCTGACCACCCTTATCATTTCATCTAATTTTTGAGGGTTTTTCCTGTTAGAAACTCCCTCTAATATCTTGCCTATGGCATATAGAAACTCAACCACTTTGGCCTTTTAGTTGGTATGAGGGCTAGTTCAACATACAATTCTAACTTCTCTTGAGTTGGGTTCCTCTTAGATTCCACATATTCCTGTGTCTTGTACCTCAGGGGAAGTTTCTTTGATAGATTGTAATCCCATGCGTGACATATAAGGACTAAGCCCAGAGCCATCAACAGATTGGCCAATTCCTTTTGTGCTTTATGCCTCTCCAACACTAATTTTTTGTTTGCAATGCAAAGAGGAAGTGGATATAACTTTGTTTTGTTCCTTCCTCTACCATAGGCATTGTTGACAAGAGTTGCTTGACAACATGCCTCCAATGCAAAGATCTGATCTGTCACAAATCTGGGGAGTTGGAAGGGTTCTCTCAAAAAACCATGATATCTGATAAATGTAAAATCTTCCCCAAAGAAATAATCTATCGGGGTCGATGAATTTTTAATCCATTACAAAAGCTCAGGGGACAAGCGACCAATCGAATGCAACAAAATCTCTTGAAGCACTAATCTTAGAAAATGATGGAAAAACCAGTAATAATTACATTTTCTTGACAAGGCATAGGTCCATACAAAAATTGGCTGAATAAAGCCCTCTTCATCTAACCTATAGACATGCAAATTTTTCTCCAAAAACCCAAAGTTTTGATGTAGGATTAAATGGAGCAAGAAATAAGAATACCTGAATTTAGACTCAACTTGGTAATTCTTTAGCTGCATCAACATGTTTATAGCTATTAAATCAACAAAATAAAAATATCTTTTCTCCCACTCCCGCTTGAGTATTAGAGCCAAAGCCATCTAGAAAGAATGAACCTCTTCATCATCATCTAGGCCAGCATGGAGAAAATATCCAGTGTGTTATCTAGGAACTTTTCGAATGCCAAGGGAAAAACAAAATGACCTCTAGTCAACCTCTCCTCTGTCTCATCATAATAGAAACCCTCTCTTTCGTTTGATTCCTCTCAGTAGGTCTCTATATCTTCTTCAATAAATGGCTCAACACGTCAGTTGGGAGGGATGCACAACATCTCTCATATAGCTGGAGAAGAAATTGTGACCTTGATCTTGTTGCATGTTATGGTTCCAGTTTCTTCATTGAACCTTCTGGAGCATGCATCCACTAACTCTAGGCATGGATGTACGACAGGTAACATGAACTGTGTCAGACCACAATTCTAGAGCTGAGAAGCAAAACCCTCAAAATTACCATGATCTTTCATCCTTTGAAATGGTCCTCTGAGATTTTTAGGGTTTCTGGCCAACCTTGGGTCAAAAATATTGTCGACGACATCTCGCACCGCTTCTCTTTTAACACTCTTGTCTACTTGCACCTTCTTATAGAACTTCAATGGTTGATCCTTAAGCACTAGGGCATTAGAAAATGATCTTTGCCCAAAGACATTGGCGAAAATGAGCCTCTTTGGTACAAATTCTGCCTTTCTTCCAGTTGTTGATAGTTCTACCATGACTGCTTCAAAATTTTTTGAGAGTTTTCACTGGAACGACCACTTGCTTTTTGATTTCCTTGGAAAAATATACCTTTAGGTGTAATTAATTTCCTCAAGAAGTACATGCAGTTAAGGCTATGCCATTATTGCCAGTCCATTAAATGCTTCCAATGAGGATATATGTGTGGGTGGGAGATCCGTATCCCTCGAGAATTCCAAAAAACTCTATAAGAATGGATTTAGTACATTCCTTTCACCGTCTCTTTTCACAAATAAGCTCGTTGTCTTGGAGAGATTGCTCTTAATTATGCCATTTTTACTTAGTGACATAAAGCACCTTTAAAATGACATGCTCATTAATTTGTTAGATATTAGCACACTAATCCATGTATTTTCATTTACATGAGCTAGCTGATACTGATGATGGCCAAGGACACATGTCAACGATCGCCTTACACAAGCATTTACTCCCAATTCCCAAAAAATAATTTTGAGACCTTATGTCAAATTTTCCATATGATTTATTCTCCATTCATTGACTACTTTGATATTTTACCGTTGCCATCCGACCAAAAATAGAACTTCCACTATTTCGGTTCGCTGACACATCTTTTCTATAAATAGCTATGCCACCTCAAGGCTATATTCATTTGAAAAGTAAGACTTTGTAGTCTAGCCATCTTCTTGTCTATCAACATATTGTCTTTTGCTCTACTAATTTAACCATGTCTATTGGCCTAGGTACTCATTTCCATCTTCTTCCACAAAGGCCACACTATGCCTTCACTGGGGAGATTACAACTGACAAAATTAAACACTTGGTAAAGAGGTGCGACTGATTAGGGGTAATTACCTTTCGATGGGTTGTTGGCATGGACTTTATTGAAGATAAAAAATAGATGAGGAGCAACTGAAACATCCTGTCTCACTTCGTGGACTCTCTCCTGGACTTGAATGTCACAAAACACAAGATAGTGGAGCTGTGTTGCCAAATGTTTGATGTCTCTCTGCTGGAAGGGCTCAAAAAAATTGTGCAAATTGTCATCCCTAGTGTCGGCATTCCCAGTGCGATGAACCTCTATTGATTCATTGATCATGGCGTGGAAATTCCTTGGCTTCCTTTTTTGAGCAACTTTCGCACCATGGACCTGGAAAGCCACTGTGCTCTTTCTCTACCTGCTGCAACCTACTTCCTTTAGGAGTATCGTGTTGATGAGGCTCTTGAGTTTGACTTCAAAAAGCACTTTGACCTTGTGGCCTACAACCGCAGAGACTAAGGTCGAGGATCGTGCATCGCGTGCTATTTGTTGTGTTCCCTGCTTTCTTGTTTACAAAGAAGAAGAAGAAAACAAATTATAATGGGCGACAAGCCCTTGTAACTATGGATGGAGGCCTATATTTTTGAAAAAATGCCTCCATTTTGTTTTTTTGCACTTTTTCTCAAAGACCCTTTCTGGGTTTTGCTCAAGAGAGCTTTTTTCTTAAAACTTGAGCCTCGAGCTACCCCCATATTGTAAATTTGATGAAAATATAATATACAATGCAATATTTCTTGCTTCCTCCATTTCTTCATTTTTTCCCTTCTAGCTTATTCTAAAACTTAAAACATTATTTACAATTTTTTTTACATATGGTACATATTTGTGATTTTTTTTTAAAGAATGCTGTAATTTAATGGAATAGTTATAGATAAATACCATTTACCAGTATCTCTAAAGCATTACCTTCCATATCCTCCAACTCGTATGCATTCTTCTCCTTACACACGCTAATTTAGAAAGGGCCCTTCCATAGTGCTTCAAATTTGGTGTGTTTCCTTGGTTATGCAATGTGTTCATCATATTTTAGCATTAGGATTCCTTCCTAGAAATTTGGGTCGAAAGTATTTTTGTCAAAACATCGCTTGATCATCTAATGACAGCCAACCATGGCTCCTGTTACACAAATTTCACCTATAGGCTCAAATCAGGAAAAACACTTTTGCTAAGCGGTGTTCATTACAAATTTTGATCATGCATTTTATGCCATAGTATGAAAAAATTACTTTAATTCCATTCATGAATAAATATTGCATTTATATGAAGAAAAGAGAAACAAAATGATACAGCATCAAATATATTTTCTGAAAATGTAAATCTTTATTCATCAAAGTATTCAAACTGCTTCACACAAGCCATGAAACTAGTTAAGAAAAGTAAATTCAATGCTTGAATTTATAACATGAATACATGTGTGAACATAAAGAAAAAAATGAGGCATAAGATTCATAGAGGCCATTCATTGCCTGAATGACTGGCGGTGCTGCTGTTGCTTTGACCTTTCGTGTCTTTGTGTGTTTTTGCTCCCGCTTTTTGTTTTCCAAGTGTAAGATCCCGAAATCACACAAAATGAGTTAGATCCAAAGGATCTAAGCAATAACTAACCTATCATCCTTACACCCGCACCTGCATTCACATTATCCAAATCCAAACATTGCTTTATTTTTCTAACTTGTTTGTGTTATGTGCAGATACATGACATGTTATTGTTGATTATTAGGTTTACGACATGAGTGGGGTAAAATGCGGCTCCCACAAGAGTAGAGCCCAACTCATTTAAATTTTGTGCAATGAATAAACATCATGAATTAATATAGTGTTTTACAAGTTTCTGAAGATGGTCTCATGTTTAAGAAATACAGATAAATTCATCAACTAATAAAATTATTTCTTGATTACAATGGAGAATCAAATCAGCTTAGTCATCAAGAGAAATGAGAGACGAAAAATGGAGGATTTTCATGGTAGCTTGTTCAAATATAGAACAAAGGAAAAAGGCTCAAATTTTTATAGTCAAACCAAATACCCATTTTCAGAAAAGAGGGAAAAACAAAGGACACAACTTATTCATTATCTCAAATATGCAAGATATCCAGAATGAGAATAAATATTTTTCCAAAATTTGCACAGAAACACAAAGATTTCCAGCTATAAAGCTACGAGGGTTTCTGCATATGTGGTAGAAACAATGAAAATCAAATACCCATTCTTCAAAAATGAGAGGAAAATCAAAAGCCAAATATTTTATGCTTTTCTCAAGCACATCATTAGATCCTCAAGGAACGAATACCTGAATGCATAGATAGCTAGCTTAGTCATCAAGGAAAGAAATTACAACAAAAAGAATAACAAGAAAAATGCATTCAATAGTGAAAGCTCAGCCTAGAGTTTCATGATGGCGACCACAAGGAAATTTCATAGAGGAATACATACAGGAAATGGAAATAGAAAAAAGGGCCAGGCCGCGCCCAAATTGAGAGGTTTTTCACAGTAATTCCTCATTACTCTTTTCATTTTTAGTCAAAAAATATCTTCTATTTGCAGCCAGAGAGTTCTAATGGCAACCTCTCTATTAGAGGATTTTTATGAGAGAAAAAGAAAAAATGAAGCAAATTTCATAGTAAAATACCCATTTTCAGGAATGAAGGGCTCGAACCTTACAACAAATTCTCCCAATTTTTCATAGTGGCCAAAATTTATCCATTATTCTTGAAAAAGAGCTGAAGCCATTAAGAGATTCAATTTTCTACAAGAAAATGAAGTGCAAAATGCAAATCAGAATCAAAATGGAGCAAAGAATGCTCAGAATAATAATGATGCCGCGACTGGGATGCTCTTAGAGAGCTTTAAATTCGAAGTTAAAAGCTAGATTTAAATCAAGATAATTCTTACCACATTTTTTGCTAGAACATCTTCAACAAAACCTTTAGAAAATGGTAAAAATCAGAGAATTTCGAAGCTCAAAGCTCATTCAATGATACCCATGGCGGCCAAGCAAGAAGATACCAAAAAACAATAGAAACACAATACAGAAAAATGAAGAATGTTAGAGAATACTAATGGCCGTGCCCAATAAAGCCTCCAAGAGATTTTAAAAAATGCAAGAAACTTCCAGATCTGTGAACTTACCAAGATCAAAGCTTCAGAAAAGACTTCATAATGACATCCAAGACGCAGAGATCTCAAGCTCCACGACTAGGGTTCCTCATGGCGGCGCTCTCTCAACAACAAATGAAAAGTTATGAATGATTTACTTTCATTTTTAGGGTTAATACCCTAAGTTTCGATGGAGAAGGCTTTTAGCCTTAGGGTTTTATCAAAACTTTATTCATTTTCAAGAGGCTGTGGCATTTTATTATGCCTTAGATTTAATTTGAAAGTCTTTCAATTAAATTAAGACTTATGTATTTATCTTTTATTTTATTTTTTTAGACTTAGCCTAAATTTTTGCATTTCATTGAGAATTGTAATATTTATTCAAAATGATGAGTTATAAATCATTTTTGAATAAATAATATCATAAATGCAATTTTAAAAAAATAAATCCTTTGAGATATTATTTAATGTTATGGTTTGGAGGGTTTTAATTGCTCTTGAGAGCATCTTGGAGATGTTGTTTTCAGTTGCCAACATGAGGAGGGTATCTAGGAGGGTTGGAGAAGATTCGAGGGTCGGATTTGACTTCTCCCAAGCAGTTGGGACGTCTTTATGGTCAGTTGGAGTGTTTTTAGAGGTTGTTTTGTTGATTCATAGGGTGGTTAATGACTTGGGGAGAATTTTTCCATGTATATGGCTTCTTTTGGAAGAGTGGAGTGTCCTATTTTTGGGGCTATTTTCTTGGATCCGACCTTGGGTGGTTGAGAGTTGTACTTATTAATTTTGAAGCTCATTTTTTAGTTAGTTCTTCTACATTGTATGACAGACACTTTTGGAGTTCTAGTACCAGAGTATTTTTTTTTTTGGCAATTGTAACTCATGATGTTTTGAGGATATCCTTACAATTATTTTGATAATTCAAGAGCTTTTGGGACCTACTTTGGAGTTCAATTTTGTATGCTTCTATTTTCAATTTGATGCTTCATGCTGAGATTTCTAGTAATCCTACATGTTATGTCTTGGAATCGTGTCTTAAGTGAATACCTTGCGGCTGAATAGGTTGTAGATTGTGAAATTTTATCTAGTTCAAGCCTGGTTAGTTGTGAAGATTTTATCTTTTCATACTAATTCAAAGTTCTGAAACTGGTTTATTACTTATCTATGAAACATTTTTATGTAGCTGCTCACATGCCAAATTTGTGTTTTATGCACTTAGTATTGTCAGCTTTCACTGTTATGTGTTGTTGAGTTAAGATATCATCATAGTTTCGATGTATCACCTTAGAAATTTTAAATATCCAGTTGTTTATTGTTTAGTTTTCTTCCTATCTTTTTCCCCTTCAAATTTTCAAGTTTTTAAGTGCTTTCAGGTGATTATCCAAATAGGAGCCAGCCTAGAACCCAGAGGTTTCACTTCATTCCAAGTGTCCCACATAGAAGTGAATCCCATGTTTTACCAGAATTGCTGAACTTGTCAAGTTTAGAATCGGGTGTAAATTTTGGTAACTAACAGTTTTGGAATGCTTGGTGGGATAGATTCAAAATTTATTTTTATTAAGTATTGTTGTTTTGATGTGTTGACAGTGAGCTAATAGCCTTTCAGAGGTTGTTTTTCTAGCATATCTGGTGACTCTATGTGGAGAAAAAGATCAATGCATCTGTTTATATGAGAAGAATAGAAACCAAAAGTTCAAAATCTATGGAGTTTCTACATTTAGCTCCTCCAAGAAGAAGAGGGAGAGCACTCAAAAGGATTGCTCCTTCCCTTAGAGTTCAGTCAACACCACCTGGTGTTGGTGACATGGTATTATTTTCATACGAAAGAAGAAGAAGGAGAGACCCTCTTTTTAGGTGTTCAACATCACCTACCGTTAGAGTAGAGCCTTTAACTTCTTCTTTTGTGACTTTGAATTTTTCAACAAGTAGCAATTCTGCTACAACGAGTTCAAGCTCTGCTTCAACAAGCATATCAACACATTCTAGCTCAATGGAAATACCAAGATCCTTTGCTTTTGTACCTTTCGACCAAGGTAGTCCCCTTGATCTAGCACAACATAACGACATTCCATTGGAAGCTTTAAATGGACTACCAGAGTTCACTGGAGAAGGGAAAATAACACCTTTTGAACATATTAGAGATGTGGTAGCATTGTGCAATGTGCATCATGTAATGCAAGAAAATGTAGCTATGAGGTTATTGGTTGCATCTTTCAAGAAGGCATTGGAATGGTTTAGAAGCTTGCCAGTGGCCTCTATTTCAACATGGGATGAGCTTGGTGATGAATTTACCAGATTTTTTGAGGAAAAATCTGATCACCTATCTTTGGTAGAGCAGTTAAAAACCATAAAAAGATCCCCACAAGAGCAAATGATGGATTTCAACATCCGTTTTCAAAAGACCTGGAACATGACACCTACTATGGTAAAGCCTTCTGCTGATTACACATTCATGTACTATTTGAAAAGCTTAAATAGTGATATCTCAGTCATGATATAGTCCATGGGGGGTACTTCTTTACTTCAGGCTTATAGTATAACCATTAGGGTAGAAAATAACCTCATTAAAGTAGGCAAGATAACACCTAGGAAAACTATGCCATACTTCCCTAATATACAGTCAAATATGCCATTACAAATGCCACCCTTATCCCCTTTAGCTATTATTTCAGCATTACCCACTATTGTAGGTCATGGAGTGTCAGCTGCAAAGTCGTCAAGCGAGTTGCAAGAGATCAAGTCTGGTCAGCAAAAGATAAAAAGTATTTTGTAGACTATGGGAAATGAGTTGACCAGCATGAATAAACAATACCAAGGGGCAAGGAAAACTTTTCAATAGCAAAACCAACAACAAGGTCAAAGTGTAAGTTGGCCTTATCAAAGCCAAGGATATTAGTATCAACAAAATAAGAAACCCTATCAAGGTTATTATCAGAGGAAAAATGTCAACCAGAGACCATTCCAACCATATAAGACAACTCCTCTTAATGCTGCCAATCCAGTCAAAGATATAGTTCCAACTTAGAATAAATTTGTAGTAGAATATGAATGGTGTTACCCATGTAATCAAGCACATAACGAGGCTTCATGTTCAAATAGGGTAATTAATCAAGCACTTATGGTCCAGAACGCTGTTAGTTCTCAGCTAGATATACTTGCTAGCATACCTGAATAGCAATTGGATATACATTCTAATGAGATTGCATTTCTAAATTGGCAAGGTGAAGAGTTCTCTGGTGTGAATGGTGATTCAACAATTGTAGCTAATACACAAGCCAAGAAAAGAGCTCTAGATATGGAGCAATCAGTTGATAAAAATAAGGAGCCTGCAATTGCAGAAACATCATCCACACCTATTCCAAATGTACCAAGGAAAAATAATATTGTCTTGCCATTCAATGGGAAGCCTCACAAGAACGCTGAACCGGTTGTTGCTAAATTACACTGGAGGTTACTTTTGGTTGTGCCTTACAACATTGTGGAAAGTATGAAGAAGATGAACATGAATATGACCATGTGGGATTCCTTAAGTATTCTTGGATAGGATGACTTGCTTAAAAGGGCATTGTCTGAAGATGCAAATCCTAAACAAGTTGCTTCCGATTCCCCAAAAGTCATGATGACTAATGATGATCAAGGGAAAGGTGCTAATCCCAGTAGCGAAGGAAAATCAATGACCCAAGGTAAGAACATGAGATCTCATCCTTTCTATGTTTCATTGATTATTGGGAACAATTTAGTGCATAATTGTATGGTAGATAGTGGTGCTACCTATTCTGTGATGCCCAAGTGAGTAGCTGATTAGTTAGGATTCAAGTATGAGCCTTTAGAGAAGGGAGTAGTCCAACTAGATGGCTCCTCTATTAATACAATGGGTCTTATCAAAGATGCCAGCTTAACTCTGCATGTTTGCCCCAATTTTTTGATTCCCTAAGACATTTATGTAGCAAATTTGCCCCCATATTTCAGGTTATGTTTGTCAAGAGAGTTCATAGCCAAAATAGGAGGATACTTTTCATTCGACTGGTCTCACATGTTGTTCTGTACTAAGTATGGAACTGAAGTAACCATTAAGTCTGAGTTGCTTGCGAAAGACAACATAGAACCCTATATACCTAGTGTAATAAATGACAATTGTGTAATATTTGAACAAGATGAACATGTCGCTGTCCTTGATCCTCATAACGCTATTAATGATATCCCTGATATAATTTTAAATGAGTGGGCAACAGGCCATACTCTTAATGCTGAGAGTGACTCAGTGTTGTATGTGGGTATGGGTAACTACATGTTTCAAGAAGCTGATTTAGTGATGCCTAACTTGGTTAAGGGATCAGAGAATGACTGCGATCAACCGAGTGAAGTTTGGGAAATGTATTTTGATGGCTCAAGGAGCAAGCATGGTGCTAGTGGGGGTGTGATGTTGGTTTCCCCAAGAGCAGAAAAATACTATGCAGCCTTTAGATTTGGATTTTCGTGTAAAATAACACGGCAGAGTACGAGGGTCTGATTGAGGGCTAGAATGGGCGAGGAAACGTGGAATCAAGTGTCTAAAGGTGCATGGAGATAGTGAGTTGATAGTAAATCAGGTTAGAGGCCTAAATGTTGTTAAGAATGATGTTCTTAAATTGTATAAGCATAGGGTTTGGGACCTTCTTGAGGAATTTGAAGCTTTCAATATTATTGCCATTCCAAGAAGTAAGAATCAACATGCTGATAGGTTAGCAGCTATGGGTGCTCAGTTTGATATTCTGAATAGCATAAAGAAAGGATGTGATTAGAAACACATCAAGATTATTATTAGACCTTCAGTTCCTGATAACAATGTTAACTGGCAGGTCTTTGAGAGTGATGAACAAATTCTGCAATTTCTGCTCGAAAAGGATGTGTTTGCAACATCAAACTAGGAAAGAGTCAAACATCAGTATAGAGACCAAGTGCTGCAATTGAAGAAAAACAAGTTTCCTAAGGGATTGGTCACCTTAGAAATTATTTTCAACTCAGATGATCAGGCCAAAAGTAACAAGGCTAGTTTGTTGATTCAACATAATCACTATGAGGACTTAGAAATTGCACCCAAGAAAAGCCTCAAGATAGGAAAAATAAACTCTGCTGATGAAAAGCAGTCCTTTTTGCATTTATTCCAAGAGCTTATTGACATATTTGCTTGGGAGTATGGAGATTTGAAGGGATTTGATCTACACCTTGCACAACATACAATAGAGTTGGAGCCAATAGCCAAACCCGTAAGGCAAAAACAGAGGCCAGTTAATCCCAAATTGGAGCCATTAATGCAAAAGGAAGTTTTTAGACTTATAGAAAGAGGGATTATCTTTCCTATCAAGAATACTAGCTGGATTGCAAATCTAGTTCTCATGAGGAAGAAAAATGGAGAGCTTATATTGTGTGTAGACTTCAGAGATTTGAACAGAGCTTCTTTGAAGGACATGCACCCTCTTTCATCTATGGAGCAGATTCTTCAATGTGTGTCAGGTGCTGAATGTTTTTTCTTTATTGGATGGATATTCTAGTTATAACCAGATCTTGGTAAAATAATAAGATCAATTTAAGACTACATTCACCAAAAAGTGGGGCACAATGGCGTATAAGAGAATGCCATTTGGTTTGTCTAACACTAGAGCAACCTTCCAAAAGGCTATGGACATGGATTTTAGTAACTTAATGTATACATTTGTTTTAGTATACCTTGATGACATCACTATCTACTCCAAGAAGGCAACAGATCACATTGACCATTTGAGGCAGAGTTTTGAACATTTTTGGGAGTTTGGTATATCACTGAATCCCAAGAAATGTGTTTTTTCTGTTCATGAAGGAAAGTTTCTTAGGTATGTAGTATCTAAAGAAGGAATCATTGTGGAATTTGAAAGAGTTGCAGAAATATTGGAGCTTCCTTTACCCCATCATAAGAAAGGACTTCAGAGTTTCATTGGTTGTATTAATTTTGTTAGGAGGTTTCTGCCTGATATAGCATCCTTGTTAAGGCCCCTTACAACTATGTTGAAAAAGAATACAGAGTTTAAATGGACCCGTGAAGCAAAGAAATGTTTTCAACTGATCAAGGAGGCCTTAGCTTCGGCCCCAGCATTAGTTAACCCAGATTTCAACAAGGATTTTACCTCGTATGCTTTTGTAGCCTCGATGTAATCTCTACAATTTTGGTGTAGAAAAATATAGAAGGGTTGGAGCAACCCATTGCTTTTTTCAGCAAGGGTCTAGAAGACTATGAGTAGAGGTATACCTTCATAGAAAAGCATGTGCTAGTTGTTGTGAAAATTTTGAAGAAATTTAGACATCTTCTGTCCCATAACAAAATCCATCTTCAAGTGGCACATCCTAGTGTGAAAGAATTTTTACTCAGCAAGGATCTAAATGAAAAACGGGTTGGGTGGATCACAAGAGTTATGGAGTATGATGTAGATGTTCAAGTCATCAAGTTGGTGAGGGGAAAGGGTTTGTGCCATCAGTTGTCTAAAGAAGACGTTTCAGTAGGAGAGGAGAAAGAGAGTCAATTCTAGTTAATGTTGGGACAATAGAAAATGAAACTACTAGCTGGTTGCAGGAAATGTCACATTTTTTGAGAACCGAGGAGTGTCAACCTAATCTGAACATAACTAAGAGGAGGTACTTCAGACTTCAATCTATTCCTTTTGTCTTGATTGATGATGTCTTGTACATGAAAGATCAAAGTGGATTAATGCTTAGGTATGTTGATAAGGATCAAGTTGATCAGATATTACATGAGTTCCATGATGAACCTTTTGGAGGTCATTATGCTACAAGGACCATAACATACAAGATTCTAAGAGCAGGCTATTATTGGCCTGATTTTTTTAAGGATGCACATACATATTACAAGAAATGTGCCAGATGTGCCATGTTTTCAGGAAAAGAAAAACTTGTTGCTTTAACCTTACAACCGATTCAAATAGAGTAGTCATTTATGAAGTGGGGAATTGACTTCAAAGGGGCAATTAATCCACCTTCAAGTGCAGGCCATCAGTGGATTATCACAACAACATACTATTTTACATGATGGACAGAAGCTTTGCCTCTAAAGGAAGCTAATGAGACAACAGTGCTGAATATTTATGAAGATATTATTTGTAGATTTGGAGTCACAAACTCTATAATTTTTGACAATGCCCTGGCATTTGTTGGTTTGAAAGTTGCTGATTGGGCATTGAAGAACGTGATTTACTTGAATACAAGCTCCAAATATCATCCTCAGGGAAATGGACTTGCGGAGTCCACTAATAAGAATCTAATTAACATCATCAAGCGGAGACTTCAGAGTAATCAAAGGGATTGGCATGCTAAAGTGAAGACTGCCCTTTGGGCAGACAGATATACCCCTAAAAAGGTGATTGGGAACTCACCTTACATGCTAGTTTATGGTAAGGAATCAAAATTACCTATTTCTAATGAGTTACCAGCCTCGGATATTGCCAGCTAGCTAGTTTTATTTGAGTAGACTGATCCACTTGCCTTATGATATACTCAACTGATGGAGTTGGAAGAAACCAGGGAAGAGGCTATGAAGAAAATGGAATATCAACAAATCCTAACTAAGAGAGAGTTTGAAAAAAGGACTAGATCAAGGGATTTCATGGTGGGAGATCTTGTGCTTAAATGGGATGTACTAAGGAGCAGGTCGGGCCATCATACTAAGTTTGACAATATGTGGATGGGTCCTTTTATCATCATGAAATGCAAGGAACACAATGCTTTCCAACTGGCCACAACGGAGGGTGAAGTGCTTCCTATCCCAGTCAATGGGATACACCTCAAGCCTTGTTTTGAGGTTTGAGAGGGTTCCTCTTTGTACATACTTTAGTCTACTTTTCCTTTTTTAATAAGTGTTGCTACACTTTATTTTTGTATTCCCTAAATGCTGTTTCAACATAGTTTTTGTTCTGTTTGGGTTGATTTTATGTTTTGTTGTTATTTGGGGTCCCAAAGTTTCTATTTTGTGAGCTGCAAAGGAAGTTTGTCTCAAGCATTTGTTGTGTAAATTGCATATCTTATCCAATGGATTGAATACACTAGATAACCCTCGCTGTCATGTCAAAATCAGGTCTAGGACTTATAATATTGAAGAGGGACTATTGCACTAGTATGAACCTTAAACCTAATACTTGGTTGGACAGAAAGGATTGCCAAGCATACTCAACCCAATGGATGTTTTAAGGCTATTGATCAAGTGTCTAGTAGGCAACCACCCATTAGAGGTTGCCAAAATGTTACACAATTTTCACCTACAGGCTCAAATAAGGAAAAGCACTTTTGCTAAGCAGTGTTCATTACAAATTTTGATCATGCATTTTATTTCATAGTATGAAAAAATTACTTTAATTCCATTCTTGAATAAATATTGCATTTTTATGAAGAAAAGAGAAACAAACCGATACACCATCAAATATCTTTTTTGAAAATATAAATCTTTATTCATCAAAGTATTCAAACTGCTTCACACAAGCCGTGAAACTAGCTAAGAAAAGTAAATTCAATGCTTGAATTTATAACATGAATACATGTGTGAACACAAAGAAAAACAAATGAGGGATAAGAGTCATAGAGGCCAGTCATTTCCTAAATGACTGGCGGTGCTGCTGTTGCTTTGACCTTGCATGTCTTTGTGTGTATCTGCTCCCACTTTCCATTCTCCAAGTGCAAGATCCTAAAATCACACAAAATGAGGTTAGATCCAAAGGATCTAAGCAATAACTGACCTATCATCCTTACACCTGTACACGTATTCACATTATCCAAATCCAAATATTGCTTTATTTTTCAAACTTGTTTGTGTTATGTGCAGATACATGACATGTTATTGTTGATTATCAAGTTTATGATATGAGTGGGGTAAAATGCAACTCCCACAAGGGTAGAGCCCAACTCATTTAAATTTTGTGCAGTGAATAAACATAATGAATTAATATAGTGTTTTACAAGTTCTTGAATATGGTCTTATGTTTAAGAAATACAGATAAATTCATCAACTGATAACATTATTTCTTGATTACAATGGAGAATCAAATTAGCTCAGTCATCAAGAGAAAAGAGAGATGAAAAATGGAGGATTTTCATGGCAGCTTGTTCAAATACAAAACAAAGGAAAAAGACTCAAGTTTTTACAGTCAAACCAAATACCCATTTTCAGAAAAAGAGGGAAAAACAGAGGCCACAAATTATTCATTATCTCAAATATGCAAGATATCCAGAATGAGGATAAAGATTTTTCCAAAATTTGCACAGAAACAAAAAGATTTCCAGCTATAAATTTATGAGGGTTTCTGCATATGTGGTAGAAATAGTGAAAATCAAATACCCATTCTTCAAAAATGAGAGGAAAATCAAAAGCCAAATATTTTATGCTTTTCTCAAGTGCATCATTAGATCCTCAAGGAATGAATACCTGAATGCATAGATAGCCATCTTAGTCATCAAGGAAAGAAATTACAATAGAAAGAATAACAAGAAAAATGCATTCAATAGTGAAATCTCAGCGTAGAGTTTCATGATGGAGGCCACAAGGAAATTTCACAGAGGAATACATACAGGAAATGGAAATAGAAAAAAAGGCCAGGCCGCGCCCAAATTGAGAGGTCTTTCACAGTAATTCCTCATTACTCTTTTCATTTTCAGTCAAAAAATTTCTTCTATTTACAACCAGAGAGTTCTAATGGCGACCTCTCTATTAGAGGATTTTTATGAGAAAAAGAAAAGATGAAGCAAATTTCACAGTAAAATACTCATTTTTAGGAATGAAGGGCTCGAACCTTACAACAAATTCTCCCAGTTTTTCATAGTGGCCAAAATTTATCCATTATTCTTGAAAAAGAGCTGAAGCCATTAAGAGATTCAATTTTCTACAAGAAAATGAAGTGCAAAATACAAATCATAATCAAAATGGAGCAAAGAATTCTCAAAATAATAATGATGCTATGGCTGGGATGCTCCTAGAGAGCTTTAAATTCGAATTTAAAAGCCAGAATTAAAGCAAGATAATGCTTACCACATTTTTTGCTAGAATATCTTCAACAAAACCTTCAGAAAATGGCAAAAATAAGAGAGTTTCAAAGCTCAAAGCTCATTCAATGATACCCAAAAAAAAATAGAAAGAGAGTACAGAAAAATGAAGAATGTTAGAGAATACTAATGGCCGTGCCCAATAAATCCTCCAAGAGCTTTTAAAAAATGCAAGAAACTTCCAGTTATGAATGATTTACTTTCATTTTTAGGGTTAATACCCTAAGTTTCGATGGAGAAGGCTTTTAGCCTTAGGGTTTTATGAAAAAATTATTCATTTTCAAGAGGCCGTAGCATTTTATTATGCCTTAGATTTAATTTGAAAGTCTTTCAATTAAATTAAGACTTATGTATTTAGTCTTTTATTTTTTTATTTTTTAGACTTTGCCTAAATATTTGCATTTCATTCAGAATTGTAATATTTATTCAAAATGATGAGTTATAAATCATTTTTGAATAAATCTTATCATAAATGCAATTTTTTTAAAAAAAAGCCTTTGATATATTCTTCAATTTTATGGTTTGGAGGGTTTTAATTGCTCTTGAGAGCATCTTGGAGATGTTGTTTTCAGTTTCCATCATGAGGAGTGTATCTAGGAGGGTTGGAGAAGATTCAGGGGTCGGATTTGACTCCTCCCAAGCAGTTGGGATGTCTTTATGGTCAGTTAGAGTGTTTTTAGAGGTTGTTTTGCTGAGTCATAGGATGGTTAATGAATTGGGGAGAATTTTTCCATGTATATGGCTTCTTTTGGAAGAGTGGAGTGTCCTATTTTTGGGGCTATTTTCCTAGATCCAACCCTGGGTGGTTGAGATTGTACTTATGAGTTTTGAAGCTCATTTTTCAGTTAGTTCTTCTATATTATATGACAAACACTTTTGGAGTTCTAGTACCAGAGTTTTTGTTTTTTTGGCAGTTGTAGCTCATGATGTTTTGAGGATATCCTTACAATTATTTTGATAATTCAAGAGCTTTTGGGACCTACTTTGGAGTTCAATTTTGTATGCTTCTATTTTCAATTTGATGCTTCATGCTGAGATTTCTAGTAATCCTACATGTTATGTCTTGGAATCGTGTCTTAAGTGAATACCTTGTAGCTGACTAGGTTGTAGATGGTAAAATTTTATTTAGTTCAAGCCTGGTTAGTTGTGAAGATTTTATCTTTTCCTACTAATTCAAAGTTTTGAAGCTGGTTTATTACCTATCTATGAAACATTTTTATGCAGTTGCTCACATGCCAAAGTTGTGTTTTATGCACTTAGTATTGTCAGCTTTCACTGTTATGTGTTTTTGGGTCAAGATATCATCATAGTTTCAGTGTATCACCTTAGAAATTTTAAATATCCAGTTGTTTATTGTTTAGTTTTCTTCCTATCCTTTTCCCCTTCAACTTTTCAAGTTTTTAAGTGCTTTCAGGTGATTATCCAAATAGGAGCCGGCCTACAACCTAGAGGTTTCACTTCATTCCAAGTGTCCCACATAGAAGTGAATCCCATGTTTTACCAGAATTACTGAACTTGTCAAGTTCAAAATCGGGTGCAAATTTTGGTAACTAACAACTCCAAAGGTGCTTTCTCTATCTTCCTCTAGTTTGAGTAGTTTAGCTATCCGTACTTCCATTTCACCACTTTCCTCTATTTCCAGTGCTTTCAGTAATTGTAAGGTGGGGAGTTCCATAGAAATAGGTAGGACTACTTCATTCCCATATAGTAATTCATAGGGAGATGTGTTTAGGATCAGTTTTGACATGAACCAGTCTGCCCACAAAGCAACCCATAGATTTTTGTGCCATTCTATTTGTCATTCAGACCCAATGCGCTTGATTAACCTAATTAGGTTTTTATTTTTCGACTTTGCAAACCCATTTCCTTGTGGGTAATAGTTTGAAGAAATCTTGAGATAGATCCCATTCCTAATAGAAAAATCTGACACCTTTGAACCTACAAAGGCTTGAGCATTATCAGATATGATAGTCTTTGGCTAACCAAACTTTGTCACCAACCCTCTAAAAAGCTGACAATCTCATCTTTTGTAGCACCGTTTAGGGCGATAGCCTCTGTCCACCTTGTGAAGTAATCAGGTGTCGTGAGGATCCATCTATGGCCAACACTGGAGATGGGGTTTATCATTCTCACAAAGTCTAATCCCCATTGAGCAAAAGGCTCTTTGGTTACAATGGGACTTAAAGGCAAAGTGGAATTTTTACTTGTGCCAACAAAGAATTGGCACCGAGTACACTTCTGCACCAAATGGTGGGCTTCAGAAGACATTGAGGGCCAATAGTATCCTACCCGCATGATTTTTAGGCTAGGAGTTTTAGCAGAAAAATGTCCACCCTCAAGACTGCTGTGGAATTCTTATAAAACCCTTTTTGCCTAATGCTTGTCTAAACATTAGAGCAATACTCCATCATAGTTTCTTTTAAATAAAATTCCCTCAACCAATACATACCTAGTTCCTTCCAGTCAATAGTATATTCGTTTATGGAATGGGAGATCTATCTGGTAATTTCCTTTCTGCATATACAATATCCGATCCATCACCCAAGATTCCTCAGACTCAAACTGATTTGAAGTGACATTATCAATCTCCTTGTCGGGTTCAAAACCCAACTCTTGTACAAGATATTCAAAGAGGCCTCTTCCCCACACCAACTTAGTCGACTTGATATCCACATTGTACTCCAAGATCTTGGTGATCCAATTGGCTCTCTTTTCAGTTATCTCTCCTTCAGTAATGTATTCCTTTACACTTAGGTGAGCAACCAAAATGGTGATCTTATTGGTTGATACTATGTGTTGGAACTTCTTAAGACTCTTGACAATGGAAAATATTTCTTTTCTACAAAATTATATTTGGTTTCGTAACCCTTGAGGGTTCTTGAATGAAAAGCAACCAGATGCTCCTTGTTATATTCCTCATCCCTTTGAGTGAGCACAAAAGATATGCTGTGCTAACCCTTGTATACATATAACTAAAACTCTTTAGAAGAGTTTGGATTAGCAAGCACCAGAGCAGTGAAAATAGGCTTCTTGATTTTCTCGAAAGCTACGTTACCTTCGGGGGTCCATTTGAATACCAAATTCATTTTAAGAATCAATTTGATGGTTCTTGCGATTCCCGTAAAGTCTGAAATAAACCGGCTAACAAAATTGATCTTTCCTAAGAAAGACTATAGTCCCTTTTGATTTTCTGATAAGGGTAAATGCATTATAGATTTCACTCTTTCAGAATCTATTGCAATTCCCTCCTTGGATACTACATAGCCAAGTAGCTTACCTTGAGGTACTCTGAAAACACATTTTTTGGGATTTGAAGAAATCTTGAACTTTTGGCATCTCTTGAAGACCTGTTCTAGGTGATCAAAATGATCAACCTTCAACTTTGAAAAAATTTTCAGGTCATCCAATTAAATGAGAATGATCAAATTGATCAATCCTACGAAAGCAATGTCTATGGTGTGCTAAAAAGTCACACCAAAATTTGAGAGTCTGAATGGAATCTTTGCAAATGTGAACATTTCCCACTTGATGGTAAACATCATTTTATGTTGGTCACCTTCCTTGAGAAATACCTAATTGTACCCTGAGAAACTGTCAAGCAATGAGAACATCTCTGACCTGACTACTGTTTGTAAGATCTATTCCATGGATGGAAAAGGACAGTGATATTTTAGTGAGGCCCTATTCAAGTCCCATAAATCAACACAAAGCAAGGTGCCACCATTTTTCTTCTGAAATAGCACCAGATTAGACACCCAAGCTGAGTGTTTAATTGGGTAAATGATTCGGGACTCAATTAGCTTAGTGAGCTCTTGTGCCATCAATGCCTCGACCTTCAGATTGAAAAACCTCTACTTCTATCAGACTAGTTTTGACCTTTCCTCCAAGTCAATGGTGTGCTAGATTATACAAAGAGTTTATCCTTTGAGATCATCATAGGTCCATGCTATAAATATGTCATACCTAGAGAGTAGATTCCTTAACCTTTCTTTATCTTCCCATTGGACATCCCTTCTGAATTTCAACTTTCTACCTTTTTCAAAATCCAACTCTTCATAATCCTTTTGTCAGCTGTGAAACTTTGCTTACCATTCCTCACATCTTCACAATCAAAGAGATTCTCAAGGGAAATCAAACCCCGAGGAATTTTATTTCCTTTTAGATGAATGACCTGCCCTTTAGAAGATCGATCCTCTAGTTCCGGATGGTCGAAAGTATTTTTGTCGAACCATCACTTTGCAAGAAACAAACCATGGATCAAGGCTTCATATTTCACATCATTATTAGAGCATGAAAACTGGAATTGATAGGCCTTGAGAGTCTCTGATCCTATCAGAGACAGTAATCAAAATCCTACTCCATAACTGAATTTGCATGTAGTGCCATCAAAGTACAAGGTCTACAGATGATTATCCATTGGATTATCATAGCTTTCCCAATATTTCATCAGTTTCAGATGAACCATGTCATCATAAAATATCACATACGTACCTAGTCCCGTGGCATGGAAATTTTTGAACGAGTCAAATTCGATGAACTGGTTGAGGGGAACTTCTTACTCAGGGCTCCACTCACTTGTATCTTCTTCATCCTCCAAAATTTCCACACAATATCCCTCTTGCCTCGAAAGAGAAGTATGGGCTGCTTCAAAACAA
Source organism: Sequoiadendron giganteum (assembly GCA_007115665.2). Classification (NCBI taxonomy): domain Eukaryota; kingdom Viridiplantae; phylum Streptophyta; class Pinopsida; order Cupressales; family Cupressaceae; genus Sequoiadendron; species Sequoiadendron giganteum. The sequence continues at coordinate 489,013,128 of CM021104.1, forward strand.
AGGACAACATTGTCCACTATGTGTTTGGAGTGTAAATATTATGAAAGAATCTTCATATTTTACCTATGCTTGGTTATTAATATCAAATAGGACCAATCCAGTGCTAAATATCCACCCACCTTTGCACTAAAATATCTAGAGAGGCACATCTTGAAGATAGGGGGAATATCTATTACAACTATCTCTTGCGAGATTGTCTGGATTGGGCACAAAAACAGGGTTAAAGATAGATCTTTTATCCGACCGACTATCAAAACCTTCTTTCCATCTAGCTGCATGATTCCATTTTCCAAAGGTTCATACTTAAGCATTAAGGTATCAACTACTTGCTTTGGCATGACTATTGTACTGGGTCCCGAGTCAATCATATTATTGTGCAAAAGTTTATTTTCCACAATTAATATTAAAAAGAAAGGAGTGCGATTTGGATTTCTTACCTCTTTCTCTTTCACTTCATTCGTGTCGTTTGTATAAGTTGCAACATTCAGAATTTGAGGATCTAACACAGGCTCTTTATCTTTACTCTGATTGCGTGACAAAACTTTGTCTGTCTGCAGTTTTGGCTCTTCATTTTTCAATGCTTTCCAAAGCAATGTATTTTGCTCAGGGATATATATTAAATCCCATAGAGACACATTAGTAGGTGCCTTCTTCAATTGCTCCACCATGTTGAGCATTCTGACTAGTTGAATCTTTGGTTTGAATGGTGGAATCTCTCTCGGCTTTGGAGGAAGACGATATGTCATGAACGGGTTTGATGTCTTATCAGGAAACTTGTCGGACGACGGTGGAATCTGTTGTTGCTGAGCTGGCTAAATAGTCAGTTGAAAAATTGGCTGGGGAAGCTATCCTTTTCGTGATGGTGGTTGGCGAGGCTGAAAATGGGGTAGAGCTTGTGGCACGTATTCCTCGGTGAGCCTTCTCTTGGATCTGGTATTTTAGTCTGACTGGACCTATAGAGTGCTAGTTGTTGGAGCTTCGTTCACAAAATCTGCGTCTTCTTCTTCCATCCAAGAGAAAAGTGCTTGATTAGGTGTAATATCCAACTCTTGTTATATGGATATCCCTTAAATTTGTGCTTTGAATCGAGCATTCTCCATCTTGGTAGACTCATATCCTTCCACATTTAGCTACGTGCCTCTGTTCCTTTTCTCTGCTATCCTTTGCTACAGGTTTCCTTTGGGGAAATTTTGATGCATATGGCTATCATTGCAGGGAAAACACATTGCATTTTCATCATCCACCAGATTATTTTGAACTGGAATCAACTCTTTGTTATGGCTATCCTTAACCGTCTATAATGACATGGTGATCGAGATGATTTGATTGGTCGAAGCCGCTTGTTGACCTCCTCGACCCGAAGGTCCTTGATATGTACTTTGTTGATTCTATTGATAGAAAGGATTCCCTCTCTAGTAGGTCTGAGTGGATTGCTTTGTAGGAGCCACTTGCTATCGCTTGATGAGAACTAGCTCATTATTGAAGGACCGCATCAAGCTCTTCATATCATTAAGGTATGCTGCTACAAAGGAAGAACCTGATGTGCTCGGCTGTGCAGTAGGGTATATGTACATAAACTGGGGTGGAGCTATGCCCATCATCTGTGTCATGAAAGTGTTCAGAGTAGACTCTTCTCGGAGTGGCACACTTGAGATTTCCACAAAAAAATGCATAAGAGGTCATGGTGGGAGATTTCTTGCATCTATCAAACTATTCTCTGCACGTATCACCACTTTATAAGCATCAGGTATGGTATCTCCTCCCATGGAATTTATTAGGAGTGTAATATCTGAATTGATGGCCTTTAAGTAGAACATGAATTCCATGGCAACTTGATCTCGTGTAGTTGCTGGGATCCTCTACCAGGTTTTGTTAAACTTGGTGTTGAAGTTGATTATATCTTATTGTGGGGATCTCTTGATGGTTATTAGTCGGTGCAACAATGAGGAACGATCTCCTTTCTTCAAAAAATGTTCAGAAATATTTTCTCCAAGATCATCCCATGAGTTGATGGAGCCGAAATTTAGAGATCTATACTAGTCCCAAGCCTTCCCTTTGAAAGAGGTGGCCAAAAATATCATAGAAATGTTCTCCTCCATAATATTGTGTACTCTACATACTTTTGTTATGTTTTAAAGGTGTTTGGAAGGGGTTTTAAAGTCCTCCCTAGAGAATTTTGGAATAGCCTTGAGGACGTTAGCGGGTACGACAGGAAAGACATCAAGAGGAGTCGATGGTAGTAGTGGACTACCACTGTCCTAGGTTACAAAGTTTCTATGGGTAGGAGGGGGTATGTGGGCCATGGAGAAAATGTTCCTATAGATTGGGTAAACTGGTATTCTTATTTGGAAACTTTGACCTCTAGGTGGAGTAGATAAGGCTCTAAACTCTAGACTCTTACTCCTTACTCTACTAATTCTCACAGGCGATATAGAACTTGCGATTCTTATTCTCCTAAGTACCAAGGATGGTAGTTGGGAGTACTGAAAGTGACCCTTCAAAGATGCTCTTGTTTGAACCCTGGACATGAAACCTCCAGTTTTCTTTCTTGGTTTGATTTAGACATATTTCCGACTTCTAATAAGGGCTTCGAAACTTGTCCCACCGGGTGTGCTAGAAAAATAATTGTTGATCATCAAAGCTTGCACCTCTTTGATAGTCTTATGAGATATTTAGCGAGTGGGGGAAAATATGCGCCTCACTGAATACCTCCAAGATTTTTATAGAAAGTTGGCTCTTCTCTGATTTTGGGAAAAGAGTAGAAAGAAATGTAAACAAATTTTTTTTAAAAGTGGTGATGTGCCAATAATTTTACAACATTTCAAAACCACAAATTTCCTTCTATGAGCGACATGATAGAAATAGAGCACCACATCCCTTCATTTTTGGGAAGAGAATGAACAACAGAGGCTAGATACAAGCACAAATGTAGTCATTCAATCCACCCGCATGAAGTGTGTATTAAGATCCAACCAAACATAGAGGTTCAATAATTAATAGAAAAAATTCAAAAGCAACATAAACTCTTCCTCCTAATATAACATATCATGAAGAAACGACAATCCTACAAAGAAAATAGAAAAGTCCAATGACATAATCTAGTTTCTACAGATTATAACTTAATCATGTACACAAACATCATAGAAGTCCGATAATCAAACCATTCAGATTAAGTAAGACATAGTGTTCTATTTTGGATGAAAATATAAAGAAAGAAATATTGATAAAGACCATATATGCATAGTTTCAAATATTTCTTCAAAATATCTCGTACTTCAAATATAGATGAACTTTAAAACAAAGATCGGATTTTAATCCGATAATAGTTTGATCATATAAAAGACATAACATGCTAGAGTAAAGCAGTGTTTTGTAAACTTCTAAATAAAATATTTCTACTAACTATGAAAGCTAAAGAAACATTTTCCAAAAGGAAAAATTCAATAACCCTTTCTTCATGTTGCTGTTTCCAATTTATAGCCACCAAGGAGAGAGAAATGTCGACTTCATTCAAAGTTAATGATTGCCAAACATCCACACCTAATAGCTTGGAAATACGATCCTAGATCTTTTGTTAAGTCACTCCAATCTTGCTCACCAAATTTCAATTGCTGCATTAATATCATTTAGATATTTCAATAGGATTACCCCTCGTAATCACTCAAATCCTAGAAATATAGTCTGGCAAAGGTCTTTTCGATCAATCAAGTGGATTTAGTGGCACCGACTTATATCCCTTCATTGGAACAAGGAAAAATACATTTCGATGGTCTCCGAATGAAGACTCCCAAGATATAGCTCCTCTAGCACAAAGAGAAGACATGTCACACGAGCGGATAATTTCAAATTTGCAAAAAACAGATTCAATAAATTGCCCACCAAGCTGACACGTGGTCCAACTCCAAGCTTTGAATCAAGCAAAGCGTGTGCAACCACCATGTGGCGCATTACATGCCTGTTGGAAATACAACGTTTTTGCGCATGGATCCTCCTAAAGACAAAAATAAAGCCGAAAACCAAAAGTAGACTAAGGAATTTTTTTGCTTCACACTAATATTTTTGTAAATTTTATAATATGTAGGAATTTGAATTATATATGTGCATATCTATTTGTAGATTAATTTTCATAATTTGTGATGGGGATTAAAAGGAATATATCGAATTTGTATGATTGAAAAATATGTATTGTAAGAGAAAAATACAAGAAGAAGAGAGGAGATCAAATTGGTTAAATAATTTGTTGCATCCTCTTAGGTTGTGTTCTAGAAACAAAATATTTGAACATTTTAAGGAACAAATCTAATAATGATGAGGAATATTTTAAAATTTTTGAAGAACAATTTGAATATGTTGAGGAACAAGTTCAAGAATACAAGGAAGAACAAGTTGAAAAAGAACACGTTCAAGAGTAGGTGAAAGAAATTATTGTTAGAAATGTAGAATTAGAGGATTTGATTCAAGAAGAAATTAATGGTAGAAATTTATTCCTAATATGGAAAATTTAATTAATATAGATGAGGATATTTTTTCTATTAATTCAACACCTAGGAATAGGTTGTTTTATAATGTAATAAAGTTATACTATAAAGAATTTGTGATGAGTTTTTCAAAGTAAAATCTATAATAGAAAAAGTGCAATTATGTGAAAATTTATTTAGGAAAAGAGAAAAGACTATTTTTTCGTTTGGTAAGGTTTAATAGCCTTTCTCTTAATTTTAATATAACATAAAAATGTTATTTTTAGGATATAAAATAGAAAAACTCAATTATTTTGCTATTGAGTTTACTTTTGGACAAAATAATTATTCTAGATTATATGGAATTGATTCTTAGATGCCCATTATATAGATCTATTTGAGATATAAAATAAGAAAAAGACCCAACTTGCCTCCTTGATAAAATGTTATGGCCTCCAAAGGTTGTGCCTCCCATGGTAAAAATACAAAAATATCTGACTCAAAAAAGAGTTGTAAGAGGAAGTTATAGTTTTTGACCAAATTATGACATGTGGTATGACAAATCATAAGACATATTTGAATGAGGATAATATAGAAAAAGTGTAGTTCTTGTAAGAGAGGGAGACCAACCACACCAAGGCTCCAAATCATGGAGAGATGAGAGTAGAGGACTACCCAAACTTACCTCACTCTAAAGGGGTGTTTCAGATAGGGGTTGAGAATGATGGGCACTATAAAGTACTTCTATCACTCTCGAGACCTGAAATCTAATTTTAGGCTAGGCGAGTTAGTTTTAGGAGTCAATAATACACCTCAGAAAACTCTCTATCCAAGGATGACATCATAGTTCTGGGACAACAGTGTGGCGTGCTAGTTTCTCTCGGGCTGGTATTCATACATGACTAGAAACTAGGAAGTACAATATAAACTACCTAAAAAAAAACTATTAGCCTAGCTGGTTATTCTTAAATCAACAAAACAAAATAATAAGATATGAGAAGTACACACAAATATGATAAAGTAGATAGATAAAAGCTAGGTTGATGAAGACAATCTCACAAATGTGCTAGTTCACCAACTAGCTCCAAATGCACATTCACCTACACGCAAGAAAGAGTGAAAAGTGTTGGGGCTATATAGGGTTCGCCTCAATCAGACCCCCGTTTTGGTGTTTCCACCTCCATGGACAACCGAATAGCAATGAGAGAGAAATATTTGAAAAAGAAATAAAGAAATAAGGAGTTGTAATAAACACTACAAAATAATATAATGCTACTCAACCAAATCACAAAGGAGAGGAGTGAAATGTTACCACCTCCACCCAAAAGATCACTAGACAAGGGAGGAGAATGTAGACTTGGCAAGGTCACCACAACCTCAACTGTGATGAAGGGAGGTCTCGCAAGACTCCAAGCCCACGCTGCTATGGATTTCTTCACACTTGCTATGTGGAGTTGATGGAGTGTTGCTACTGCAATGGAGTGTTGAAGTGCTAGAAATGCTAAGAGATGGCTTGAGAATGTGTGTAGAGCTCAAATGAATTGCTAAGAGGATGAGTTTGAATTGCTAGAAGCTTGAAATGAAGTGAAAATGAATGTTTTTTGAAGGAAGAATGAGGAAGAATCTTCTATTTTCAGGGTAGGTTGGTTGAAGAGGGACGTTACAATTCATCCCTAATCAGGAGTGTAATGCCTCTACCAACTTTAGACGTAGGAATCTGTCAGGGATGGCAACACACTGCATAGACGTCTACGTGTCGTGTGCATATCCCCAACAAATATTCTCCCAATGACACAACAAATAGATTCCAAATGGAAGGAAGGCAGTTGGGTGATGTGGAATTTTGCCTTTGGATTTAATTTTCTAAGGTGAGGGTATATGAAAGGAGAATTTGCGTAAGGGGTACAAATTCACTCCTATACATTTTCCCCCCACTTTAGTGAGCACAAGTATTGATGAGTGCTTTAGTAACGTAGATCAAAAAGTTAGTAGGGTTAGAAATTTATACCTGAACCGTCGAGGAAGTAGATCGTGATCTGGTGAGCTTGAAAGTGCAAGACAAAACAAAAGATTCCATGTCCTCGCAGAAATATGAAGCTACACAAGGTACACCAAAGGCCCTTAGACCAATGATGGACAAATATCGCAAGATGAAAGAATCTTATAGGCCCACAGACTTACAAGGAGGTAGCCCCCAAGATCCCTCATATGAAGGAAGCCCCATGAAGTATGCATCTTATAGGCCTGTAGATTTGCAAGTAGGTATCCCTCAAGATATATCAAATGAAGGAAACCTAGTAAAGTAAGTGCCTTATAGGTTTGCATTCTTGAAAGGAGGCCTCCCCCAAGATCTATTTTATGGAGGAAACCCAAAGGAGGGGACTCTAGAGAGTCAAATTGGAAATCAAATTTATAGGAACACCTACAAAGTGACATGTTTATCCATAGATAAAGCATGTCTGAGAATAAAGTGGCCACATAGGAAATTAAGCGGGCAGTCACGTAGACCGTCAACAAATTTGGAAGAATTTCAAAGGGGTCCCTTGGGAACCCAACGTGAAGAGGGGTTCACAAAGAGAGAACTTGAGAACTTTCCTCTGAGGTGGGAGTAGCTTTTTCCTTCCTCTCATGAGGGGGCATCTTCTTCCTTCCAAATTCCTTGATGAGGTGAACATGCACATTCATACTCACATAGGAGGTGTTGTAGGAAGATCAGATATTTGAACCTTAGGTTTTCACCAAGTTAGTATCATCAGACTTAGAGGGTAAAAACCAAGCATATTCATCCAAAACTCTTCCTTGGAAAGGGGAGTAGAAGAGTCACCTTGAGGACGGGAAAAATTCTCCTCCCACTTTCAAGAAGAGGAGGTAGCTTGCTATTGCACTATTGGAAGGGTTAAATTCGGCTTTCCTTTTCCATCAATCTTATACTTTACATAAATCTTATAAAGTAGGTCCATTCTTAGAGGAATCAGATTGACCAAGCTGGCCAAAAGTGATCCAATGAATATCCCCATGGGATACCAAAGTCTGGTACCTAGTGTCATGCACTACATGCACAACACCTTCATGGGAGAACTTTAAATATTTGTGAATGACGAATTTGATTCCTTTCATAGAAGCTAGTCAAGGTATACCTAACTTCACCCTAAACAAATCCGACTCCAAAATAACATCGAAGACTATTTTTACGGCCCTAGGTCCAACTAGGACGGATAGAGTTATTAAACCATAAGGTTTAAGAGCAAGACCATCATGCATACAAATGATGGATTTCATTTCTTCATACTCCTTCTGCAATGAATCCAACCATAATGTCTCCTCTATAATGAAATTCACTCAACTCATGGGGTCAACTAGGACCCTTGTCACAATGTTCCCATTGAGACGAGTGAGAATGCAAAGGGGAGAGGGCTTATTGTTCAAGGGCATATCCCGCGGTGTGAATGTCATGTTTGTTGAGCTAGTTGCAGGCTGTGCAGAAGGAGTAATTGTAACCATGTTAACATACACCTCAGGCCGAGTGGTAGAATTAGATGGATTGATAATCATATTGGCAGATTGCAATGAAAATAGGTCCATGTATATTTGCAACTCACTATTTCCTTTCACCATCAATTTTTTTGCATTTTGTTTACTTTCGTCGAGATGAATAGTATCATCCTCGATGTGATCCATATCTCATGATGTAGGAACATACAATGTTTGGTATCATGTCCATTAACTCGATGGTATTGATAGAAGGCATTCACATCGTACTAACTAGGGTAAGGTTCTTTAAGAGGCTTAAGGTTCTCCAAGGTTATGATATTATCGTTCAACAACCTTTGTAAGATGGAAGAATAAGATTTTGCTAACTTTGTGAAATTTTTGTTGAATCTAAGGTTGTTATCATTTGTAGCAGCTACTACATTCTCAATAGCCTTACCCTTTCTAGAGATCGATACTATGGATTTCTCTTCTGAACAGGAGCATGAGGAGGATCCCTCGAACTAGACTACCGCTTGTTGGTATTTTTGTAGCACTGCACACAAATGCATGAAAGAAGGATATTTCATAAGGGTGAAATTCTCCTGTCAAGGTCTTTGCAAGTTCCCTATGAATACCTTTTGCACATCAGAATAGGGTAGTGGGTATGAGATCTATGAGAAGAGTGTTTGATACCATGCTATAAAACTAGTAATCTTTTCAATTTCCCCTTAATTGCATTAGATGAGATCCGAAAAGGTCATCTTTGGTCCAATGTTGGTTTGGAATTGTCAGAGAAATTAATTTACAAGTTGATCAAATCAGAAAATAGAGTTATTTGGTAAGAAAAAGTACCATTCGAGCGTTGTATCCTTAAGAGATTTGGGGAATAATTTCACCATTAATGCATCGTGATGGAAAAAGTCTATACATAGGGCATTTAAGGTAGACACATGTGTTTGTGGGTCCCCTTTGCTTCTGTATTTTTTGAATTTGGGAATATCCATTCCTTGTGGGAATGGAGTACTTAAGATTGCTACCGACAATGGGCTACATCGGAAGAAGGGCTGAAAGATAGGCTAGGCAGAGGCTTGGGAGAGACTCGCTAGCTGGCTTTGCATCTTGACCATATTCTGAAGAAGAGTGTTTAGAATAAGGTCATTAGATGACATAGGACTAGTGGGACCTCCTTCGGAACCACTATCGGAGCTACCTCTAGAACCACCAATGTGGCCACCGCCATAATGACTGTTGGAGCTGCCGCCACTAGTAGGGCCTCCACCAAAGCCACCTTCAATTTCAAAGCCACCACCATGGCCTCCATCGAAATCACCTCTGCTAGCATCACCCTCGTTGCCAAAGCTACCACCACTACCAAAGCCCCCACCACTCAACCCACCAAAACATCCACCACTAGAGGTGAACTAAATCCTAAGGGTATTTTGTTTGCTTTGATAATTTCAGATCTCTCAGAGGCAGGGGGACATTGATCAAAGAAACTGTGTCAACCATATACATAGACATGGGAGGCATTGACACTCTTGTCTCTCATGTTCCTTGAGAGTGGCCCCTTGTACAATGTTAGCATTGTTTAGAAGGGCACATGCTTTATTCAGACTAGAGAGGCTAGCTAGGAGCTCTATGCCTGTTCGGTATTTTCCCACCATATAATTTATCTCTTTAATAACCTTAGTGGCTCTAACCAACTTTAGGTCCTTTTCTAGGTGATTATCCATGTCGTCGAACCCTTTGCTAAGGGTAGAGATATACTCTGAAGGAATGTGAACTGATTTGTGCTGTTCTACTGATGATGGTGTAGGAGATGTAGGAGGTGTGGGGACATGGTCGGTCTCATCTAAGAATCCTACCTCGCCCTCGACAACTACTCCTAGGCAAAAAGACCAACAACAAATCTAGAAAAAAAGGGTTGTAGAGAAACCAAAAGTTACCTTCATATTCTACATCGAAAGGTGTCGTAAACTTCTCCTTAAAATATACCCAAAGGTCATGGACTAGGTTGTGATGCTCATTACCCTTCACAACACTCATGAGTACAATGATCATAAGGTATAAGAGAAAATCCTCAACACCAATGAATGGGAAGCCATTTCTTCACGTCGGGTTCACCAAAAATGTAAGAGAGGGGGACCAACCACATAAAGGCTATAGGTTACAAAGAGCGGAGAGTGGAGGTATACCCTAACTTACCTCACTCGAAAGGGGTGTTTTAGATAGGGGTCCAAAATGATGAGCACTATAAAGAACTTCTATCACTCTCTAGACCCAAAATTTGTGTTTAGGCTAGGCGAGCTAGTTTTCATAGTCAATACTGCACCTTAGAAAAATCCCTATTCAAGGATGGCATCACAGTTCTAGGATGATAGTGCAACGTGTTGGAATATCTCGAATGCGCTAGTGTCTGTATGACCAAAAAGCAGGAAGTACAATATAAACTACCTAAAAACAAACTAACAACCTAGCTAGTTATTATTAAATGCACAAAAAATAATAATAAGATATGATAAGTACAAATGAAAATGATAAATTAGATAGATAAAAGCTAGGGTGATGAAGACAATATCACAAATGCACCAGTTCACCAGCTAGCTCCAAATGCACATTCACCTACACACAAGAAAGAGGGGAAAGTGGTGGAGCTATATAGGGGTTTGCCTTAGTTAGACCTTCATTTTGGTGTTTCCACCTCCATGGATAGCCTGATAGCAATGCGATAAAAATATGTGATAAATAAGTAAAGAAAGTAGGAGTTGCAATAAACACTACTAAATAATATAATTCTACTCAACCAAATCACAAAGGAGAGGAGCGAAACATTACCACCTCCACCCAAATGCTCACTAGCCAAGGGAGGAGAATATGGAATTGGCAAGGTCACTACAACCTCAACTGTAATGAAGGGAGGTCTCACAAGACTCCAAGCCTAGGTTGCTATGACTTGCTTCACACTTGCTATGTGGAGTTGATGAAGTGCTGCTACTACAATGGAGTGTTGAAGTGCTGGAAATGTTAAGAGATGGCTTGAGAATGTGTGTAGAGCTTAAATGAATTGCTGAAAGGATGAGATTGAATTGCTAGAAGCTTGAAATAAAGTGAGAATGGATATTTTTTGAAGGAAGAATGAGGAAGAATCTACCATTTTTGGGGTCAGTTGGTTGTAGAGGGACATTACAATTCATCCCCAATCGACAATGTAACACCTCTACCAACTTAAGATGCAAGAATCCATTAGGGACGATAGTTTGCCATGTAGATGTTTACGAGTCACGTGTGCATCCCTAAAAAATATTCTCCCGTTGACACAATAGACAGATGCCAAATGGAAGGAAGGTAGTTGGATGAGGTGGAATTTTTCCTTCAGGTTTGATTTTCTAAGGTGAGGGTATGCGAAAGGGGAATTTACATAAGCGGTGCAAATTCGTTCCTATACAGTTCCCAAGTTGGTGAGTGGATGATCCGGTGGACATTTTTCAGTGGAAATTGAAGTGTCTCATTTTTCTCCAGAATCTGCACCATCAGAAAGAGCTCAGTGTCCCGGTTCCAACGCAACTCGAACGGAGCAAAAAGGAGTCCGTTTGCACGAGTTATGGCCAGTCAAACCTTTGGTCAAACTGGAATCAGGGGCATCCAGGAAACGAAAAAAATGATGTCGTCAAAAGTTGTCAAAGTTGGCATCATCGGGAAGATCTCGTCGCAAGCTTTCCAACGCAACTCGTTTCGTCGAAATCCGACAATGGACGCGAGAGTTATCAGCGGTCAAAGCTCCTGGTTGACTTGGTGACCGGAGGGTGAATGATGACGTCAGCATCCGTACAAGATGACATCGGCAGTCCGTACAAATCCGAAGTGGATCAACCAGATGTTGACACGTGTCAAGTTCATACAGGTGATGTGGCATGTGAGTCAGATGGTACGGACCTATCGGCGGCCGACACGTGGCATCCGTACCCCAGTCAGCATCCTCGTTGGCATCTCTGTCAGCATTCCGTACATGAGTCATCGACACAGTCGGCATCCGAGTTGGCAGACACGTCATCACACAATTATCATCTGAGTCAGCGTACGTTGGCCTCCACTTCAATGCACAGTTGGCAGATGAGTCAGCCTCCACGTCGGATCCCAGTTGGCACATAGTCAGCGGACACGTCTATTACACATTAGCATTTTCGGCGAATTAGCATCCTCCACGTCTTTGGTGAGTCACTGTCCACGTCGTCAAGTTGGGTGAATCGGTGTTTGCCATGTGGCACCTCATCAGAACGCCACGTGGCCACGCGGTCTCTCTCCTCCATCGGTCGGTGGAAAAATTTGTTTCAACTGCCCGCAAGGGGCTCGAACCGTCGACCTTTGAATTGCTATCCGGGCGGGCTACCAACAGGCCACATAGCGACCACTACTATGGATATGGCAGTTGTTGGTTTTGATTAAGATTTTGTTTGAAAATTTGTTTTAAAAACAAAACGGCCGGCGGGTTTTGAACCCCGAGCCGGCCAGGACCCAAAATGGACTGCCACCGTTAGGCCATCGGGTGGTTTGACAACATATGTAGACATCGGTTGATTTTGGTAACATGTGGAAACCGAATGCCTATCAAATTTAAACAAACTCCTAAATTAAAATAAACAAACAACTATAATCCTTTTTTTTAAAGGATCAAATCAGACCCCCAAAACAATATTAGCCCGGAAATGAATAAATAAAGGGCTAAAATGAAGATTAAGGGAGATTATCCTGATTATTTTTATGTAATTAGGGGATATTGAGATTTTATATGCAAAAATTGGGAGATTGTTTGAAGATTTTATGTATTTTGGAGAGATAAGGTGATTTGGAGAATATTTTGTAAATCAATTGGTTAGTAACCAAATTGAGAAAATTTTATGTATTTAAAGGGGGCTTGAGAGAAGAGTTGGAATCAAGTTTTTTTCAGGTGATGAAGTTCTAATGCTGAGGCGTCAAAGAGAGGTCTTGTTGGAGAATTCTTTCAGATCATTCTTGCATATCAGAGCATCGTTACGCTGCCGAAATGCTTGGAGAATGGTGGTGCTTTTGTAATTGATTTGGAGATTAATCGGATCGGTCACACTCTATTGGAGTGGACCCGGAGACGTAGTCACTCTCGTGATGAACTCCGAAATCAAACACTGTTTGCACTTCTCTCTTTCTCTCTTTCTGTCTCTCATTTCTTTTCATTCTGTTATAATCACCTTGATTATGTTCTTTATGTTATTTCCTTAAGTTAATTTCATTTTAATTAACTTGAAATAATCATTGTAAAGCATTGTAAAAGTTTAAGCATTTAAACTGCAATTTAGTCTAGATCCTATACAGATCAGTGGATTATGATGATCCCATGATAGGTAGAACTTGAATATGTTATGTTAGCTTGTGGATAGTGTAATTTCAAAAATTACATCCTATATAATTTCACATTCTATAACCTCCCCTTTAGCTTTTTTAAATTTGATAATACAATTCCCCTATCACCTAACATTATTTTCTTTCCTAATCCCTTTTTTTTCAATTATTTAAGTGACTTTTGTTGCAAACAGTAGCATGATGTGCAAAAATCTACATCCTGTAAAAATATCCTAAAAAGATTCCTGAATATATAGCCATTGGCATGTTACACTTTTTGGTAGATGGTCATGCTCCCATAGAGATTTGTGGGAAAGAACTAACCGCCTCATGTGTGATCCATTTCTGTACTGTTTGTATCAAGCATTAATAGATCGATCTTTTGATGCAACAATAAACTGGGGACAACAATTGGTATCAAATCATTGGGTCACGAGTTCAAATACACTTGGGTAACCTTGAGGGGGAGATTGTTGGTAGATGACCAACACTCCCCTTGAAATTCATGACAAGGAACTAATCGCCTCTTGTGTGATCCATGTCTATACTATTTGTATTAGGCATTGATAGATCGATCATTTGATGCAACAACAAGCTGGGGCCACCAACATTTCCATCTTCGCATGAAGTGTAATACCTCTATGGATTGTAGATACACCAAAAAGGTCCTTTTGTATGCCCTTCTCCATTCCAAACTTCTGATTCTTTCATTCCTTCATTCTATCCTCTCTAGCTCACTCTCATTCTCATTCTACACCCATTTTAATGCAATCTCTCTCACATCTTGGATCTCTACACCAAAACTTTGGTTCTCTTGGCATGTTTTAGGTGTTGCATACTCTCCTTTTGGCTTCAATAGCTTGCTAAAGGGGGGGTAACTACATCCTTTCTCATTGCATTCTTGTCTTTACCTTGATAGCTATTGTTATTCTAAATTGTTTGTTATTTTGTCTATTATATATTTTTTCTATCTATCTATTTGTTCATGGAGGTGGGAACACCTATGTGAGGGTTTGATTGAGGTAAGCCCCTAAAATAACCCCAAAATTTTCCCTATCTTTCTGAGTGCAGGTTGTCAAGTTGTCCAACGTTGCGGGATGCCTCCTTTCATGAGAACTCTTCTAAGTTCTTATCTTCCTTTTCACTTTATCATTTTGTCTCATTTCATTTAATATGTGCTTGCTATTTAATTTTATGTTATTTATGTTATTCTGTTAGTTTAGCACACATTTAAGAATTTAGTTTTTGAATAGCTAGTTGGATCTTTGTTGTCTCTATTAGAATTTTTTTTTTTCGATTCATACAAGACTATAGTTTTCCACACAGACATCCACATGTTGCATTTTTGTCCTTGGTTGAGATCCTTTTAGTTTTCTCATGAGACCTTTGAAGCCTGCTCTTTTAGTCCCTAAAATTCATCATAAAATGAAAAATATAAAGCAAAATCCTTTGTCCTTCTTTGTCACTTGAGATTTTTCCTTGAGGTAGTTAAGGAGTACTCCCCCATTGAGGAGGAGGGAGGGTGTCATTTTTCCTCTAGATTTTGGTTAACTTGACATGAACATGTTCTTACCTTAATTTTTTGTTGAAAATTTTCTTCTCTCTTGTTTGGATATTTGTTGGATCAAGTGTTGTGAGACTTTTATGAGTTTCACAACCCATTCCACTACCTCTAGGCACATAGTTAGAAGAATCTATCAAAATATAGATATGGGTTCTAGTCCAGATAGTTCAATCCTCCTTGCCAAGGTCCTAACTTTGAGGAATTCACTACAGGACTATCTTTCAGCTTTTCCCCTCCTTTTGATTCCCCTCATCCATCAACTAAAGTGAAATTGAACTCTCTTCCAAGAAATCCTTCTAACTCTTCCTCTCCTATAGCTCATGAATATTCCCTTAAGATCCCTGTTGAGCAGATCTATTCTTTGGAAGAGAGAATTGGAGAGTTCAAATATTTTTTAATAAAAGAAAATACATACACTCAAGCTAATCCTCTTATTAATGGTTTGAGGTATCTACTTATCTTAGACCACAGAGGCCTTGAGTTACTCTAAGGGATTTCTAACATAGTAGATGCCAATGTCCCCTCGTACACTTCTATCTAGGTTAACCATCATATTTTCCAATAAAAAATCACTAGAACTCAATTGTATGTTTTGATGACAAGAATGTCCATGCATATGGTAGACATTGGTCCTTTTGTACCCTCTCTTACCACTATTGATAATGAAAATAATATAACCTTGGAGGGTTCTAGAATCAGAGTGAATTGTGTCCCTTTGGGATTCAAAGTCCCTATATCTAGAACCTAAACCTTCTACACATCAAATAGTTAAGCTCCATCAACCAATCTAGTCCTTAATGCTTTGTTACAAAACATGGGATGGATGCAATTATAATTAGAAAACTTGAAAAAATCCACCTCTTAATCTAAATTACAACCTTACTATCACCACAATCCTGTAGCCCTCGATTGAATGTTCCTATACCCAAAGGGGTAGAAATTCCTAAGTTTGATAAGTACAGTATTAGGGGAGACCCATAGACACATGTCTCATCTTTTACTACCATTTGTATTGATTTATTTTATCATGATGATTTTTTGGCAAAGATATTCCCATAATCCCTCAAGAATGTTGCATTGGAATGGTTTTTCTCATTTCCTGATAACTCCATCTTTTCTTTTGATCAGTTGGTAAATCAGTTCTTGCAACAGTTTCAATTGAACATTGGGTCAAAGATTACCTTCATTGATCTCATTCACTGTAAGCAAGGAACTCATGGGAAAGTAATTTATTTCATTGATTAATACCAATACTTGTTCTCCTAGATCTCCTATGCCTTGTTGGATTTTGATGTACAATGTGTGTAATTTTCTACCGACATTGAGAGAGAAATTTATCCTGATGTAATACCCTTCCTTTTCCCATCTTTGTGTCACATTGGGAGAATATCAACAGATGGTTATGAAGTATGTGGATTCCTCATCCTCCCATCCTAATAATCTACTAGCTGTGTGTGTTTTTTAGGGATAAAAAAATAACAAAGTAGTGAACATGGAATTCGTTCCTACCGAAAAGAACCCTAGAGGATGTAATAGAATATTCATAAAATTATCTATGTCCTATACTAACATTCTTCAAAAAATATTAAAATTTGGTTTAATTTCCCTCCCAAAATAATACTATTGTTTTAACCTTATCCTAATTGGTATGATGCACATAAATTTTTTCCATACCATCGAGTCTCTGGCTATGGTACCAAATGTTGTGTGCATATTAGACACATGCTATCCAAGACCACATAGATAGTGGTATCATATGACTTGATAGTAAGAAAAAATTTCAAATAAATCCGTAGCCAATCCTAACAACCAAGTATAGATATACATAGATCCTTTCCCTTCCCATTTCACTAATCTAATAACATCTACTTTTTCATCTATTAATCCAAACCCTTCTCAATATGTAAACATAGTTTTGTTCACTCATATTCCTGCTATAATTCATGTGGATAAGGCACTTGATATAATATTCACATCACATGACTTTCCCCTTGTTGGGGAATCTTCTGTGTTATACATACCGACTCAAGTCAACAATAATATCATGATTGGCATTATGGTTAACCCCAATAGTCGGGTCAATGCCATTATAGAGGAGACCCTCTTTATAAATAATTTGCATAAGGATAAGTATGATGAGTCAAATACCATGCTTCATACTCATAATGATCTTTTTTTCCTGCTTATTATTTCCATTTCTTTGTCGATCTTTGTTGGGCCTAAATCTCTTGATCTCCCATTTTTTGTGATAATTGAATACGACCTATTCAGGGTTAGACTAGGAATTCCATGGCTACTATCCATGAATGGATTCACCTTAGTTGTCCAAAAGTGTTTGAAATTTCCTCATGATGACACAATGTATACTATTCAGGACACTGGATATAAACCACTCATGTTGTGTGCGGAATTTTCCTTGGATCATTTCTAGTTTTCCCCAGTTGAACCCTTATTTCTGCAAGGGGACTTGTTCTACAAGGCATAATTTAGGTACAAGATTAGATGCTTGGACCCTAATGATGATTTAATATCTTCTTCTCATTTAATTTCTATGAAGGCCTCTATATGTATGTAATAATATGCCTTGTTCTTTGCACCTTCCTCTTCAAAGGCTAAAGAAAAGTGAGCTGCTACACATAGACATTCTTCCTCTTCTTTCATGACTTTGAAAACTTTGATATTGTCGTTATTTCCTTATACTATGTCTAACATAGGAAAAGGAAAGGCACCTATGTTGTGGAAGTCTAAGCCCCAAGTCTTCCAACTCTGAGTTTTACCCAATATTCCCTAACCCACCCTCTACAGTAAGGGGAAACACTCATTCAGAGTTGGTCCTTCTCATGTTGTTCTTAAATCTTGGCCTCCATGACCTCCTCTTATTCATCCACCTATCTCAAAAGTAGACAAAGGAAAGGATCCCATCATCAAGGCCCTTGCCTCCATCTCTGCTCCTCCTCCTATCCCTCCTCAAAATCCTATTCATCCACTAGCAATGGTCATGGAGAATACTCCTCCAGTGGAAAAAGAACCCCCAGAGTCTTCTTAGGTTGATATTCCTAGTTCCCATAGCCGTCATAACTAACTTGAGTATGAACATAAACATCACCAATAGGTATTGGCTTGGGAATGTGAGGCCTTGTAGAAGATCGAGGCGGAAATTTTTGTCTCAACTAATTTTGTCTTCGCTCTTGTTTGTGTTTCTATTCTCACTAATGCTTCTTCTCCCATTAGCTTTGTCCTACTTCTGACTTCATCAATGGATCTCGATGAACCTCACCCTAAGGAGGTGCAAGTGTTCATCGCTCCTTCTTTGGAGCCTCCCTTCATCACCTCCTTACTTGATCTTTCTTCTTTCCTTGAGCCCATTGACATACCTCATACAAGGGTGGTGTCTATGGTGGTCCCTTCTCCTTCTCTTCTTCCACTTTTGATGCAAGGATTCCACATCCTCGCTTAAGCGCAAGTTAGAACATGACCTCATTGCAAATGATGGTCATAAAAAGTCTTCTTCATATTTTGCATCTTATTATACCTTGGCTTGTACTGTTCTCATGATTGATACATGACCTCCTTCCCCAGAGTTTGTCACTACCCCTCTTTTGGAGGTCAACAATGGCTCTCTAGTCTCTCATCCTCCTTTCATTTAGTCACAAAACTTCACCCCGAAGAAGTGTATGTTTAAATCGATGGAAGATATCCCAAATTTTTCATCTATCTTTACTAGATCGATGATGTTGACCTCATAAGAGCTTACTAATGAGGACATTGAGGCAACTTACTCCTTGGATCTTGCTGCAGGTGAGTTGGCCGATACTACACTTGCTATCCCCCCTCTACAGGCTCATCTTCCTTCCCATATGATGATCTAGAGTGGGAGACAAATGACTTGTTGGAGGTGTCAGAATATAGTGGTACCTCTTCTTTATATTTAGGTTAGATTTGTGTGTTTTTGTTCCCTTGTGCTTATTTTTTTATATTTGTGCTCTCACTTGGAGGAACCTTGATACCCTTGTAGGTACTTGCATATAGGTGAGAAAATATGTCATCCACTTCTACTACTTTTTGTAAAATTTTCATTTTCACATTAGGGACAATACAAAGTGTTGGGGAATTTAGGCCTCTTCCATGTTGACCCAAATTTTTATTTTGTCTTCATGTGATCTTCTTCTCGTTCCAACCTATTTGGGGGGTGATGACAATTCATATACATTATACTGCCTTATCTATACATACATCTCTGATCAGTTCTAACCTCAAATAATTGGATCCCGAGCTATGGTCTTGATTTCTTCATCTCTTCCTTCCTTGATGTTGTGGATTCTATTCTTTGTCCCTCACATGACAATATTCCATGAATAAATCTCTATATGTAGATCATGTCACAACATCTCTCTATCTTTTCTTCTCCTTAGAATGACATGTACTCCTTTGCGTAGAAAAAATCATTCTAAGGGGGGCTATCATATCTACTTATTCTTATTTTTCAAAGATTTCATCTCAAGTTTGGATGTCTTATGATCTCGTCATCTAGCTTGGGGGAAACCTAACTAGACTTGTCTTATGATCTCAAATTTTTGTGATAAGAGTTCTCCTCCTTGTGGGGTTTGTTTCTATCACGTGTCTTTATATCTACTTGTTGTATGGTCTCTAGATTTTTATCTGTAATTATCAATGTTGTCTTTTATCTTATCAGATTATGTCATGTCTATGGATTCTATCATATCTAGTTTTTAATTTTTTGCCTAATGTGTTTGACTGCAACTAACATGTTTGTGGTGAGATTGAAATTAGATTTATAAGATGGAAGATTTGTGTCCTCTTTGTGTCCTAGCTCAACTTTTTAATTGCATATACCTAGCTTAGCTTTTCAATTGCTTATACTGGATCAAAGTCCTACATCCTCTTCATCCTGGGTATATTCTCTTCAAACTTTTCTTTCTATTTTATCTCACATATGTTAGAATACATATTCTCGCTAAAGTGGGGGAAACATATAATGCTGAAAAATTAAATCATATGCAATTTCACATTCCATAACCTCTCCTTTAGCTTAATTAAATTTGATAACACAATTATCCTTTCACCTAAATTTGATTTTTTCCCTAACCCTGTTATTTTTGGTTGTTTAATTGAAATTTTATCACGGACACTAGTGCGACACACATACATTTGCACATTGTGCATAAGCCTTGAAAATATTCCTAATTGTATGGATGTTGGGATGTTACACTTCCACTTGTGCATGAAGTATTAGACCTCTATGGATTTTAGACGTTCTAAAAATGTCCTTTTACATGCCTTTATCCATTCCAAACTTCTCATTACTTCATTCCTTTATTCTATCTCTCATTCTCATTCTACACCATTTTTCTTGAAAGTGCTCTCATGTCTTGGCTCTCTACACAAACACTTTGGTTCTCTTGGCACATTTTGGGTGTTGTATACTTTCCTTTCAAAATCACTAGCTTGGTAAAGGGGGGTTACTACATCCTTTCTCATTGAATTTCCATCTTTATTTTGATAGCTATTATTATTCTAAATTGTCTATTATCCTGTCTATCTATTTATTTATCTATTATCTTTTCTACCTATCTAGCTAGCTATTCATGGATGTGGGAACACCTACATAGGGGTTTTGACTGAGGTGAGCCCCTAAAATAACCCCAACATTTTCCCCATCTTCGTGTGTATATATTACCAAGTTGGAGCATTACAAGAGGCCTCCTTTTGTGGGACATTTTATAATTCTTCTCTTCCTTTTCATTTTGTCATTACATCTCATTTAGTTTAATCTATGCTTGTTATTTTATTTTATATTATTTTTGTCATTCTGTTAGTTTAGCACACATTTAAGATTTTAGTTTATGAATAGCTAGTTGGCTCCTTGTCATCTCTATTAACAAATTTTATTTTCGATCCATACGAGACTACAATGCACCATAGGGGCGTCCATGTGCCACACTATCATCCTTGACTGAGAGCCTGTTAGTTTGGTCATGAGACCTCTGAAGTCTGGTCTTCTAGTCCCATAAACTCTAATCCCTTAATTCATCATAAAATAATTAAAAAAAAAAAAAACTCCTATGTCCTTCCTTTTCACCTGAGCTTTGTCCTTG
This sequence comes from Sequoiadendron giganteum, assembly GCA_007115665.2. NCBI lineage: Eukaryota > Viridiplantae > Streptophyta > Pinopsida > Cupressales > Cupressaceae > Sequoiadendron > Sequoiadendron giganteum. The sequence goes on from CM021104.1 coordinate 489,034,109, forward strand.
AGGTAGTTGAGGAACACTCCCCCATTGATGAGGAGGGAGGGTGTAATTTTTCCTCCTCTACAAATAGTCTTTGTATTTGGGCACTTCATTGTTAACTAGGGATTTGGGTGCCATACTTTGGGTGGATTTATCCAATGGATTTTGAATTACCATTTTATGGTCTAATGCATTATTTCTCCTATTTATTGGGTACTTAAGATGGAGTTTTTGATAGTGTATTTTTTAGGTACTATTTTCCTACCATAATTACTCCAAATCATTAGCTAGTGATACTCCTACAAAGGCTTAGAATCTACAAGTGTATTATAACCTTTGATTACTAGATAATATGTTGAATTAATTTAGAATGTGAGGTTTTTCTCCCAAAATGATTTTCCTCATTAAGTCATTGTGTCATGGTATATTGATTTTATGTTTATTTCCTTGTAATTGAGTGATTATTTTATTTATTTTCATATACCTCCTCTCATAGATTAGTGTAATAAGCATATTCCACATCTTTAATTCCTTTCATTTGGTTTTAATCTCAATCAACTCAAATTTTGGTTGCTAGGGACAAGGGTTTTTTTGTACTAATTTTGGAATGAGTGGGAGTTTTCATAGAAAAAGATCTTGTTGTATGAAAACTAAAAAGCATAAAAGGGATATAAGTGAAGTCCTTAGGAATAACATTGAAATTCTAAAGCTTAAGCTAGAGGATATTCTTATGGATATAGATCTATGGGACTATAGTGTTTGGATCCAAACCTATCATAATAAAACAAGAATATTGGAACATGTTGGCCAAAAAATTGAAGGTCTCATCAAACTCTAATTTTACACATTGTTTATTGTCCTTATGATAAAACTATATGCCAATCCTTTACTCATGTTTGGTATAAATGTGCTTGAGATTTTTTATTGAATGGTTTGATATGCTTTTTTGGTGAAAAAAGTGTGACACCATTGTCTAAATTATTGGATAAATTATGACATTTCTCCTCTTCTAAAGTTGTGGTTTTTTTGTATTGGAAGTAATAAGGAGGTTTTCAATTTTTTTGTGAGGGTACTTGTTGAATTATCTTGGGAAGTCATATTTTATTTTATTTCTTTAGTGTGGCCTTATAGGTGGGTAAAAAGTGTAGACATGTAAAATTGACTTAACACCTATCACACACCCCGAACAATATCAAACAACATCAAACAACATCAAACAACATTAAACAACATTGAAAATCATCCCTCAACATCATGTAATGTCTTGAAACATCTTAGAATCATCCCGTAATGTCTCAGAACATCTCATAATCATCCTGTAATGAATCAGAACATCTCAGAATCATCGTGGAATGACTCAGAACATCTCAAAATTGTCCCACATCTCAGAATCATCCCGTAATGACTCAAAAAATCTTGAAATCATCCCGCAACTTCTCAAAATCATCCCGCAACGTCTCAAAACATCACACCACACAAACATCCGAAACCCTACTTTTTCTATTAATTTAATAATACAACATTATTTAATTAATTCACATTTTCATCATTTTTGATAAATTAAATAAATTTCATTTATTTAATAAAGTCCCAAAAACCCTAATTTTTTTATTAATTAAATAAAACAATATTATTTGATTAATTCACATTTCATCATTTCAACCAATTAAATAAATTACATTTAATTAATAATGTCATAATCTCACTTTATTTCATACTTATTGATTAAATAATACCAAATATTTAATTACATCACTAAAACACCTTATTCCTCTAAGTTGATTAAATTATTAAATCATAATAATTTAATTACGACACTTTCCCTCCAAAATTTGAATAATTAAATCAAACTATTCAAATCAATTATCAAAAATCAAATCAAACTAATGCAAATTTATTTATAAAAGTCAAACTTGATTTGCACGTTCAACTCCAGAAAAGGAATTAATTAGTTAAATCAATTAATTCATATTCCTCATCCACTTTTTGATTGGGAAAATTACGATTGTTGACTGAGCAATCAAATTTGTTAACTAATCAATCTAAATTGATAATTGAGCAATCTAATTTGTCAAGTAATCAATCTAAATTTTTAATTGAGCAATCTAAGTTGTTAACTAATCCATCAATTTCTTAACTAAGCTTTCAATTTCCTAACTAATCCATCTAAATCTTAATCGATCAATCTAAAATCCTGACTAATCAATATATTTCCCTAACTAGCCAATATATTCCTCAATCACACAAATTGTGCAATCAACTTTGCACAATATTCTCATGTCTAAAACCTCTCAACACACTCCTACCATTGATTTGGATATTCTTCAACATAATCTTGATCATCCATTTCAAATCTCATTTTCTATATAACAAACCCTTTTCCTCACAAATAAGGATTAGAGAATCAACATAATTTGCATAATGAATTACTACTGAAATTCATAACCACCATTGTTAGTGCTTCAACCTCATTTCTTTGATCATCAACATCAAGCAATCATTCCTCAAGATTTTGCACATGAACTTTGCAAGCTTCACGGTAATAAGAATAACCCACATCGGGTGAATACACTTCACTATGGGATTGTAAAGCTATTATTTTTGTCACATTCAATTCTATAATCATAGATTTCATTTATTTATGTTCAAATAGATTTACTTCATATCGTATGTGTAGGATTAGATCTTAGATTAATATGTTTGATCTTAGTTTAGATTCTTGTTTCAAGCATGTTTGATCTTGTTTGCATCTAACATTCTCCCCCTCACACATTCTACCATGCCTAAAAAGACCCTTGTCCCCTCCTCTAATGTTTGTTTAAGCCATTTTTGAAGTTACAGGTCCTGGAAGCGGACTTGATGAAGTTTTCATGCACTGCCCAGAAGATCTGTGCACTTGACTATCAAGAAAAATGAGTAGTTGCAACAAGAGTTGTGCACTTGCCATGGGAACTACGCACTTACAATAGGATCAATGCACTTGCTCCAAAGACCTCACATTTTCTTTTGACAATGGTAACATGTGCACTTAGATTTGAGCATCTGTTTGTGAAAATGTGCTTCTGCATTTTTTTCTGAGCATTTTCTCTATGAACTGAGTAGTTGCTCTGACAGACAAGTGCATAGATCCTGCAGTATTGTAATGAGTTTCTCCAATAACGTTTGCTTGTTTTTGAATGTGTAACAAGTATTAATAGATTTTATGCAGGATTCAAGTGACATTAACTCATTTTTTGTAGGGAAGGTGATCGGTCAAAGATTTTTAGATCCACAAACAATTTTTATTAACTTAGCAAAACTTGATTTTGGTGCTTTAAAAAGAACAACCCAAACTCACATTTGATTTTGGTGTTGTTAAGATTGAACCATTTTTGAGCTTCCTTAGGAAAAAATGATTTTGGTTCTCTAAAATGAACAAATAAAAATTCACATTTGATTTTAGTGTTATTAAAATTGAACCAATTTCATGTTTTCGTAATTAGGAACTCTCGTTTTGGTTCTCATAAAAAGAACAAAAAAAAAAAAAAACACTTCAATTTTGGGACTCTAAAAATGAACACATTTGATGTTTTCATAATTAGGAACTTCAACTTTGGTGCATAAAAAGAGCACAAACGGTTTCCATTTTGTTGACGCACACTAGATTTACATTTGTTGACCAAGTTAGAACCATGGCTGATTTCTTAGAAACACTCAAGTTTGGGGCTTAAATTGAACAAGTAATTTATTTTGTATTGCACCATTGCTATCTTAAATGACTAATGTCTTGAAAAATTCATATTGGTTCAAATAAAAAGAACATTTTTTTTTATGTTATTCACATATTTTTGGGGTAACACCGCTCGAGGTGTTTAAAAAGAATCAATTTTCTATGGATTTTTCATCGTGCATTTAATTATTGGAAAGTTGAAGTGTTTTATCTTCTCCCATCACACCTTTTGGCGATCTTGGGTGAGCGAAAGAACATTTTTGAGCTTTGCAATCTATTTTCAAATTTTACCTTAAAGAGGGGCCTTTCCTTGAGATACATCCTGCATTAGAGAACTCATTTCAAGGTCTCCAATAAAGCTTACTGGTGGACTATATCAAAGGTTGTGAAATCGTAAGAAAGTAGCTTCAAGTCGTGCTAAAAAAAGACTACACCTAATCCCACACCTTAAGTGGAACATGAATAGTTAAAGAGCCTTAAGTGGCTAGCGAGTGAGTGCCAAATTTCCACATTCAAAGTTATCACTAAGAACCAAATTTTTGTAGAAGCCACCCTATTATCTAAAAAAATTCTCTAAAAATGGTGCATCAAAATTTACTTTCGATAATTTACTTATCATGTTTGACTATAGGCCTATGCCATAAGTTGCATGTAAAATTGTCTCTTCGGAGCATGAGGCAAGCCTACCTAAGAGAATGGTTTCTAAACCCTAGGGTTGTAATTGCTTGTTTATGTTGAAACTCACCAATACATTCAAAACAATTTAAAATCAAATTTTGTGATTGATTTAAAGAAAAAAGAACACATTCAAAAAAACACTAAACGAGATGGTTGAATCAAAAACCCTTTTATTTAGTGCATACTTGTGAAAGAAGCTATAACAGTAGATAAAAAAAAAGATGTATATTCAATATGATGAGATGGATAATCTACAGCTAGAATAACAATGTTAATCCTAATCTAAATAATCTAAAATCAAACAACAAAGAACAAGGAAATAAACATAATAACTAAACAAATTAATGGAAAGCTCTCATCGAATATGCGTTCACTCCTTCGAATTATCTTGATTTTTCTTCTCCATTTTACCTTTTCAGTATTCTTGCCCTCTGATTTTTATGTTTGAATGCAAGCATAACTTTGTCGAGTGTCTAAGATAAATAATGAAGATAAGTTTCTTATCAAAAGTGTATGATTTCAGGAGGAGGAATAACGATAATGACATGCCATTTTATAGATTTTGGGTTTTCGAACGACGAATCAGATTGAAAGAGAGATCGACGGATGAGATTGATGAATGCCATGCGATGTGAGTTATGTCTCAGATAGAACATGAGTTAGAACATGAGTTGGAACATGAGTTCAAGAAAGACTGCAAATAGAGACTAAGTTAGAACGTGAGTTAGAACACGAGTTTAGGATCTTAATCTCCAAAAATAGAAGGATTAGAATTTGTATGTAAAAGACAAAGTTAGAACTCAAAGACTAATGCATTCGAATGCAAACAGGAGTTAGAACTAGTTAATCGGCTAGTTGTGACAGAGAGTCTTCTCGCAGAGATAAACATGTGTTGAATCCAGAGATAACTAGAGAACTAAAAATAGATCTCGAGTCAGAAGGTGAGTGAATGACTTAGATAACTGAATGATAGAAGAATTTGACATAAATAATTAAAATATGAATTAAATGTTAATTTAATTCAACATTCCAAAATAAGACTTTAATTAAATAAATAAAGTAATTTATTTAATTTGACTGTTTGAAAAGGACAAATATAAATTATTAAATAATAAATATTTAACTATAGATAAAGGGGGTTAAATGAATAATTAAATAATACATATTTAATTATAGTTGGAAAAGTATGATAAAGGGGTAATTAAATAATAAATTATTTAATTGATAGATAAAGGGGGAAGAATTAATTAGTTCACAACATAATTAAATAAATATAACTTATTTAATCAAGTTGAATAAAGGTTATTTATGAATTAATGAATTAATTAAAAAGGGGATATTTAATTAATAGAGGAAATATGTGTTAGAAAGGTTAATTAAATAATTAACATTATTTAATCAAGATCACGGACTATAGAAAATTATGTCGAATGTGTACTCGCAGGCCTAGACCAATTTTCGGTATCTACAATTTGCCCCTCTTTGATACAATGTTGGTACAACGTTGTGTCAAAGAAAATATGCCCTGATCGTGCCCCAACATGAAACAGGTTAAGGTATGCCCCCTCGGGAAAATTGACAATGTTTGAAAAATTTCAAAATAAATCAGGAAATGTTCCCGATAAGCCAATTTGATAGTCAGAAATGCTATGGAGTTAACGGAATTGAAATTGGAGTTGATATGGATGTGTAAGGGTTGTTTGAAGTTGAATTGTTAAGTGGCCAGTAGAGAAGGGCTGAAAAATGCCACCCAAACCCTACCGTTAAATAGGAATTAGGTCTAAACCTAATTCATCTGCACCCGGAGGAGTTAGAAAAAGAGGAGATTTTCTCTAACCAAATGACGAAAATGGCACCCATTCCATATGCTGTGCATTGTGGATATCGGATCCGGACATTTAGGAGGCCAACCAACGTAGGACCATCGGTATGTACCCAAAAATGAACTCTTGAAATTTATTTTTGTATGTAGTTTTAGGCATTGAAAAGTCAATAAGAAAATGCTGTCCATCGTGAATGACACATATGCCGTCATATTCGCCGCATTTGACTGCGAAACGACGCATGTGCAAAAAATTGCCTAGGCTAGGTTAAGCAGTGTAGGGATGAAACACATTTGAATTATAATGCACCGCATATGTATTTATGCAATGCATATACATTAGGAATAGACACATGTGGGGTAGTGAACTGCATATGTAGTAGTGAAACACATGTAATAGTTGCGTAGATTGATGAAAATGCATCGCATTTGTGAAAAATGCACTGCATGTTGTTTATTGAACCACATGTGTAGTAGGTTGAAAGGGGTTGTGGAAAATATGTGACACATATGTAATATGCATCGCAAGTGAGGCTTCATGTAACGCATTTGCAAAAATGCACCGCATCTGTTAAAGTGAGCCGCATTTGACTGGTAAAATTTTCAAAATTTTTTTCTAAGAAAAACTTGAAAATTCTTGAGATCATGGTTTAAATGCAGGTTGTTTTAGATCCTATATATTCACGGGAGTCATGTCCAGACACATTCAATCTGAGAGATCGGTTGACGAGTGCAAAGATTCGGCTATTATGGAGACTGGGTCTATGTCACTGTTTGTTGATGCCCACTATTCGGGCGAATAGGGGGATGTTGACAACATTATGTGAGTGATGGAATTCTGAGACATCCTCCTTTCATTTTCTGACTGGGGAGGCCACTGTCACATTGGAGGATGTGTACAGGATTTTGAGACTACCTATTAGAGGAGAGTGAGTTATGTATGATACCCAATGCGGATTGAACGAGTTGGTGAGGTTCTATCAGGTAGATGATATCAGTAGGCTCAACATCAAACACTATGAGATCAGATGGCCAGTGTTAGCAGACAGATACGATCAGATCAATTATATATTATGTAGATTGATTGGGGGGATAGTTCTTCCAGACAGACGGGGTCACAGATTTCCAGTGGGATGGGGTGCTATGTTGGTCGGTATATTAGAGAGCGAGACTAGGTATGCATGGGGTCCATGTCTACTTGGGATGTTATACTTTCATCTACATGACATTTCTTATAGATATGCACAGTCATTGAGTTGTGAGACCACTTTACTGATGGTGTGGGGTTGGGAGAGGATAGCTATGTTTCATCCTCCAGTTACAGTAGAGCGATGGGTGAGATTCCCGTATGTGTTTCGGTATACAAGACACATTACTTAGATACATGTTGGAGACACATGGTATTGGCGACATGCACTAGATATTCTTGATCAGTTTACATGGAGACCTTACATGGATTGTGAGGAGTGGGCCGATGAGGAGGTACATTTGGTATTCTATAGACAGACACAATATATTATTGGGAGGACTGTTTCTAGTGTACATATCATTGAGTGACACTTTCTAGACAAAGTTCTGAGATAGTTTGGCGAGGTTTAGGATGAGCCTCAGAGCAGAGTAGTTTGCTTGTTCGTCCAGAGAGGTTCCATATTAGGGGCCTATGATACTAGTAGCTATGGCTAAGGTAGAGATACAAGCATTACAACCAGTACAGTGGGGGTGGAGAGATGGAGTAGCAGACCCAGGGATGACAATTGCATATGATGCATGGTGGGTAGATCATCGACATGTTCCTTATACAGATCTGGATCAGCCGACACCTATTGAGAGATGAGGGATAAAACCTAGAGGACGTTAGAGAGGTGGAGGTGCTAGAGTCAGGAGAGTTTGAGGGAGAGATGGTGATGGTAGAGGTGGTAGACAAGGACGGAGAGGACAGAGAGGGGGTCGGGAAGGTGCACTATCATCTATCCATGAGGCAGTTTCAGAGGATATACTGATGTTAGACATCGGAGGGGGAGTGGATGTATAGGCTGGGGGTGAGCATGCTGCAGAGGAGGTAGTGATAGACAAGTGTGCAGAGGTGGATGCTAGAGTAGAGGATGTTGTAGAGGATTTAGATGTGGATATGGCTATAGACCCTCTAAGTGTTTTTGGTAGGATACAGAGAGGATGATTTGGAGAATGCTGTTGAGGAGGATGCACCAATGGAGGAGCAAGAGAGAGAGCTCAGAGATTGGATTGTAGAGGGGAGACAGGAGGAGGATGCTCCTAGGGATGGTGACAGGGAGGTTATGGAGGAGAGACTCAGACTTATGATAATAGAGTTTGATGCTATGAGATTAGAGAGAGACAGTGCCTACATAGAGAGGGACAGTGCGTTCGTTGAGAGGGATAGTGCTCTTATGGAGATAGATCAGGCTATAGGCCAGAGACATGAGATAGAGCAGCAGTTCACAGAGATTAGACTCCTTTGCAGTGGGTCCTCATCTGATGGCATGGTATGAGAGTTAGTCCGATCGGTTGAGAGAGCCACCTATTATAGGGACTTATATGAGGCAGTGGTGTTGGCAGAGAGATAGGCTCCTAGCTTTTCGGAGGTGTGTAGTCAGAGGTCATAGAGTGGGAGTCAGAGGACACAGAGTATAGAGGGGGTGGTAGGACTATTGAGGGAAGGTCCGTATGAGAGGCCTTCCACCTCATAGAGAGCACCTTCAAGGCTATTCCCACCACCTTCACCATGTGACAATAGTGGTAGTGGGACATGATGACAATGATATATTCATGTAGACATTTTTATTTTGATCAGAGAGCCTGCAAGCTCATGTTTTATTTATGAATATATTCAGACGTACTGTGACACACTATTTTTGAGCGATATCTATATATGATTTTGGTGACTTCTATATGATATGTAGTTCTATGTTATGGATGATGCATTATTTCTACATGATTATGTTTCCTAGATGATGTATGTATATGTGTTATGAATGGATGTTTCTACATGTTATGAATTATGCATTTAATGATGTTATGGATGTCTTAATTTACTTATGATACTGGATACAATATGCTATATGATGTTTATTTATATGTGATGGGGATATGGACATGCAATGTTTACATTATTTATGTTTTGATGATGCAATGCCTATTATGTCATGATTTTGGATGTATGTAATGAAGATGCATGTTACTATCTATATGTGTGAAATACAATGCAACTATGTGAAATGCCTATGGAATGTATGCAAATGAAAATGATCTAATGTTTTTATTGTGTCATAGAACTTTATCATTATGTTCGAAGAAGAGAAATGTTAGGATGAAATGAACTCAAAATATTAGTAAGAAATAATTAAGGATGATTGATTGAGAAAACGATATTATCTTCGATATATTGCCAAATACGTTATGCTTGCTTATTATCATCATTGGGTGGGACATGATAAAAATGGATACTACACACTATGATATGAGATAGACCATAGTGTACAAAGTCATCCATCTACGAAGAATAGATAGTCACAGACAAGGAGTGTCTTAACTCATACTAAAGACAGTAATTGCCCCAATCATTTTCTCAAGACAAACCACATACAATAGACAAATAAAAGACGGGTCATGAGACGTCATTGCTCCTCTAAATCCTTGATAGGACATCCTTGAGGAAACTAGTAACATGAATCAAAAAACCAATGTTTTAAAAGACAGTTGATAGACAAAAACCAAAGAAAAAGAGTCTTGAGACATCCTTGCTTCTCTAAATCCTTCAAGGGACATCCTCGAGAAAGCTAGTAACCAGACTTAATTCACAAATTGATAAAAAGATAAGACAAAATAAGATATAAAGTCATAAAGACAAATAAATGTATTTGCTAAAACTTGATCTTGTGGGATTGTTTGATTGTTTGATGTTTGATAGAGCGTAATGTGAGAGAATTACACATACTGCATAAGATGTTGAGTCTAGTTTCAACTTGGTGACTTCTATATAAGGCATGAAAAAGCTTGGTTTCAGAAAAGACACATGCCATATAAGATGTTGGAGTTTGATGATGTTGAAGTGACAAGCCACATGAGACTATGACAATTTGATGACATCTGTTAACAAGAAAGACATATCTTGCTAAGACATAGGTTGATTGCTTTGACAATGTGTTTGATATTGACTTGATGACAGTTTGAGATGTTTCACCTTGTTAATGCATGATTTGTTTTGATTCCTTGACTGATAAAATTTTGTGCATATACAGTGTATGACATGAGATGATACCCTAAACTATGATATGCAATTTGTGTGATAATGATTGTGAGTGAACCCTATTGGAATAACTTAGTGTGGTCTCTAGAGCTCATCAATTGATTAGCCTTGCCTACATTGTACACGCAGAGACCTCATAGTTCGAGACGACCAATGAATTTGAATATACAAAGCATCATGATTTTAATGTATGTGATACATGACAAACCTAGACTGATAGACCTAATGCCTCGGGGGCACATCGATTGATGGTCTTGCCTACGTCATAGTCCCAAAGGAAATGTAGTTCGACTATGACTGACTGAACATGACTGACTGAACATGACTGACTTGACTTTGTTTTTGGTATTTTTTGACATGTTTTGATTTTTTTTTGGATTTTTGACATTTTCTAATGTTTTTGGGATTTTTTCAAGACATTTTCGATGGTGTGACGTTATGTAGATTTGGAAGATGGAGTTTATAATGTGACGAAATGGATGCTAGATGTCAATCGTTCCAAGGAATGGATAAGAGAACCATTTATTATGAAATATGGTGAAAAAGTCTGATTAGATTGATGGTAGACAAAAGAGCAAGCTTGACTACACATGGCGCCTGTTTGCCAGGTTTTCACCATGGTACTTATCCATAGCACCACCGAAGCGGTTTTCACTTTTGGACGGATTTATTTGTAAACTTTACTTTATTTTTTATTTTTTTGATTTTCTCAATGTTTTTGGTGTTACAAAGACACCTGTTTGCCAATTTTTCATCAAGGTAACCATTTTTTTTGTTTTTTCATTTTTTTGTATTTTCTAGATTAAGACACGTATTCTCAGAAACTAAGCATAGAACCTCTTTAGATGCAGACTATTGATAGGTGACAAAAGTGACTCTCCTTCAGGAGTAGAGAGTTGGTACGCTCTTGAACCAAAAGCTTTAGTGACAATATAGGGCCCCAACCAGTTAGGTTCAAAATTACCTGGTTTCTCTCATTCAGCTTGGTTCTTAGGATTCTCTATTAATACCAGGTCACCAATGTCAAAGTGTCTATTAAGAACCTTCCTATTGTAGCTATGACGAAGACGATTATGATATTCTTGCAAATGGTCTAATTCTTTCTGTCTTCGTTCATCTAGCAATTCTAGTTCTTGTAACCTAGAGACACGATATTCTTCATCGTCAATATGACCCTTCAAGGATACCCTTAGAGAAGGTATTTCAACCTCAATAGGTAAGATAGCTTCAGACCCAAATACAAGGGAATATGGAGTGGCACCGGTGGGAGTACGGATGCTTGTGCGATAAGCCCATAAGGAAGGATTAAGCTGTAGGTGCCAGTCATGACCAACGTCATTGACAATATTCTTAAGGATTATAACAATGGTCTTATTAGATGCCTCGGCTTGGCCATTACCTTGTGGGTAATATAGGGTGGATAAATGGTGTTTGATATGGAATTCTTCACATAAATGGCATACTTCTTGGTTCTTGAATGGTCGTTCATTGTCTATGATTATGGATTGGGATACACCATACCGACAAATGATATAGTTTAGGATAAACTTAGATATTTGTGTGTCGGTGATATAAGTCATAGGAATAGCTTCAATCCATTTGGTGAAGTATTCAGTGGCGGTGATGATGAATTTATGGTCGTTGGATGATGAAGGGTGTATCTTACCTATGAGGTCAAGTCCTATTGGGCGAAGGGCCATGGTGAAGTAATTAGATGAAGCTCCTACATTGGCGCTCTTATCAAGTCTCCATGTATTTGACATTGTCTACATTTCTTTACAAAGATGTATGAGTCTTTCTCCATTGTAGGCCAATAATAACCTAGTTTCATAATCTTATGGGCTAAAGTAGGACCACTCAAATGAGATCCACATATACCCTCATGTACCGCTCACAAAGTTGTTTGTGCTTCTTCAACATCAAGACATCTCATTAGGGCGTTATCTAAGGTACGTCTATATAGGGTTTCTATGATGATGGTGTACTTAGCTGAATTTCAGATGAAGGTTTGATGTTGGTTATTGGACAAGTCCTGAGGTAAGGTTTAGTCAGTGAGATAGTCGAATATGTCTTTATACCAAGGAGACGTAGGACCAACAATGGTACACACCATCATAGTATGAGGGACATCATAGGTGGGGACCAACATCTATTCAACCAAAAACTCAAACTTAGGCACATTACTCAGAATGTCCAACAAGGAACCCACGGTTGCCATAGCATCTGCAGCTCTATTTCGGATATGTGGTATTTGTTGAAAAGTAATGTTTTTGAAAAACTACTTGAAACTATCAACCATACACTTTTAAGGGGCAATATTCTCATCCTTAGTCTCGTAATCATCATTTACCTACTAGATTAGTAGCTGGGAATTGCCAAAAACATGTAGACTCTTAATCTTCCACTGAGTTGCCATTTTTAACCTTGTCACCAAGGCTTCATATTCTGCTATATTGTTGGTACAAGGGAAAGAAATCCTGAATGATTTAGGAATGATATCACCTTGAGGTGTAACAAATAAGATACCAACTCCTGAACCACAATTTGTATGTGACCCATCAAAGTATAGTTTCCATTCGGTTTTAATGTCAATGTTGAAGAGAAATTCATCAAGAAAATTTACCACTAATGGATGGTCTACCTTCATAGGTGCATCAACTAACTGATCTGCAATCACCTATCCTTTTATAGCCTTCCTCTCGACATACTGAATGTCATACTCGTTACGTATCATAACCCATTTAGCCAATTGGCCTATTAAAGCTGCCTTACTTAGGAGGTATTTTAGTGGATCAATCTTTGCAATTAACATTGTTTGTCGATTGAGCATATAGTGCCGAAGTTTTTGGGTAGCAAAGACTACCGCAAGACAAGCATGTTCTATGTGGCTGTAATTCAATTCATAGACCACTAAGGTACGACTGATGTAATAGACTGCTCTATCATGACCTTGATCATCGTGTTGTGCGAGAAGAGCCCCTAATGCCAACTGAGCTTCTGAAATGTATAGTATCAATGGTTTTCCCTCTGTAGGTGGCATTAAGACTGGTGGAGTAAGCAAATAGTCCTTGATTTTTTGGAAGGCTTCTTGACATTTAGGTGTCCACATAAATGGTACTCCTTTCTTGAGGAGATATTCAAATGGGTATATTTTATCTGCCAGTTGTACTATGAAATGCTTGATTGACTGTAATCTTCCCTATAGGGTTCTGAGTTGACCAATGCTGACTGGAGGAGGCATTTCTATGATAGCTCTTACCTTCTCTAGATCTACTTCAATGCCTCTTCTGGAGATGATATACCCTTATAGTTTCCCTGATTTCACTCTAAAGACACACTTCTTCGGATTTAGCCTGACATTGTAATTCTCTAGCCTCTGGAATATCTTGTCTAGAACCTTCAAATGATCTTCCCTTGTTTTTGATTTAGCTATAATGCCATCTACATAATCTTCCATGAGAGTGTGTACAAAGTCATGGAAAATTATAGTCATTGCCCATTGATATGTAGCTCCTGCATTCTTAAGGCCAAAAGGCATAACATTCCAACAATATGTGCCCCATGCACATGTGAAAGCTCTTTTGTGTTGGTCTTCAACTGCTATTTTGATTTGGTTATATCCAGAGAAACCATCCATAAGGGATAGCATTGCGTATCTTGGTGTAAGATCCACTATCATATCTATATTCGGCAAAGGGAAATCATCCTTAGTACACACCTTATTGATGTCTCTAAATTTTGTGCAAATGCAAATGCCCCTAGTTGGTTTAGTCACGGGCACAAGATTTGATATCCAATCTACATAGTCTATCATCCTTATGAATCCTACATCCAAGAGTTTCTTAAGTTCTGCCTTGACCAATAGAGCAATTTGCGGATGCATTTTCCTTAACTTCTGTTTGATTGGCTTAATACCTGGTTGTAGTGGTAAATGATGCAATATTAGGTCTAGATCCAACCTAGGCATGTTAGCGTACGACCATGCAAAGTTTATCTATCCCTTTTGGAAGAAGTCCTTAAACTTGGGTTTTTCTGTCTCTATTAAAGAAGCTGCAAAATATATTATCCGAGGATTCTCTTCTGTACCTATGTTGACTTCAACAGATTCTTCTACTAGCATCAGTGACTTTTTGTGTTCAACGGGGAGAATATTTAAACCTCTATGCTTGGGTGCCTCTGAGAGGTTTTCGCCCTTAGATACATCCTTTATTTTGAATTTTTCTTCGTCCAAAGGCACCTTTTGGTTTTCACCTAAGGACTCATCACTTTTATTTTCATTGTCTTTGTTCTTTTTATTCTCATTTTTGTGACTATAGGTATAAATAGACTGCCCAAAATATGCTTTGTCATCCAAGTCTATGGTAAAACCCGCTTTATGATCCCCTCTTGGTATACCTTCTCTAAGTCCCATGAACTCAACAATTGCTTCGTCATTCTTGAATGTATCAATGATAGGTGTACCTTGTTGATCCTAGTCAATAAGTTCAGGATAGATAAGGGGCATGTCATCATCAGAGTTATTAAAGGTAGCTGCTAACAAGGTGAATATAGAATGGTTGACATGGTCACATAAGTTTTGGACTAACTCATTCTTGTTCCTCTTCCTAGGGGTAGGTATATTCTATTGTGGGACTATAGTATGGGCTGAGTCATTAGAAGATGGTTCGGTAGGTGCCAAAGATGCACGATCGAGGCTTTCCCAATAATAGAGTTTATTCCATTCTTCTTTACACAAGTGTTTCCTAAGATGGGGACTAGATGGTTTTGGGACATGTTTTAATTTTAGGTCTAATTCTCCAAATAGAGCATCTATGTTCATGGTACTGGTAGAGCAAAGATAATCCCATTCACCATCGCTTGAGTCAGGAGATTCATCGTAAACTAGGGGAAGTGATTTTTGAGACTCATCATAGATTGGGGGAAGTGGTTCATGAGATGTCTTGATGCCTGCATAAGCACAATCTTCCTCTTGAAATGGTGACGAAGTACTAGGAAACCCAATTCTAAGTGGTTGACACCCTAGCCCTAGGTATATCGGTTGTGGGTAGATAGTGATATGTTTCGTCCTTCCATTTTGATATAGTCCTAACCCACTGTGCGAGTCATAGCCTTCATTTTGAATTATCTTAAAGCCTTTTCCATATTGGTCCTTAGCTATTTGAATAGACGAGGAGGGGTATTCATGTTCTTGTTGATACAACCAAGAATCACCTTGATCCACAATTTCCTCACTTAACTCTCACCATTTGGTCAATTTCGTTGTAGGAGGAACATGAAATGTGACCACTGACTGTCTTCTATCTACCATAGGTAAGCCATATGATTTAGGTGGAATCAATTGACTGACACAGTATGATGCCTTGATGTTATATTCACCACAACCCTTATCTTGGATCTCGAGCTTAGGAGTGGATGATGGTGGTTTGAATGAAATGGACTTAGTGAGATCTGATGGGTCAATGTATAGGGATAAAGTGGATGATGAAGCTTCTTGATTAACTGGTACTTGTTGTTGTGGAGTTTCCCTTAGGCTTGTACAATACTGAAAAGGATCTGGATCCTCATCAATAGTGATTTTTGTGCCATTATATGGGAACTTAAGACATTGGTGATATGTTGAAGGTACAACTCTCATTGCGTGTATCCAAGGTCTACCTAACAACAAGTTGTACGAAAGGGTGAGATCCAAGACTTGGAAGCTGGTATTCATGATTGCTGGGCCAATTCTTATAGGGAGTGTGACAACTCCTTTGGATGATATTTCCTCATCATCGTAAGCCTTGATTACTATAGTCTTAGAGGTATCTACACAGTCTTCTAAGAATCCTAATGCCTTAATCAATTTTAGGGTACATAGGTTCAAACCTGCTCCTCCATCTACCAAGAATCATCGGACTTTAGTTTGATGCACTAAGACTTCAAGATGTAAGGGGTCATTATGATCAGACTTTTCAGTTCTTTAATCTTATTGGGAAAATGTGGCATGTTTTGAGTTGGTCAAATATCCCACCATTTATTCGAAATGATTGAAATCTAAGTCTGTAGGAATAGTTGTGTTTTGTACAGAATGGCTCGATGCTTAGGTGATAAAGTCAATAATTCCAAGATAGATATTTGCGCGGGGGTTTTGCTCAATTGATCAAGAAGGTTATACTTGAACTTAGAATTTTGTGTAGGTGGCTTAGAAGAAGGACCTGGAATAGTAATCTTAGTTCTGCGTCTATTTACATTACATTCCAGATGCTTCTTAATGATGATGGCATTGAAATTCTCATTTGCAGCTCAGAGGCTATAAATGGTCTTTCCTTTTCCAAAGTCATACTTGGTGTTTGTGTAATTGGCTGATGGATCATTCTTGGGTCCCGAACTGGAGGCTTTTCCTTTTGTGTGGTCATGTAATGGGTTCGTGAAGACCTTATGATCACTGCTCTTGGTATTTTCTATCCACCGACCTCTATGGTTTCGTTTTCAACAAAGTCTTGTATAATATTCTTGAGTTGGCGACATTGTTGTAGGTTGCGTCCTTTCGTTCGATGATAGTCACAAAAAGAGTTATCATCCCACCATGAAGGTTTGAACTTGCTAGGATCATACTCTCTTGGTCCCAAAGGTTTGATGAGATTATGTTTAATCAACTCTTTGAAAATAGTCTCGATTGGTTGTCCTAAAGGTGTAAATTCACTTGTAGGAAATCTTCGTTGTTGTGGTCTTTGTTGTTGTGAATTTTGGACATAGTTGGTTGTTTGATCTGGACTATTCATTGTGTCTTGATTTTGATTGTATCCTCTAAGTGTGAGAACTGGTCCCGTATGTATGTTTTTAGCATCAACAATACCGTCATTTGTAACATTTTTGTTTCTAGACCATAATTTGTTTCTATCATTTGGTACATTCTGATGTTGGACAACCGGATTTCTTCCTAGTAATTTTATTTCTCCTTTGTCTATAAGGCCTTTCACAAGGATGATGCCATTTTTTACCAAGTTTGAGAATGAAGTACAATAGTCTAACCTTAAGTCACTTCACAATTTTGGGTTGATGTTTTCTAAGAATATCATGACCTTTTGCTTTTCTGGTATTTCAACTGGACATCTGCTAGCTAGACTTCTCCATCTCTGAAAGAAAGTGGTGAAAGTTTCACCATCTTCTTGTGTCATGTGGCACAAGGTTGCTATTGTTACCTCATTGTCTATGTTAAAGGAAAAATGTTCAAAAAACTTCTCAGCTAATTCACCCCACGATTGTATACCATATGGTAGTTTAGAAAACCATTCCAGTCCTATCCCGACAAGGGTTTGTGGAAATAGTCTCATCAAGTATGTGGGGTCATACGATATGTCCATGCATGTTGTTGAGAATTCTCTAATGTGTTTCAAAGGATTATTTCTCCCATTATACTTAGGAAAAATCGGTATAATGTATCCATGGGGGAAAGGTGTCATATAAAGTGCTTTGTCAAATGGACATGGACATAGGTCTCGCACTGAGATAGTTCGTTTGCCTAACATAGACATGTTGTCCATCTGTTGTTGAAGAGTTTGCATTTGGTTTTGAAGGTCATCAACTTGTGTCAAGGACATGTTGTTTGCATTGTTTGGATCAATGTAGGTGTTCTAATATGCCATGTTCTGTGATGGGCTGTGATTTGGTGAGGGAATACATCCTATTAGAATGTTTTGATTTGGTATAGGGATATTCCTTGTCTGAATGGTCTGAGTTGGTATAGGAATGCTTCCTATCTGAATGGTCTGATTTGGTATAGGAATGTTTCCTATCTGAATGATCTGATTTGGTATAGGTATGTTTCCTATCTGAATGATCTGATTTGGTATAGGTATATTTCCACCAACTTTGGATCTCTTACCAGTCGTGTTGGTGCCAAAGGGGTTGGAGGAAGTTTCCCCCACAGTAAATTGTAAACCTTGTGTTATGTTGAAAGGGGTTGTGTTTACAATTGACAATATTTGAGTTGGTATGCCAGTTGGTATTGCTGTGGTAATTTGGGGAATAGAAACACTTGACGTGATAGTTTGCGTTGGTTGAGTAGACTGCATTTGCAAAGTATGAATATCAAATCCTATGGGTAATTTGGCACCTTCTACTAGCAACTTTGCTAGATATCGCTGGGGATCATTTGCCAAACACTTGTCCATAAAGGATGCAAATTCAGGATCTTGTACTGCTACGTCTATGTCTTCTATGTAAATTTTCCCATGTGTGTCTCTAGTGACATGTTTTTCAAGCAAAGGTTTGTGTGGTCTTTCACTTCCTGATGGTTGATTTTTGAATAGATTGATGAATTCGTTGGGGTCTAAAATTGCTCTATGTTTCTTTTTAGACCTTGTTTCGACTATGAAAAGTTTCTCAAAAAAGGGTAGTGCAGACTATGGCTAAAAACTGATATGACCTATTTCTATGTTTTTGGATTTTTTTGACAATAAATGACGTTGCTAAAATGGTTTCTAAAAAGACATATACTAAGATGATGTATGATAGGACAAACAATATGAAAAATTTCGAGTAGAATATGATGATAAATGAGTCTAAGATGGGTATAACCTACCACCTAATGGAGTAAATGCATGCAAAGACTTGCTTTTGACCAAGGAACCTGATTGTACGACAGGGATAGTTGACAAGGTGAATTTTTCAAACTAGACTGTTGAGCTGAAAAGATCCACTAAATGGGACTTAAGTGACTAGGTTCAATGATTGTGACAAATTGAAACATGAACGTTTCTAATGACAAGGAAAGTTATCTATTATGTGATATGAAATTTCCTAGGATGTATCTATATGCATGCAACTTAGGATGACTATGACTTAAGACGTTTACTGTGACTAAGACGTATATGACACCTAATGATGCAAGGTTTTTGAGAAAATTTTTGATAGTTTCTAGCCAAGGTTGATTTTTAAGAACCGGAAGCAAATAATGACAATGATTTTTCGAACTCAGTTTGTGGTTTTTGAAGTTTTGTGTTGACAGGAAAATGCGGTTCACCTAAAAGTTTTCGTTAAAATGTTGACAGATGTGGTTTTTGACAGTACATGTGGTGTTTCTGATACTTACGGTTTTTCCTATGACAAATGCGGTTTACCAATGCACATACGATTCTAATTCTAGACTCTGTAAACCTAGATTTCCTGACAGACACTTGCGGCTCAAAAATTGACAGATGCAATTTGCATGCACGCATGCAACTCAAAATATGACAGTTGTGACTCATAATATGCAGAATGTGAATAATGAATGTTCTGATAGACACATGCAATTTTTCCCCTAACAGATGCGACTCGCTAAGATAAATGCGGCATTTAACATTACAATTGCGACTCAGTTTTCTAATAGTTGAAATTTTTCCCGAAAGTTGTTTTGATGACTTAGTTTGTTGATCAAGATTTTGATGAATACATTAGAAAAAAAACACAACAATCAATTAATTTTCAGTTTGTGATGAAAGAATTGTTAAGACTCGAAAAACATTTACAACCTAGGATTTTTGGACAATACTTGTTGAGTTCTTACTTGGATTTCTCCAGCTACACATATTTATGGCGAATGACTAGCTTGACCCCATTGGCTCCCCTCCATGACACTCACTTATACGAGGCAGCCAGGATACTATACCCATGAAACTCCCATGGCATACATTTCATTTCCACACATAAACTGTAAGAATGTAAGACGGATTCACAGGGCCGAACTTGCTGCGCCAACAAGTAGGTAGGATTTTGGTAACTCTACAACAAGGTGTTTAATAAGGGAATTCCATTCGTGGGGCACTATCCAATGTTGGCGAGAGTCCATTTCTGTCCATCTTGTCAAAATAGTGAGTGTGATTTCTAGGCTTTCCCCAGAAATCCATTTTTATATACCGGGTGGAAGTTGCTTGGCTTTAGCGTGTTACCGGTTTGAGTCATCTTGGGGTGAGTGAGTAATTTTTCCCACCAAGACAAGCCCAAGTTCTAGAGTCAGTAACCATTTCTCTTACACCCAAGATCACATGAATGCGCAAGGGGAGAGGATACTTCGATATACTTAATCGTAAGGGTGACAAATACGTGCAATGCACTAGACAAAGAAGACAATGGTTCTTTTTAATCCAAATGACAATTGTCTATCTATCAATCAAAAAATTCTTTTTAACCCACACAACGATTATCTATCTACCAAACAAAAGATTGCTAAAATAAATAAATAAACACAAAGGTATTAGGTCCTGCATGCAAATTTATTAGTAGTTCATTGTTCTTCGGCTTTCATCCTGCAAAAAATTATCTTTGGTTTTTAATTGTCTTCAATGCTTCATCCTACAAACACTACGTTATTCCTCCTTAACACAACTGAAACAAACATTAGTGAAAATCAAAACAACTTAAAAAGTGAAAACAAAAATATGGATGTACGAAAATGACCAAAAAAATAGAAAAAAAGATTACTAGGCAGATGCAGCTTTTGGGACCACAGATGCGGTTCGATGTTGACAGGAGGATGCGTTTCATGACTTCGCGGATGCATCGCTATTTTTTGTAGATGTGGCTCGTGGATACAGATGCGCCATTTTTATGAACCAATGTGGTGCGCCATACGAAAAACCCACAAAAAGAATGAAAAATGGAAAAATAGAAAGACAAAAAGATGTGTGAATTTTGAAGTGTGTTCATGTCGGGTTCACCAAGTGTAACAGTAGATTAAAAAGAAGATGTATCTTTGATATGATGAGATGGATAATCTGTAGCTAGAATAACAATGTTAATCCTAATCTAAATAATCTAAAATCAAACAACGAAGAATGAGGAAATAAACATAATAACTAAACAAATTAATGGAAAGCTCTCACCGAATATGCATTCTCTTCTCCATTTTGCCTTTTCAGTATTGTTGCCCTTATATTTCTGTGTTTGAATGCAAGTATAACTTCGTTGAGTGTCTAAGAAAAATATCAAACATAAGTTTCTTCTCAAAAGTGAATGATTTTCGGAGGAGGAATAACGATAATGATAGGCCATTTTATAGATTTTGGGTTTTCGAACGATCGAATAAGATTGAAAGAGAGATTGACAGATGAGATTGATGAACGCCATGCGATGTGAGTTATGTCTCAGTTAGAACGTGAGTTGGAACATGAGTTCAAGAAAGACTGCAAATAGAGACTAAGTTAGAACGTGAGTTAGAACACGAGCTTAGGATCTTAATTTCCAAAAATAGAAGGAATAGACTTTGTATATAAAAGACAAAGTTAGAACTCGAAGACTAATGCATTCAAATGCAAACAGGAGTTAGAACTAGTTAATCGACTAGTTGTGACGGAGAGTCTTCTCACAGAGATAAATAGTTGTTGAATCCAAAGATAACTGGAGAACTAAAAATAGATCTTGAGTCAGAAGGTGAGTGAATGACTTAGATAACTGAATGATAGAAGAATGTGACATAAATAATTAAAATATGAATTAAATGTTAATTTAATTCAACATTCCAAAATAAGACTTTAATTAAATAAATAAAGTAATTTATTTAATTTGACTATTTGAAAAGGACAAATATAAATAATTAAATAATAAATATTTAATTATAGATAAAGGGGGTTAAATGAATAATTAAATAATACATATTTAATTATAGTTGGAAAAGTATGATAAAGGGGTAATTAAATAATAAATTATTTAATTGATAGATAAAAGGGGAAGAATTAATTAGTTCGCAACATAATTAAATAAATATGACTTATTTAATCAAGTTGAATAAAGGTTATTTATGAATTAATGAATTAATTAAAAAGGGGATATTTGATTAATAGAGGAAATATGTGTTAGAAAGGTTAATTAAATAATTAACATTATTTAATCAAGACCACAGACTATAGAAAATTATGTCGAATGTGTACTCACAGGCTTAGACCAATTTTTGGTATCTACAGAAGCCTTATGTTTTCACTCCTTGAAATGATATTTCCTTAAAGGTTTCCAAACATTCTGGGTTTTATTTTAGGTTACATTAATCAAGGTAAACATTTGGGAACTATGGCTTGGGTGTTTTGATTTCACAACTTAAGTTATGGACATGAAGGTCACATAAGTCCATGCTTGTTGAGTCAGTCCAAGTGTTGTTTTATCACTTGCCATACTTCAAACACAAAGAGATTTGAGAGAGTTATTTATAGGATCATTTTTTCGAACCAAACAATTAGAAAACCAAGTCACATAGTCCCTCATCCATTATTTCCATCCTACTTATTAGAAATAAAAATTAAACAAACCATTGGGATCATTCCTTCACCCAGACGTCTATGATATCAATAGTTACTTGGAACTCATAGATAGTTCAAGTAAGATTTCCCGCAACATATCCTCTAGACAAGGAAGTGAAATATCGACCCTAGTTCTTCAACATTTTGATTTCTAAAAAGTAGTACCACTCCAAAATAACTCTCAAACCTTAGGGTCTTGAGCTTCATAGAAACCACCTCAAAACACCATTACACCTAATGACCATATGGTGATCAAATGCTCCAGTTCAACAACCAAACCTTGTAGCATCAATACTTCAATTTAGTCTCACATACATTGAAGGTGAACAAACTGACATCATAAGCAGTTTGAGAACCTTCATATTTGAGAAAAATAAAACACTCCGCTAGTTCCTCACTACATCAATCATCTTGGATGAAGAGGAGGAGAAAGCATACATAGCAATTGAAAGACCCATGTTACCACCTCTCACATGGCAATAGGTATTATCTCCTTAGAAATATAAACAAAGTAACCTTACAATAGGGTATTGAGTATCAAAAAATCCCTAAAACATGTCGATCTATTAACCAAATCAATATTATCAAGGGTCACAACATCAAGTAGGGAAACAACATTAAGGGTTTCAAAATCACCATCAAGGAATAGGTCCAAAATATCAAATTTCCCTAAATAAAATTGAGAGAGATCTTGAGGAAATTAAATAAAATCAAAATCTGACGTATTGCCAATGCCATGTGCAATTTTGGAACATTACATATCCACAACCAACAAAAATTATCCCACAAACACCTCAATATCCACATCAATAACACTTCTAATATCAACAATATCAAGGTGTACCTCAAATGCAATATCAAGATGTAC